>JAEAOA010001171.1:107500-111253 GCA_016746295.1 Potamilus streckersoni
CACTCTATGTACATATTACCTGTGTCTTGTCTGAACTTCTTGAGAGGACCGTTAATGATCTGAATTGTGCCTATAATAGTTCACATAATTTTTACAGAATCATTTTGTTTACTTTGACAGTATGGACAAATGAAATAGTTACATTGGTGGTAACGTTATAATGCATTTCACTTCTACAGACAAAACTCCAAAAATCGTGCAAAAGGTAATAGTGGGGAACTTCTGTTATAGCAATATCAATTTGTTTGACAGAGTATATATTGCTAATTATTGTAATGACAGAGTATATATTATAATTAATTGTAATTACAGAGTATATATTGTAATTAATTATTTTGACAGCATTGTTTCCTTACAATTTATTAACTTCTTATTATCTTTTCCTTAGCATTTGTTTGTTGGTATAGTTAAATATTTCAACTCATGTTCGCACTGTGCAATGTGGGATAATATACACTTTTGCGCTGTTGTTGATGTTGAACATATTGTTGACAAAGATTTGCTAGTATTAATGAATCTAACGTTCTGATTTAGACTAGTACATTACAAAAGAGACAAACTTATCACAAAGGAAAATAAATTTTTATACCATGTTTTCTTTGAATTGAGTGAAGCATATTGTAATTGATTGTTCTATAACAAGTATTAACCAGGAATATGCGGTAAAATTTTATAATATAATAAATACGATGTATAAGAATGTAAATCTTGCAGCTGGATTAATTAACAGAGTGGGTATCAAACAAGAGGAAGTAATGTTTCCAAATTCATTGTCTTATTGCTTGGACATAGGGTCTTCCTTGCAAGATAGCTGATTCTTAATGGTCTTAGAGTTTTCTGGCATTTAAATAAATCGAGACGATAGGCCTTAAAGTTGTTAATTATAACTGACGTTAAAATAAATACATGTAATAGTGCTGTATATATTGTAGATTCTATAATTTCCTGCAAAATTATGGTCGTTATGTCTTTGCTATATTTGTATGTATAATTAAGTATAATTAAAATAGGTTTAACAAATATGAAATGTTTATTCTCTAGTGCAACACTAGATTAAGGTTATTTTATATTTTACGTGCAAAAATGTTGATATTGTCCATCTTGTGAGATACAAAAATTTCATGATTATCAAACGTTACACTATTGCGTTTATTGAAGAAATTTATAGTTTGCTTTCTAGCGCAATATCAACTACTGATTGTACAAAATTGTTAATCCAGATTTTGATTAATCGACATGTTGCAATGAAGATGGGAGACCGGTTCAGGTCAAACAGTACTGATTCACGTTGTTGCATGCTTTTGTCGCTCAGAAACTATTGTGTGCAGCTGCATGTTGATTTAGACACATCAAATTAAGTGTTTGTTCATTTTTGTCTGCTAGAGGTTTAATAAATATTTTCTTTTATATTCGAAAAATTACAAGTCTAGTGTTTGTTACGTGTATAAGTCAAACCGATGTGGACTTTATCAAGTAGTATTCACCTGGTTTGATGACTAATATTAACAATTTTAGGTTTAGCAAATTGCATGAGCATTTTAAAAGGTAACGCATATAGAATTATATGTTTTGTTCGAGCAAAGTTGTGGAATGTTTGTTCTTTTCAATTTCTTTTCTAATTTGCCACAATTGATCATCCATATATATATATATATATATATATATATATATATATATATATATATATATATATATAGAGAGAGAGAGAGAGAGAGAGAGAGAGAGAGAGAGAGAGAGAGAGAGACGTGTGTGTTTACATTCTCCAAGTAATCGATTGGCTTGGTATTCTTAATACAGCCTTTACCTTCGACTAAAAACTCACACGCTGATTGATTATCTCTCCGAACTTTGCAATTTTGTTAACAAGATCTAGCACATGCTAGCTGGGTCATTTTGGATGATTCTTGGTTCATCGAAGTGAATTATATTTTTCAGACCAAACGTAAAACTCTATTATTTGTGATGCAACAGCTGTTTTAATAAGAATGATGGTTTGAATATTTTAACCTTGAATTATAAAAATGTAGTTCAATCAATTCCATATTTATCTACATTTATTTCCAGTATACTCTTACTTATATGTTTTGAGTGATTTCATAAAATATGACAATGGCTGTTTCTCTAATACCGTAGTACTAAATCATCAAAACTTTGAATTTGTTCAGATCATCTCCGAATAATCTAATGTTCGTTTCTTTGGAATGAGAACACGTGCACTTAGACATCTGGTACCAATTTTGTATCGTCTTCGACATTGGCTTTTGTAGGTCGCATGCGTATCTCAGACACAAGTCTACTGACGCGATGGCGGTCGATCAAGAACACCAGAAAAATCGTACGTAGGGGGATATTTGCCGGTCAATAAATGTCAATCACGTCTGCAATAGTTCCATAAAAATTTCGTACACAACCACTTTTGACACAAATAAAACAACTGCAAGTGTATTCAAATCGGTGTTCAATTCACATGCGGATTGAGCTCGTTTGTTTGTATCGAATTCAGTCTGCTCTATCGTCGATCATACTGTACCTCGTCTATACTAAAACAAACCGTGAGCAAAACACAATGGTTTGTGTGCACATTGCGGTTTACCCGGATCATTTTCTGCACCGCACCCTGGATATCCGAAATAATTGTGTTGGCAAAATCACCATCCACAATGCTACAGAGCACGCTATCTATCACGTACACAAAATCTTTGCGGCGAAGAAAAATGTCGTCAACAAATGTCGGAAGACCAGAGAGTGGCTGCAAATGTGTACGACCCTCTTACAATTGTAGGCTATCGACGGTGCAAATGTCTGCTATCAAGCTGCTTTCGTATATGTTTTCTTGGAGTCTATGTAGTGCTATCGAAGTGCTTTCGTATACGTTTTCTTGGAGTCTATGTAGTGCTATCGAAGTGCTTTCGTATACGTTTTCTTGGAGTCTATGTAGTGCTATCGAAGTGCGCGAAGACCTATACTATGGGATTTAGCATGTAGTGTCGGTATTTTCTTGTACATTGGAGGTTTCTATGGTTGCCTGGTATTTTGGAGCGACATCGTTTTCCATTTTCTATATACAGGCTACCATATTCCTCCAATTAGGGCGAGTTTGGGATCTTTGTTATTGCTTCGATGTCTTTGAGTGAGGTTTTGGTGGTAGATGCGTGGACGGGTGGAAAGGCTGCAAATGAGAGAGTTATGCAAAACTCCTTGTTTCCTACTACTGCATATTTTGATGATATATAAGGGAAAGACGACTCAAAAATGTATTTAAACAATTATGAGACAAAGAATATATAGACAAGGAATCGTGTTTATTGGCTACAACAAACGCGCCTTGTTGGAACTGGATAGGACAGAGGTGTGTGGGAAAAGTTGTGATGGTATGTACTTCTGGGTACGTACTGTACACAGCAGGAAGGATGTGTGATACCACCATGTTGAAAATGTCAAGTCGGCGTTAGAGCCAAGCTTCGGATATGGAAATGCTGTGGTGGGAACAACCTTGCGAATTAACTGAAACGAAGAAAAATAGTACAATAACGTTCTTCGTTAGTTGAGGACATCTCAGAATTTTAATTAGAGAAATAGAATTTACAATGTTATGAATGAATACCAGTTGGAAACTATGTCATGAGATTTTCTAACCCGAGTATATACTGTTGTCTATATGGACAGTGAGATATGTGTCCTGTAAACTACTTGTAAAGTTAATCTATTTTGACTGCATTAGTGTGTGCGTGAAACTGTTAAGTTACCTCGTAT
>JAEAOA010001172.1:0-7500 GCA_016746295.1 Potamilus streckersoni
TTGAACTTACGTCCTTTGTTACGACTAGGACGAAAATATACATTTATTGGTTACATGCCAAAAGCCGATCTCGAGATGGCGATTTGTGATGTACCATGAATCTCAGGCTTCCTCAAAAGATCAATAGTTTATTAAATCTACTTAGAAGGAAAAAAGTTTGAAATTTGACCCATAAATCACGTTTCAGTAAATGACTATGGGATATTCTGGGTTTTGAGGCAAAAGATGAAGCTAAGAAGCAATGAATTTCGGAATGCTACGTTCTTGATTTTGACAACTACCCCTAAATATTTATTTCGTTGCGTTTGCATAACGAGTTCAAACGAGCAATCATGCAATTTCAGTCGGAACAGGACATCCTTGAATCTAAATTATGCCCTCTCATTTTAACCTTTTTCTGTCTACAAAGTATAGTAGTATAGGAAAACCAGGTTTTCAACTCACTTTGTTTTTTTACCCTCCAAACAAGTATAAATTATAGTCCTAAATTATCCCCCACCCCACCCCCTTTTTTTCCAAAATAAAACAGGGTTTTGACTCACCCTCCCCCACCTCTTTTTTTCCCCCTACTACTACCTGTAAACAGGTATTTTGTAACCAAACAAAACAACAGGTGTTGGAATGCGATAAGCTCTTTACACAGAGGTGACTAATTTGTTAGAACAGCGCATGTGTGGAATACAATTATTCTAAAGACGGCAAACAGGTTTTACCACAAGATAACAGGATGAAAATTAAACTGTGTGTTAGAATGTTTCAGTTAACAAGTTGGAAATTAAACTAACATTAGAATGAAAATGATTATATCTCGTTACCAATGATTAATGTTTCAACTGTTGATATTAAAAATATTTCACTATCACGACTATAGATACTAAATTTTACTTTACCACTCACACAGCGACGGGACTCAAACAGATCTTTCATTTCTGGTTTGTTCAGAGGATATTTTTTGTTGATAAAATATACCTTTGACCGATCGAGATCAATTGTGAGTTTAGTATAGTTTTGTTGGCTAATGGGGCTGTGAAAGTTTTTAAATTCCGCTAGCAACTTTTGATACAATTGTTCGAGATAATTGAAATACATGCTGTTATCAGATCTGATGAGCGAAAGTTTTAACTTGTCACATGTTCCATTAAAACATATACCTGATGTTTCATTATTAAATTCAACTGTCAATTGTTTACCGTCCATCATTAGATATTTGATGTTACTATTGTAGCTATTTGTCATTGTCAAATTTTCAAACATTATTTTATAAGTTTAGATAAAATTTCAGTTGGAAAAGATAATGTCGAGTATAGACCTATCATCATAACAATACCCAAGGGCAAATGTATCTACCCCATTTTCACAATAGCGTTTGTCATCAAAATTATACAATTCACGTTTGATAATGACATCTGTTTCGAGTTTATGATGATTAGTTCGAATTGCCATAGCTCTCATAAAACTAACACCACCATCAAGCGCATACCTGTAGTCATCAAATTTCATAAACTTTTTAACAAAATTACGAGGCAGACCTTTGGCTTTTTTCGTTATTTTATTATTATCTAACAATACGGCATACATTTTACTACGTAATCCGATAAAGTATTTGATAGCGCTCGAGTTCATTTCATCTTTAAACTTACCAATAACCTTTTTATTTGTGTCGTCATGAAATTTACTGTCACGTGGATAATCGGAAAGATCAAACAGATGTCGATTATTGTACATGTCCTGATAGATGTCCTCACATTCGATTTCATACACGAGTGAATCAGTATCAGTAAACAATAATCTACTAGCCGGCCACTGATTTTTAACAAAAGTGTAATGAAAATCGTACATCATCCACTTTGATAAATCTAACACTGCAGCTCCAACATAGATCGGCTTGTTTAGTTTTAGATTTGTTTTTCTTCTTTGTATCGCAACAAGATTTTCATTAAATATTTTCATGCTCACAAAATCATCGTCTGACACAAGTTTGTTTCTGCGATTGACATCATTAACTATTTCAATATTTACACGTTTCCTAATATTCTCCATCGTCTTACCAAAAACGGAATTGTTCATCAGTTTAAAGAAGTTTTTCTCAAACTCTGTTTTCGCTGCAGCTCTTCTTGAAGTGTTGGAGTTAATATAACCTCTCATCCACGGCGACTGATTAAATTTTAGTACACGATGAACTTTTCTCAACACAAGACCAGCATCGACTGCTTGTTTTAAAACTTTGTAATGCAAAACATAATTTTTCTTATCAAGTAAATTTGGTACTAGTTTCTTGACCATGGAATGTTGCCTTGGTGATGCTAACGCTTGTTGTTCTTTTGATAACAAACTATAATCTATAACCATCGATTCCGCACAGAAAGGGTAATCGTTATGTAATTTGTGTAGCGAATTTGGATAATCAAGATCAACTTCAACGAAATAGGAAACATCGTCAGGTATCTTTTTTTCTGTCTCTGATAGAAATCGATCAACCGTGATCCAATGAAATCCGCTAAAAGGCATTGGTTCTGCCATCGAACCACCGTAAAGATTATTACAATCTAGATAAATTATATACTTCGAAGGAAGGTCAGGATTATACTGTTTCAGGTATTTGTTGTTTGCTTCAGCATATTTTTTTGTTATCACGCTAATACCGCCTCGGATACCTTTTTCAATAAAATTGAACATATCCACGTCTGTCAGTAATTCTAACCTTACCTTACTAAACTTTAGCAAAGCATCCCATGACAACCCAGGGGCAGAATAATACCAGCAAGGATCTAGTCCATAATTATTATAACTCACTTCACGAAAACTTTCAAAAACATCTGCTAGTAATAACACGTCAGTTTTCAGGTATAAATCATGATAATCACCAAAAGTCTCACAATCAAACTCTTTCCAAATATCTTGTGCATACCTGTACTCATCATCAGTTATATTTTCGTTTTTAAGTTGTGAGTAAAATTTGTCTTTGTCAGGTAAAGATATTTCATCAAATTTACTCCAATCGTCGAGGTATTCGTATGGAAAAACTCCTTTTTTAGCTAGTAGATTAAATTTATCTCCAAAACAGTCTCTTAGGTTATCAAATTTACTACAACCTTTCACTAACTCATCTAACGAGGCTGCCATAAACTGCAGGCTGTCAATAAAACGTAATTTACCTAGCGTAACTGACATGTACTTTTCAAAATTATTTGGGATGCATTTGATGACGTTATCGAGTTTTAGATGAGCTTTTATCTCAGGATCACCAAAAGCTTCTACTATAATATGGCTATCATATCCTCGAAAATTGTGAAGAATAACCGGAATAAAATCTGGAGCATGAAATTTTAAATTACACTGATTATGAGCCGCTCCACGATACTGTCCAGTCAAATGACAATGGTCATGTACTTTTTTATCATCGTCAAAAGCTTTTTCACAAATATGACAAATTTCTGCTTGCTCGTGATTGGATTCTTGTTGAGGTGTTAATTTTAACATTGGCGTTACTTTTTTCAAATGAGTAAATATATTATCAACTTCGTTAATCAACTGCTTGAGAAGCCAAACAGCTGGATTTTTACCACGATATAATTTGATTGATTTAGATAATCTAGAATCAGTACAACAAACTACCTTATACGCTACTCCACACGGAACATGATTTTGAACTTTTCTTGTACTCGATTGATTAGGATTATTTTCTACACCAAGTACAGGTTGAAGTAGGCATTCGAAATCAGCGTATATGACGAAAGGAATTTTTAGTTTGTGATTATGATGGACAAACTGTAACACACTATCTTTTTTAGATGGCATTGTTATTCTTTGCACATCACTACAGTACTGCAAATGCTTTTGTAATGTTTCATTGCTTGTACAGCCATGCAAGCAGCGGTAACAAAAGAACTTTTTGTTCTTATCCTTATTGTACTGTCTACCAACTAGTCCGTTAAAGTTTTTAATCCAAACATAATGATTTTTGTAGTACAGTAAATTTATAGTTGATTGTGAAGCTTTTTCTGAAATATATCTCGGATATACGTCCTCCTTTTCATCTAGTCCGAAAACGTTAATTGAAACATTATTCTGCTTTTCAAATTTTGGTATTTGATTTTCTGCCACTGGAAAGTTAATATCTTTAAAATTTAATCTAGACACATGACTGATATACCTTTCAACACGAGTAGCGTTTTTTTCTGCTGGGAATAGTGCGGAAAGAACAGCCCATTGGAAACATTTGTTATCTACGTTTTTGATGTTTATACAACATCTTTTACTTTTTATTTTTGGTGGCAGGTCGACGTATGAACTACCTCGTAATACATTATATTTCATCGTGTGAAACAATATTCCTTTGATCATTTCAAACTTCCAACCCGAACCTAATTGACTAAATTCCTCTATTTTTTTTCCAATTTCTTGGTGTATTTCATCAGATAGTGATAATAGATCAGTCCCAAGCAAAACACGTCTCGATTTTGCGTTAATATAAGGTTCTGCAATTTCCTTGTTAGTTAATTCTTCCATTATAACTAACTTTGAAAATATAACATGATATTGCACAAATAATCTGATACTTTTGTGTTTTTCGAGCTCACGTTTTACAATTGTCTGTAATAGGTGGTAAAGATTAGTTGCATTAAAATTTACTAAAACAATTTGATTATCAAACTGATAACTATTATCAAAACCTGCAAAAGCAGTCGCTATTTTATTAGGTTCTCCCATAAAGCTTCTCTTAGCTATATCACGCAATTTTAACATTATTATACTATAATGTAATATCTAATTGATAATTTTTTCACACTGCGCATGCGCTAAAAATCAATTAGAGATAAAAAATATCACCTATAATATAATGACAGCAAATCTAACAAACACATGTGAGCAAGAAACATATCAAGTTCACCCAAAATATAACTTTACCTCACACTGCGCATGCGCTAAAAATCAATTAGAGATAAAAAATATTACCTATAATATAATGAGAGTAAATTTGACAAGCGCACATGAGCAAGAGATTTATCAAATTCACCCAAAGTATAACTTATACGCTGGAAATGTAATTGGTTCGGTTATTAACATTAAAACTAGAATACCTGTTGGCAAATTAACGTCAACGGGTTATAATATTAGTGTAAAGGGAGATAATGCCGAGAGGATTGCAATATTTAGAAAAGATTTTATTTACACGTTGTTCTGCGATGATATTCCAGAGGGACAGCGTGTATATCATTATAATGGTAAAGTCACTGATGATAATATTGAAAATTTATCCTTACAAGATGAGTTTCAGCCGCACCCAGTATTTGATTTATACGAGGCTAACGATCGCGGTATTATTAGAAATAGAAAAACTAAAAAAGTTCTTAGTAATATTAGCAATATGGGATATATCAGGGTAACTGTTAGAGGAACATCAACAAATCAAGTTCGTTATCTTGGTCATAGGTTTGTTTATGAGGTGTTCAATGGATCTATACCCAATGGTCTTGTTATTAATCACATCAATAATATACAAACTGATAATCGATTGGAAAATCTGGAGATAGTAACGCAACAGGAAAATGTGAGAAAAGGAAAAAATAGTAATGGTATTAATTTTAGATGCCCAATAAAACCTGTTATTTCAAAAAACCTCGAAACGGATGAGGAGATCGAATTCAAATCGATTTCAGCTGCGGCGAAATATTATAAGATAAATCCCGCAGTCGTAAAAATTATAGCTGATGGAGCAACAAAATCAACTTTTTCAAGAGAATACGATGCTAGGATTGGTTTTAGATATGATGATCAATAATATTTTGTAATTCGGTTTTAGTCAAGCAATGATGAGCAAATGCTATGATATCATCGTGATTAAATTTTAGCGTCGTTACTGCACTTTTATTAATTTTATTTTTTTCTGCTTCTGTTAGTAATATTTTATGAGAATCACCTTGCATTACAATAACATCAACACTATAACCCAACAAACATTTTCTTACCGCTTCAGCTAGTTCGTTATAATTTACTATATTAACTTTTTGGTGATATTTTATCTCATCGGTCATCTTATAATAATAAATTAGATAAAAATATATTATAATAATGGACTTGATGAAACGACTCGCTGAACTCTACGAAGAAGATACTAGTGATAAGGTCGTCAGTGATAAGGTCGTCAGTGATGATGTCATACATAGTATTACATTTTCCAAAGATTTTATAGACAAATCTGTTGGTTATAGCGAAGATGATATTTTATATAACAATGAATCTGATGATGATGGTGAAATAGTCACTGTTGCTGACAGATCTAATTACAGCAGATCAACAACTAAACGGTATAATGTTAAGTATCACATTACTAAGCAGCTAATTAAATTTAATTTTACCGTTGCCGAACAACAACTGTTCTGGCAGTTAATCAAACCTTTTTTAAATATCAAGATTCCAGGCCGACAGAAAAATATCAAATTTGATTTCATATTTGTCAAGATTTTTAATCTAATGACGATCTCTAACGATCGTAAGCAGTATCTAATATCATTATGTAAACCAGTAAAATGTAAATCTGTCAAACAAAAGTATGAGTTAATTTATAATAGCATTATATCATAATCTGCTTGGTTGGGATCCAACTGTTAAATTTATCACTATACCCACGCCATTTGACTAAACTTTTATCCCCTTTTTTTCTAATCACTTTCTCGATAACAAAAACATCCTGCTCAGTTTTCTGTAGTTCTTGTTCATAAAAACTACCTACAATCGGTTCCCCTGCCAGATCTTTTAAAACATATGTTACAGGTAATGTTAAAAGTACCTTATCAATTACAAAAACTTCTTCGCTCCAGTTCGGAGTAAATCCTTTTGCAAACACCTTTTTCATCAAAGAAATTCTAACTTTATCACCAACCTTAAATTTATGTCTGCGGTACATGTTTTCATTTGCTAATATTGGATTTTTAACAGCTTTTTTAGGTGTCATTTTGATGGTTCGATGTTTCGTGTTATTATATTCGCATATGATTTGAGAAAGGTCGTCGAAAATGAAATCAATAATTTACTAAATCTTACCAGCGTAGATCCAGATGAAGTTGTCATTTTCCAGGATAAAGAAGGACGATTAAAAACGAGTAATGTAAAACTGTCAGATGTAGTTGTACGAAATCCAAATGGGAATATTGTTATGACACAAAACAAGATTACAGATCTTGGAAACCCAACTGAGGATGGGGATGCTGTCACTAAAAAATACGTCAATGATCGGGACGCTTCAATTACTAATGAAATCACAGCACTCAAAAATGATTTTACCAGTCACGTGAACACATTTTTAAGTTTTCGCAGAAGCATAAACAAAATTAAAGATGAATTTTTTGGAAATCCATCAAATGTTGGCATTACACTCGCTAATATTGTTGAGAAAACGAGTATGGTTAAAATTCCTCACAAACAGATTAAAAATATTGTGTATACTGTTGACACTGGTTATACTAGGTGGACACCAAAA
Source organism: Potamilus streckersoni (assembly GCA_016746295.1). Classification (NCBI taxonomy): domain Eukaryota; kingdom Metazoa; phylum Mollusca; class Bivalvia; order Unionida; family Unionidae; genus Potamilus; species Potamilus streckersoni. Next base: position 7,481 of record JAEAOA010001172.1, read on the forward strand.
AAAAATTCTATCAAATATAT
>JAEAOA010001172.1:12500-155399 GCA_016746295.1 Potamilus streckersoni
GCGATAATTAAATGAAAACCTCGAATGGCGGAGTGCGATAATTAAATGAAAACATAGAATGTCGGAGTGCGATAATTAGATGAAAACCTCGAATGGAGGAGTGCAAAAATTAGATGATAACCTCGAATGACAGTGAGAAAATTAGATGAAAACCTCGAATGGCGGAGTGAGATAATTAGATGAAAACCTCGAATGGCGGAGTGCGATAATTAAATAAAACCTCGAATGGCGGAGTGCGATAATTACATGAAAATCTCGAATGGAGGAGAGCGATAATGAAATGAAAATCTCGAATGTAGGAGAGCGATAATTAAATGAAAAGCTCGAATGGAGTGCGATAATGAAATGAAAATCTCGAAGTGAGGAGAGCGATAATTAAATGAAAAGCTCGAATGGAGGAGTGCGATAATTATATAATTAAAGGAAAACCTCAAATGGAGGAGTGCGATAAATTTAAAAAGAAGATAAGTCTTCACAATTGTTTTGAAAATATGAAATTAAAGTAACAAATTACAAGAAATAATTAGCCATATAACCGGTTATAGGTCTAAGGTAGATAACTCGAACACGTATACTTTCGTCAAACTACAATGATATTCTATTCAACGTAGTCACTGTTCAAATCAACGACGTTTCTCACGTGTAAAGTTTTCACAATAACAGTAATAGCTGGTCCGCTACTAATCTCTGTAAAACAAACATATACAAAGACAGGAATAAAAATAATAGTTATGCTCATTAAATACAGTCGTTGGATAGTGACTACCCAAGAACTTTCTATGTATACCCTGCCCTGTTGAAATTAGTGAAACTCATTTTCTGTCCTTTAGGATAATTGATGAAATATCCAAGAAGGACGCAAGAAAAATTTGTGTACACATACAGGCTTTATACAATTTACAAAAAGACACTTACTACACCAGAAATGCGATTACAGGTGGATAACAACACTGGCAGTCGATGCTGACGCATAGCAATGTTGCTAAAGCCAACAGATGCAACAATAATTGTATGGTACGTTGAAAAGAAACCAGATATACCTTCTAATGAGGCACATAATAAGACAGCATATATAAATAAACATATACACAGAAGCGAATAAAAGTCTTTTAAAAAGTAGTTAGGATTCTGCAGCACACGTTGAAGCGAATAAAATATAATTGAGGTCTGTTTGCTTGGACACGTTGTTTGCATCTCGGTGGTTTATCTTTGCTCTGTCTGTGATTGTTTGCATCATTGCGGTTTGTATAGCCCTTTGTGTTGCCTCCACTGTCAATCTGTGTCGTAGACTTAGTTAGACTAAAAGCTACACAAACAAACCGCAATGACTACTAAAATATACAGATAACGAAAAGGTCAACCGTATATTATTTATCTTGACCTACAATCCAGACAATCCTGCAAGAGGTAAAATTATCCAGAAACAATGGTCCATCATGGAATCTTGTGACTTGCTGAAGTCAATCCTTCAGAAAAAAACCAGTAGTAGCCTGCCACAGACCAAAAATAAAAACCTCAAAGACGCTCTAATCACAAAGAAGCTAACGGGTATCACAAGTCAAGACCACCCTAGTAAATCTGTCCCCTGTGGTGATAAAAGATGCAAAACCTGTAAACATATGAAAAGACCAGCACCATTATGTAATACAACGAGTGAAACTCTGAACTTACAGGGTCCAAGCAGAACGTTCAAAACGGAAAATGTAATTTATCTCCTAACATTGTAATCCCTGTGACCACTAGTAGGTTGGAGATACTTAAAAGCTATACAGATCTAACTGGATGACAACGAATCTTGGCAGCAGTTCAGTTGCACAGCACTCTTTGTTCCTTTGACCACACTTACAGTGATGCAGCACTTATTGCAATTGATCAAAATCCAAAATGGAGTTTCTAAACCAGAAAAAAAAAGGAATACAATTGGATACGTTGCCTTAGAACATTGAAACCAAGCAGCCGAAATCAAGCAAATTAGGAAACGACCAGCACAACAAATAACATCATCATTGTTCTAAAACAACCACATTTACATTTAAATTTGTTTTTCATTTTGCTCAACAGTAACTCACTCGCCTATAATTACTATTAAAACAATGAAATATAACTGATATAATTTACGGTTACACGAACTTACATTGGAACAAAAACCGCCTCCCCCCGATATAACCGATATAAAACCGATATAAAGCATTATTAGTCAACCTCACCCAACTAGTAGAAACAAAATATTTTCAAGCTTTAATTCCAATAGAAAAAGTTATGCTAACTTTGAACATTTAAACGCCTTTTTGTGTTTATTTGTCTCATCTTTGTTTTGTCTTTGCAGTTGACAATGAGTCTAATACGCTTAGGCTAGTCAGAACTAGTTTTGAGCTCATCAATTTTATTAATAATCAATTTCTGACACACACACACACGCGCGCGTACACACTGAATTTGAATTGTTTGTTATTTTTATTTTTTTTATTTATTAATTTTTTTTATTTTTAAGGATTATAGTTGTATTTTGGACTTGAGCTTGTCCAAAATCAAGTTCATTTTCTTCTAGCCAAGAAGCATTATTATTATTATTATTATTATTATTATTATTATTATTATTATTATTATTATTATTATTATTATTATTATAGTTTGTAAACAAATACCTAACTAAAATGTTTGATATCTGTATGGGTTTACTGTTAGGCTTAATATCTTAAATCTCCATTTTAAAAAATTATTATATATTATATTATGTATGTAACAGGAAATACTATTTTGATATAATAACCTGATTCTGGAACTTTTAATATATTTATCAATGCCATTTAAATATTGCTACTTTTGCACATTCTAAGATATCATATTTGGTTTTTGCTCCATGGCATATATGTAGACAACTCTTTTGAATTTATAATATATTTTGCACATTAATTCGATTGTCATTAAGAATATTAGTTTTATCAGTAAAACATTTTTATCATCAATGACATATTAAGTTTTTCATCATTAACATTTATTTTATCATTAATAGTATTTTCATTTGTTCAGACAAAAAATATCAACAGTCTTATAGTTCAGCTTATTTTATTTACAGGCATATCTAATGTGCCACACCACCCATTGTATACAGCCATATCTAATGTGCCACAAATTGTATACAGCCATATCTAAAGTGCCCCCCCCCATTGTATACAGCCATATCTAATGTGCCACCCATTGTATACAGCCATATCTAATGTGTCACCCATTGTATAAAGCCATATCTAATGTGCCACAAATTGTATACAGCCATATCTAATGAGCTACCCATTGTATATAGCCATATCTAATGTGCCACCCATTGTATATAGCCATATCTAATGTGCCACCCATTGTATACAGCCATATCTAATGTGCCACCCATTGTATACAGCCATATCTAATGTGTCACCCATTGTATAAAGCCATATCTAATGTGCCACAAATTGTATACAGGCATATCTAATGTGCCACCCATTGTATATAGCCATATGTAATGTGCCACCCATTGTATATAGCCATATCTAATGTGCCACCCATTGTATACAGCCATACTTAATGTACTACCTATTCTGTACAGCAATATATTATTCCCCCCATTATATACATTCATATCTAATGAGACACAATTGTAAACATCCATGCCAAATATAACACTCATCATGTCCAGCTACATCTAATGTGCCAACCAGTGCCCAACCACATCTAAAATGTCACCCAATGTATCCAGTCATATCTAATATGTCATCTATTGTATCTAGCCATTTGTACACACACACACACACACACACATATATATATATATATATATATATATATATATATATATATATATATATATATATATATATATATATATGTGTGTGTGTGTGTGTGTGTGTACAAATGTATGTATGTATGTATTTTTTTTATATTTTTTTTTTTAGTTCAAAATTTTATTATCCCCGTAATAGGTTGACCAATGGGTCGGAGAACCATCCCAAGGTCACCTTACAATCAAAATTTATAAACTAGGGATAGTAAATATAATAAATATAATTTATATTAAAAGAAAGAAAAAAAATAAAAGACAACACAAACATGCACACACTCATGCACACATGCATATAGCACAATGTAGGTAACATAAGCTTTAGAAAATACTGTTTTGTTCCTGTTTACCATATGATCATTTACAAGATTCCTATTGCTCTATTGAGGTCCATTTCTTAAGAAATTGGTCCTCTTTTTTGTTTATCTTAGCAGCATATTTTTCAAGGTTCTTATACATTACAACTCTCTGCTTAAAAGCATAGATGGTAGGATTTTGCATATTGAATCTGCAAGTATAAATGTAATATTTTCCCAAAATAAGCAAGAAATTACACAAACTGTCCAGTTGTTCACTTCCTAAAAGTATTTCTTTTTTTGACAAATGTACAATATTTGGGCAAGATGGTAAGAAATGATCAATAAAACTGTACCAGAACTGTGAAGTAATATTGCAATCATAGAAGAGATGTTCAATACTTTCATTCTCTCTCTTGCAAAATGTACATTTATTGTCATCCAATATGTTTATTCTTTTCAAACAATCATTAGTAGCAATTATTCTGTGGATTAACCTAAAGTTAAAAGAGATCAATTTGGTATCCTTGGTAAAAAATTTCGCCCTGCTATAAATCTCAGACCACTCCTCACTACTTATATTTGTATTTAATGATTGCATCCAAGATTCTTGCTTAGCAGTATGTTGCCTTTTAGCCCTTTTTAAAAGATCTTTGTAAACAAACTTGAGTGAATTATTTTTCAGATCCATTATTTTATCCTCCTGCCTTTCAAAATTATTATATACTAAATGGTTTTTTATGGCATCTTTCCATGCTTTTGGAAGTTTGGATATTAAGGAGAAGTATTTCAAGAAGTCACCTCTTCTAGTTTTTTGTTTTATCATTTCAAAAGGTAATAAATTGCCATGATCATCTACTAGATCATTCAAAATTTCAAAATCGGCTTCTTTCCAGGATTTGTATTGATAAAACATTCTAGGGGGGATAAAATTAAAAATGCTCATGGATTAGAACTCATTTGCATTTTACGGTTTCTCTTTCCAATAAGATACTGCCAAAATGACATCTTTCCAAAAACTGTTTTTAATAAGCTTACTAAATTCTTCTAATTTCCTTCTCCCTAAGTTCCAAATATCCTTTTCATTTCTGAGTATAATTGTATTGACTAAGTTCTGCCAAGCTCCATTTTCATTTTCAAACAATCTTTTTACCCGTCTTATCTTAATATACCTAATAAATGAGAATATATGGATCATATTGAGTCCTCCCTCGTTCTCTGGGGCTACTAATATATCGCGTTTAATTCTCTCTACCTTTCCACTCCATACAAATTTAAATAATGTACGATTTAGTTCTGCTTCAACTTTGGCTGATGGATTTGGAAGTGCTGAGAAAAATGTATAAATATGGGCAGAACAAGGGTTTTTACAACAATTACCTTACCAACAACTGACAGATGTCTTTGACTCCATCTTGCCAATATTCGTTTTGCCTTTGTTAGTTTCTTCATATAATTAATTTCCACCATGTGTTGTAGATCTGGTGAAAAATCTATGCCAAGGAGTGTAAAGTTTGAGGAGGACCAAATTAGGCCCATATCAGGACATATTCTTTCATTAGAAAACTTCGTTTCCAATCCAAATAGCTTTTGTTTTTGTTATGTTACATTTAAGTCCAGACAGTAGAAAAAAACTTTGCAAGATATTCATAGCTGCTTTAAGAGAAAGTTGAGATCCATCAAGAAGAATAAAAGCGTCGTCTGCATACTGACCCAATTTATATTCATTGACATCAAAGATCAGTCCCGTACATCCACATTTTGCTTTAAAGTTATAGCTAAAATCTCAACCCCAATAATAAACAAGTAAGGTGCAAGGGGATCTCCTTGACAACATCCTCTTTCTAGTCTAAAAAAAGATGACCTATGCCAATTATTTATAACACAACTTTTAGATTCATTACAAAACAGCCTAAACCACTTACAAATAGAATCACCAAAATTGAAAGATTGTAAAGCTTCTTCTACAAAGGTCCATTCAATTGAATCAATGGCTTTTTCAAAGTCTATTAGTAATAATAAACTATATCTATTTTCATTTTCAAGTTAATTCATGATATTGTATAGTAGCCTGGTATTTTCTCCAATAAATCTTCCATTCATAAATCCTTTTTGGGTATCACTGATTACTGACTGAAGAACCTTTTTGATCCTGGCTGCAATGGCTCCCGAAGCGATCTTATAGTCAATATTTAAAAGTGATATAGGTCTCCAGTTTTGGAAGAATTTTCTATCTTTTTCTTTCTTTGGTAGACATGTTATGACTCCTTGAGTCTGAAAATCTGAAAGTTTTCCTACAGAGTATCTATAATTTATTGATCTACAAAGGAATCCCCCAAGAAACTTCCAGAAGAATTTATAGAACTCTACAGTGAATCCATCTGAGCCAGGACTTTTTCCGTTTCCCATATTTTTTAGAGACAAACCACATTCATTTAATGTAAGCACACCCTCGCATGAATCTCTTTCCTCTTGACTGAGTTTAATATTATGAATAAAAAATCTATTTTGGTTTAATATCCTATTTTGAGTTTAAGTCTCCTTGTCATCAAGCTGAACAATTTTACTTTTGTACAATTCCATATAAAACTGTTTTTGGGCTTCTTAAATATCTATTTGATCAGATAATTTAAATCCATCATCTAAAATAATTTCCTTTATTGTCTTATTGACATAATTTCTTTTTTCAACATTTAAAAAGTACTTTGTGCTTTTTTCTCCAAATTCATACCTTCTGGCTTTAGATCTTAAGATAACGCCCTCTATGTACTTTTTTCTAGATTCCTCTAATGCTGCTTTTTTTCCCTCTAACGTTTCTAGAGTTTCCCCGCCTGTGTTATTCAACAGTTCCCCATAAATTTCTATTATTTCTTGTTCAATTTTCTATAATTTTTCCCTTTTCTCTTTCGTTTTCTTAATAGAGAAGCATATAGTTTCAGATCTTATTTTCATTTTCAATATTTCAAAGAACATTTGGTCATTACAAAAAAGAGAAACATAGAGGGAGTCATCTTTATTTCCCCCTACATAATATTCATTTACAGTGTCAGTTGGGCATTAAATTTCCAATATCCTTTTCCCCTTGAACATGTTGAAAAAGTCACACTCAGAGCAATAGCTGAATGATCAGACTTATATCCAGGTAAGATACATGCATCAACCGTAATCATATGAATGTCTTCAGACACGAGAAAGTATTCTAATCTACTTTGTTTCAAGGGAGATTTGTGCCTCCAGGTATATATCCTTAAGTCTTGATTCAAATTTTGCCAGGGATCAATTAGTTCCAATTCATTTTTTAGGTCTTGGATCACTGCTCTAGACTGTTGGTGTTTGTCATATAAAACATTATAAGTATCCAAGTCTAAATCCTGAACAGTATTCCAGTCTCCGCACATTATAATTGATGAGTTCGCAAGAAATAAAATCTCCTCCTTTAACTTTCTAAAGAAGCTAGGATTATCTTCATTAAAACCATACAAATTCACGAGGGTTATTCTGTTGCCGTTAATTGTAATATCTAAAATAATAAACCTTCCTTGACTGTCACATCTTTCTCTATGAATTACAAATTCGAATGTATTTCTAAAAAATACTGCAACCCCAGCACTATTACTAGAGCTGTGGCTAAATATACATTTGTATCCCCATTCAGCTGCCCAATATATTTCATTGTTCTTTGTACTATGAGTTTCTTGCAAGCATACTATCGATACATTCTTTTGTTTTATCCAGTGAAAAATATCCCTTCATTTAAAAATTGAACCTTGCAGGCCTCTAACATTCATAGATATAATTTTTACATTATTATCCATAAGAGCGGCAGAACATTTAAATAGACATGTTCTTGTACAGGAATGTATAAAGTAATTATCACCTTGAATTTATGATATGCATGGTTTTCACATCCAAACTCACACACATACTCACACAAAATACTAATATCTATAATAAAAGCATCCATGGTGTTGCAATAAATGCTGTAGATTTGGCTGCAGTTAAAATTGATACCGTGAACAATAGACAACAAGTGAAATAACTCCATTTATGATAACTCTTAATTGCCTTTGACAAATTTCCAATAGGCACAGATTAATAGTAGTATATATTACAAAATGAATGAGAGAAGGAAAGGGGTGAAGGGAGGGGAAGAAAGTATGAAAGAAGAGCATACATGAATATAGTGAATGACTGAATAACTGAGCAAGAATGAGAGAGCTGAAGTATTGATCGAGGATGAGTAGTGTTGAATATGAGGAATAAACAACTGAGTAAATAGAATTGAATATGGGTTAAAGATGTTTTATGAATTAGTGGATAAATTGTTTAAGGAGATATTGATATAGTTGACAAATGAATAATAAATCTATTAACTAATGACAAAACTGATGAAGGAAGGATAAAACTTGTAAAAAATAAAAAATAAAATTAGAGCAGAAATGGGAGTATCCAAAAGAAAGGTTCACATACCTATATGGCTATTTTCAGAGTTATATATGGCACTTATACTCTAATTTTCTCATCAATATCATCATAAATGTCAAATTTTATCCTTTTCCCTGATTTGTTTTTACCATACACAAAACCGTTAAAGTACCATGCACTATCAATTTCCTGATGCCTGGATAATTTATTGATAAGTTCAGTATTCATCTTCATCACATCCTCTACAAGTCTATTTCCTTTGCTTTGTTTAAAGTCTTTCTGCTTCTTGATAATTGGAAGTTTGCAATCCAGACTCCAGAATTTGACAATCACTGGCTTTGGTTGTCCCTGTCGGCCTGGTATCCTATGTACAGCCACTATGATGTCCCTGTTATCCAAATTAATCTTTGTGACTTCTTTCACCACTTTTGGAATTTTCTCTCTCAGAATTTCATTCTCCTCCTCCTCCAGCCCTAACACTTTAACATTCAGCTTCCTTGAAAATTGTTCCATTTGGTTTGAGGCTGCACTTGCTTGTTTTGATCTCCTACCATACTCTTTCATGTCACTTTCTCATTTTATCATTGTCCATTTTTGCCTCTTGTAGTTTTTCTCGCAATTGCTGGTTTTCGAATTCCAGTGATTCCACCCTATCCATCAGCTCTCCTGTCCTCTCCTTTACTACCCTTTCACTTTCTACAGCTATCTCCTTTGTCAGATCTTCCTTCACATTCTCTAACAATTTCCTCACAATGGTAGAGACAATTTCTATAAGATCATCTTTTTTCACCAAATCAGCAATAGCAGATATAAAATCCGCTTTGGAAATGCTTCCTTTGAGGCTCTGCTTTATTTCATCTAAGTCCAGCTGAATTGTACTCAAACTTGATTCACTCAAACTTGTGTCAGATGTTTCCATTAGGGACCCACTCTGTAATCTGGTTTTCATTTGTTGCTTGTCTTGGTCTTTCTTTCCACTCATGCTTGTAGCTAATCTTGTTTGGACTAATTTTGTCTCACTACTCATTTGTGACACTGATTATTACTCACCATGTACCAAATAATTCTTAAAATGAAAGCAAAAATAGTCAGATAATAACACTGAAATAAGTAAATGAGTCAAGCAGATCAGGTAGGGAAAGGCTCAAAACTGCTCAAAACTGCACACAGTAAGCTCCCTTTTCTAGCCCATCATGTATGAATTTGAGTGGAAAAACACTTTTTTTTTTCAAAATTGAGTGGGAGTCACTTATAATATTATATACCCTGCATTCCTTGAATATTCACATATCATACCAACAAATATGAACCATTTCACTGTAAAAAAAAGCCACTTATAAATGCCAAAATCTACAGAGCCACTTTTACTACCTTCCACCTATAGCTGCTATTACTTATCTATACTTGTATGTATGTATGTATGTATGTATGTATGTATGTATGTATGTATGTATGTATGTATGTATGTATGTATGTATGTATGTATATATATATATATATATATATCTATGTATATATATATATATGTATATATATATATATATATATATATATATATATATATATATATATATATATATATATAGTAATTCCTGGTACATGATTTTGTGTAATTTTTTATATGTTTATTGGTTTATTGATGGTTGTAAATTGTATGGACTATCTTAAGTTAGATTTTGTGTACGAGATCTGAGTATGTAAAGAGTGTAAAATTTACATAGGATCTATAAATAAATGTTTACGTATATGTTCACGAGTACTACTAATATTCTTAAAGACATCTTTGTCTGATGGGATTCGGATGATTCTAGAAGAATTCATTAACTTCCCATTGGTTAAGTTGTTCACATAAATAGCCAAATTTGTAAATGGATTAGTATGATCGTTCATGTGGGATATGTTTTGAAATGGTCATAATAGAAGGGGTATATAATGGGAGAACTGTGCAGTCAGATTCATTCTAATTTTTTATTCATTCTTGTTTCTTGTGTTCCTGTTGAAAGTCAGCAGACATGTTTTTGTTGTATTCAGGTATTATTCGAGAAGAAATACATTTGCATTTTTTATTTTCATTGGAAATAAAAAGCAATCTTTATTTGGATTACAATATTATTCTGGAACTATTGTGAATTATTTGACGGAGTTCTGGACAACGCCATCTTGACAGCGTCACTATTCTTGGCGGACCATAACATTTTCGGTCTTGAAACTTATACAGAACTTTCATTAATTTAGAACTTTTATATATATATATATATATATATATATATATATATATATATATATATATATATATATATCTGGCACACAAACACAAGAACAAGTCTTTTGGAGTATACATTTTAGTAGTAATTTTGAGTTCAGAAACAAATTAATCAAAAAATGTGTTTATTTGTTTTTTGTTGGTGTTATTTTGCTGAGAATCATGCATCACAAAGACCTTTCATTCTGAAGCCATTAAGTTTTGTACACAGTAATCCAAAATAATAAAATAATTTTATGTCTAATTCTTTGTACTCTGAAATGATTTATGTAATTTGGATCCTCTATCAGTTAGACATAATTACTGTGTAATTTAGATCCACTATCAGTCACAAATAATTACAAAAACAGCAATCACCTGTAAAACCTGTAGTGCTCATTGATATATTAACATGGAATAGGTAAATTAATATATGACCCATATAAGTAAAACTATGAACATGTCAAGTGTTGTCACAGCATTGTCCATAAATGTGCTTTCATTGCATCTGTATTTAGACACCCATATTTTGACAGGAAAAGATAGTCCAATATTTCATAGGGTCTGTATTAAATTTTACTGGCAAAGATCAGTTGTGTGTGGCTTGTAGTACTGAATGGTCTGGTAAATATTAGTTGTGTGTGGCTTGTAGTCCTGAATGGTACTGGTAAATATTAGTCATGTGTGGCTTGTAGACCTGAATGGTACTAGTAAATATCAGTTGTGTGTGGCTTGTAGACCTAAATGCTACTGGTAAATATCAGTTGTGTGTGGTTTGTAGTCCTGAATGGAACTGGCAAAGATCAGTTGTGTGTGGCTTGTAGTACTGAATGGTACTGGTAAATATCAGTTGTGTGTGGTTTGTAGTCCTGAATGGAACTGGCAAAGATCAGTTGTGTGTGGCTTGTAGTACTGAATGGTACTGGTAAATATCAGTTGTGTGTGGCTTGTAGTACTGAATGTTACTGGTAAATATCAGTTGTGTGTGGCTTGTAGTCCTGAATGGTACTGGTAAATATCAGTTGTGTGTGGCTTGTAGTCCTGAATGGAACTGTTAAATATCAGTTGTGTGTGGCTTGTAGTCCTGAATGGAACTGTTAAATATCAGTTGTGTGTGGCTTGTAGTCCTGAATGGAACTGTTAAATATCAGTTGTGTGTGGCTTGTAGTCCTGAATGGTACTGGTAAATATCAGTTGTGTGTGGCTTGTAGTCCTGAATGGTACTGGTAAGGATAAGATGTGTGTGGCTTGTAGTCCTGAATGGTACTGGTAAATATCAGTTGTGTGTGGCTTGTAGTCCTGAATGGTACTGGTAAATATCAGTTGTGTGTGGTTTGTAGTCCTGAATGGTACTGATAAGGATAAGATGTGTGTGGCTTGTAGTCCTGAATGGTACTGGTAAGGATAAGATGTGTGTGGCTTGTAGTCCTGAATGTTACTGGTAAATATCAGTTGTGTGTGGCTTTAATCATGTATTTTCATAATGTGTTTTGTGATCTGTAAAAAAACAGAAAACATTTTGAGATGTAATTAGAAGAAAAAAGAAAACAAGTTAAAAAATGCTTCATACAAATAAAATGTTTGAGAATGATCATAAATAGTAAGAAAAAATCATAGTATATCATTTTAAAAATATATTAAAGGAGACAGTGTGATGTGTTGTGAGAGCCGTTAAAATTCATAATTGTCTGAATCTGAATAAATTCAAATACTTAATCAATTTATTTGATCAGAATATTTAAGGGTCAAGAAATTTACTCAGTGTATTTAACGTTCTGTGAAGCAACTAGGACAGATATGTACAAGTCATGTAATTGATTTGGTGAGTCTATTTAAGGGTCATGTAATTAGCTTGGTCAGTCTATTTAAAGGTTCAAGTGATTTAACCTATTAGTCTATTTCAAGATCATGTAATTAACAGGGGCAGTCTATTTAAGGGTCATGTAATATACTGTGTCAGTCTATTTAAGTGTCATGTAATTTACTGTGTCGGTCTATTTAAGGGTTATGTAATTTACTGTGTCAGTCTGTTTAAGGGTCATGGGATTAACTTGGTCAGTCTATTTAAGGCTCATATGATTTACTGTCAGTCTATTTAAGTGTCAATATAAAGTTAGTCTGCAAATTCATGAATTGGACAAGGTAACAACAAATACAAAAATATAAATTTGGATTGGCTTGTTTTATGGAAATTCCTAATAATATTCCAATTCCCATCAAAATGGTTTTGAAAACACATTGGGTGGAACCTTGGAATTACTTCACATCAAAATGATTTTTAAACACAATATTGGATGATGCTTTGGGATTACTCCGATCAAATTGATCACTTTAAGAGAATATCTACAATCTTTGGGACTAACAAAAAGTGGCTAACACATAAATTACATAAACCATGTTGAATGTGAGTCAAATCACAAGGTATAAAAGTCAACTACAGAAAACTTGACAATCAAATAATTATGATCTAATATTTATTTTCTAGACAGTATACTTTAAGAAAATGGATCCAAACTGAGGATACCTTCAGATGGTGTTTGTGTGTTCAGTGAGCTATACATCTCGATGTCAGTGTTTGCATTGGAGTTCAATTTTTCATATAAATCACCATCTGTTGGCCTTAAAGTAGAAATGAAAATATTATCATATATCACACCCAAATTTTTACAATTTAAATGTTAGAAATAAAAGTGTTCATTTTCACTTAATCTGAACTATTTTCTGCATGAAAAAAGTTGTGTAGCAACTTATTACAGTTTTCTTGTCAGCAATTATTCCCATGGAACTTTACTTCATCTAGAACAAACAAGCAATGAAATAAAACAAAATAAACATCCTTAATAGTTGCTTTTTTTTAAAAAAAATTATATTTATAAAACTGACCACAGAGCAATGTATATATGTAAATATATTTGACTTTTCTTAACTCTTCATATCAACAAAATTTACCTTACACTGGCATTTCTGCTGTTTTCCAGTGTGATACCTGAAAAAAGGAACAGTTTGAAGTGCTAGCTTTTCTATACATTATTATTTTAACTAAGTATTATTACACTTTGCTTCATATCTTGTAATTAAGTATTAAAACACATTTATATGTATAATGTTGTATTTAAACATTAAACAGTTTGTCATACATCATGGTTGTAAATAAATATTAAAAATCTTTGCTGTTTAGCATGGTCTTAATTAAGTGTTAGTAGGCTTTGATGTATATTACAGTTGTAATTAAGTGTTAAAACACTTTGCTGTATATTACAGTTGTAATTAAGTGTTAAAACACTTTGATGTATATTACAGTTGAAATTAAGTGTTAAACCACTTTGCTGTATATTACAGTTGTATTAAGTGTTAAAACACTTTGATGTATATTAGTTGTAATTAAGTGTTAAAACACTTTGCTGTATATTACAGTTGAAATTAAGGGTAAAAACACTTTGATGTATATTAGTTGTAATTAAGTGTAAAAACATTTTGCTGTATGTTACAGTTGTATTAAGTGTTAAAACACTTTGCTGTATATTACAGTTGTATTAAGTGTTAAAACACTTTGCTGTATATTACAGTTGAAATTAAGGGTTAAAACACTTTAATGTATATTAGTTGTAATTAAGTGTTAAAACACTTTGCTGTATATTACAGTTGTATTAAGTGTTAAAACACTTTGATGTATATTACAGTTGAAATTAAGTGTCAAAACACTTTGATGTATATTAGTTGTAATTAAGTGTTAAAACACTTTGATGTATATTACAGTTGTATTAAATATTAAAACACTTTGCAGTATATTACAGTTGTATTAAGTGTTAAAACACTTTGCTGTATATTACAGTTGAAATTAAGGGTTAAAACATTTTGATGTATATTAGTTGTAATTAAGTGTTAAAACACTTTGCTGTATATTAGAGTTGTATTAAGTGTTAAAACACTTTGATGTATATTACAGTTGAAATTAATGGTTAAAACACTTTGATGTATATTAGTTGTAATTAAGTGTTAAAACACTTTGCTGTATATTACAGTTGAAATTAAGGGTTAAAACACTTTGATGTATATTAGTTGTAATTAAGTGTTAAAACACTTTGATGTATATTAGTTGTAATTAAGTCTTAAGTGTTAAAACACTTTGATGTATATTATAGTTGAAATTAAGTGTTAAAACACTTTGATGTATATTACAGTTGTATTAAGTGTTAAAACACTTTGCTGTATATTACAGTTGTATTAAGTGTTAAAACACTTTGCTGTATATTACAGTTGTAATTAAGTGTTAAAACACTTTGCTGTATATTACAGTTGTATTAAGTGTTAAAACACTTTGATGTATATTACAGTTGTATTAAGTGTTAAAACACTTTGCTGTATATTACAGTTGTAATTAAGGGTTAAAACAATTTCCTGCAGATACCTTTGCACATCAAAACTAGGTTTTAACATTTTATATTTTTTATAAATTCTATTTTCATATTAGTATATTGAACTATTGGGTGCATCCCCGAACATTTTAATTTTATTATGAAATACATTTTTTAATAAAGTTAAGCTGTAATTTTCTGAAGTAATAAATAAGCATGGATGACTACTTAAGTTCTCTGGATTTAGAACCATAAAACTAAAGTAATAACTATTTCTGAGGCTTATAAAAGACACATTAAAAGGAAACAATGTTGGGCTGTGTTTTAGACCTTATTATAAACTAACCTCTTCTGTGGGATTGAACTTATTCTATACAGATTCAGCACCAGCTTTTAACAAAGGTAAAAGTAAGTACAAATTTGGGATTCATTGGGTGACTAAACTGAAAGGATAGCACTTAAATAATTTTAAATATTAAAAATGGTGATTAAAAAACTTTATTCTTACTTTCCTCAATGTATTCAAATCCAAATTTAAAACTATTTACTGTGCTACTGCTGATGAGACTTCTTACCTTCTTGTTCTGTTACATGTGGATGTTGATTTCTCTTCCAAAGAAATACACCTATAGTCACAATTAAAATGACAACAAATCCAGCACTTACACCTCCGGCTATAGCAGGAACTGGATTCATAATACTTTCATTGGTACTTGGTGCTGCAAATATAAGCATAACAGTAATTTCAATGTTTGTTCTTGTTGTATAATTTAATGCCATTTTCAGAACAAGATAGGCAATAAATGGCAGCCAGTATCAACGGTGGAGGAAAAACCTGGGAAAACTCAGGAAAGAATCACCGACCCATGAGAAGCTACTGGCATGCTTTCTCACCTACCCACACTGGCCAAACCCAAGCAGACAGAGGCGGGATGGCAATGATCCATAATGGTAAGCACTTTAGACTATTCAGCCACTTGGGGACCTTTTCAATCTTTGTAAATCCTGGCATATAAACAGAACAGTAATCTCAATCTTTGTAAATCCTGGCATATAAACAGAACAGTAATCTCAATCTTTGTAAATCCTGGCATATATACAGAACAGTAATCTCAATCTTTGTAAATCCTGACATATAAACAGAACAGTAATCTCAATCTTTGTAAATCCTGGCATATAAACAGAACAGTAATCTCAATCTTTGTAAATCCTGGCATATAAACAGAACAGTAATCTCAATGTCTGTTGTAATTGAGTTTTTGTTGTAGGGTTTAACACCATTATTCAGCACAAGATAGGCTATACATAGAGGCCAATATCAGTGGTTGAAGAAGATCCTGGGAAAACTCGGGTAAAGAACCACCATCCCATGAGACAACTAGGCCATTTGGGGCCCCCTTCAATGTTTTTAAATCCTGGCATATAAACATAACAGTAATCCCAATGTTTCTGTAAATCCTGGCATATGAAAAGCGATGGGTTGGCTCTGGAATCTATTAACCAAAGGGTTATGTGACCATGATGTTTTGATCAATGTGATCTTAACCTAAATGTAATGTGCAGTATCAACTATTTTCCTGTTAGTATTATCATGATCATGGTATTTTACCCTTAGACCTTAAAAATTAGTCTCATTGCAAGCCATCAAAAGTATTTGTCAAGGTATGTGGTCTAGAAATTATTATGCAAAACCCATTTGCTTATTTCAGCTTAAGTTATCTTGAGTTGGACGTTTGGTCATAAAATTAAGAAATCCTTTTATCCAATGTGTTGGTCACATATAAGCTTGAGTGAAGGTACATAGTTGGTAATGAAATTATTGTACAAAAGTTTAAAATGTTCTTATTGCAGTTACTGTTCATCAATCTTTGACCTTCTGACCCCAAATCAATAGACTTGTTCCTTACGCTATATACATGTCATCCACTACATTTGTTACAGGTCTGTGATGTAGAACCAACATTATCGTGCCAGTAAAATAAAATCTTTCAAAGTAACTATGTCCTTTGACCTTTTGAAATCAAATTCAATTGGCTTTTCCTGAGCTACTTGTACAAGACATCTTGAGAGATTGCTAATTACTGATGGTGGTTGTTGTTTTTTTTTTGTTTTATTTAATGCCATTTCTCAAAACAAGATAGACTATGCAAAGCAACCAGTATAACAGGTGAAGAAGGAAACTGGAAGAATTCCTTCTAAGAAAACCTAACCCACCTACAGGAATCTATTTCACATACCCATATTTGCAGAGCCTGTGAAACTAATTCAAGCAGACAGAGGTAAAATGACACTGATTAGTAAAGACAAGCACTTTAGAGAACTTGACCACCTGGAGACCCTGTAGATGTTGGATACCTACAGGTATTATATCGATACCTAAAGGTATTGTATCGATACCCACAGGTATTGTATGGATACACACAGATATTGTATGGATATCCAGAGGTATTGTATGGATAACCACAGGTATTGCATGGATACCCATATGTATTGCATGGATACTCACAGGTATTGCATGGATACCCACAGTTATTGTATGGATGACCATAGGATATCCATTGTATGGATGACCATATGGATATCTACAAGTATTATATGGATACAAACACACATTGCATGGATACCCACAGGTATTATATGGATACCCACAAATATTGCATTGATATCCACAGGTATTGTATGGATGCCCACAGGTATTGCATGGATACCCATATGTATTGCATGGATACTCACAGGTATTGCATGGATACCCACAGTTATTGTATGGATGACCATAGGATATCCATTGTATGGATGACCATATGGATATCTACAAGTATTATATGGATACAAACACACATTGCATGGATACCCACAGGTATTATATGGATACCCACACATATTGCATTGATATCCACAGGTATTGTATGGATGCCCACAGGTATTGCATGGATACCCACAGGTATTGTATGGATACCCACAGTTATTGCATGGATACCCACAGGTAATGTATGGATAACCACAGGTATTGCATGGATACCCACAGGTATTGTATGGATACCCACAGTTATTGTATGGATACCCACAGGTATTGAATGGAGACCCACAGTTATTGTATGGAGACCCACAGTTATTGTATGGATACCCACAGGTACTGTATGGATACCAACAGGTATTGTATGGATACCCACAGGTATTGTATGAATACTGACAGGTATTATATGGATACCCACAGGCATTGTATGGATACCCACAGGTATTGTATGGATACTTACAGGTATTATATGGATACTTACAGGTATTATATGGAGACCCACAGGTATTGCATGCATACCCACAGGCATTGTATGGATACCCACAGTTATTGTATGGATACCCACAGGTATTGCATGGATACCCACAGGTATTGTATGAATACCCACAGGTATTGGATACCCACAGGTATTGTATGGATACCCACAGGCATTGTATGAATACCCACAGGTATTATATGGATACCCACAAGCATTGTATGGATACCCACAGGCATTGCATGAATACCCACAGGTATTATATGGATACTTACAGGTATTATATGGATACCCACACACACTGCATGGATATCTACTGATATTGTATGGATACCCACAAGTATTATATTAAATCCATTTCTTATTTTAGCGACAGCTTCTTTGTTCTTTGAATTCCAACTTTTATAGGGTTGTTCCTCATCCAAGTGAAAGCCATTCACAAGCTTGGCAATTATAGAGGGTGGATAAGAAAAGCTATTGTGCAGAAATCATATTTATTCTTACTGGCACAATTTCCCATGACCTTTGCCCTTTTAATTCCAAAATTGATATGGTTTTTCCATACACTAAGTAAAAGAAATCATCAAAGTTCACTAATTGAAGATAATAGACAACTTGAGTTATTGGGTAAAAAATTAAATTGGTAAGAGAAAGAAAGAGACAGATGGATGGATGCATAACATTATATGCTCACCTTGCATACAAAAAGTAAATCAAACCAGCTACTGCAATTACCATTATGACTACAAATGACTCATTTTGTTCTTCATGAACATTGTTGTTTAGGTGATGTGTAATTCCAAGTACAAGACTGGCAACATTTTTTAATTTTTTTTTGTTCACAGAGTTCTTTTTCTTGTTCTCTTCTTTTACTCTATGGCTGATCTTTTGATAAATTTTTTCAAACTGATTACTAACTTCTTAAATAAAAATGTTCCCACACTGGATTTATAGTAGCATTTAGGCCTTGTTTCCCATGCTGGTATTACAGTCCAAGTTTCCCACACTGGTGATACAAAAGTATTCAGTCCTAGTTTCCCATGCTGGTGTTATAACAGCATTCAGAGTTTTCCAGTTAGTTAGCCCTAGTTAGAGCAGTATTCAGTCTGAGAAAAAGCTATACAATCAGATTTTTAAGTTCTTGGTCAATCATCAATGCCAATCATTCTTGTCACCATGACAACGCAGATCAATTTTTGACAATTCATTTATTTACTCTGCTATAATTTTATGCCAAATGTAAAAATGATATTTAACATCTAGCTGTTGCCACACATACTTTAACTAATTCTGTTAGACTATCACGCTATTCTCTATATCCATCAAAGAGTCAACACTGTATATAAATATATTTATAGGCTCACACTGTATATAAATATATTTATAGGCTCACACTGTATATAAATATATTTATAGGCTCACACTGTATATAAATATATTTATAGGCTCACACTGTATATAAATATATTTATAGGCTCACACTGTATATAAATATATTTATAGGCTCACACTGTATATAAATATATTTATAGGCTCACACTGTATATAAATATATTTATAGGCTCACACTGTATATAAATATATTTATAGGCTCACACTGTATATAAATATATTTATAGGCTCACACTGTATATAAATATATTTATAGGCTCACACTGTATATAAATATATTTATAGGCTCACACTGTATATAAATATATTTATAGGCTCACACTGTATATAAATATATTTATAGGCTCACACTGTATATAAATATATTTATAGGCTCACACTGTATATAAATATATTTATAGGCTCACACTGTATATAAATATATTTATAGGCTCACACTGTATATAAATATATTTATAGGCTCACACTGTATATAAATATATTTATAGGCTCACACTGTATATAAATATATTTATAGGCTCACACTGTATATAAATATATTTATAGGCTCACACTGTATATAAATATATTTATAGGCTCACACTGTATATAAATATATTTCATGGCTCATAAGTGAAATAATCAAGAATTATTATGAAGGTTTATGTTACACCTGTTGTTGATCATCCATTCCTGAAAACCCATATTAATTTTTACTTGAATGCTTTACTGATCATTTAGTAAACACTTTGAAGGGAATGATCTCTTTGCTTTGTATTTTGTCTACATGGGTTGAATCTGAATGCTACACTTCTGGTGTGTCATGCAGTGCAACATGATACATTCAATTCTGATTGGTGGTTATTGTTTGCTCAAGTCCAGAGTAAAATAATGACCTCCAATCAGAACTGTTATTTATTTACTGTACCACACACCATAAGCATTGCACCAAGATGCAATCTAAGTAGATACAAAACAAAAGATAAGCTTCATTTAGAAGTGGCTATTAAATGAACT
The DNA here is from genome assembly GCA_016746295.1 of Potamilus streckersoni. Taxonomy (NCBI): domain Eukaryota; kingdom Metazoa; phylum Mollusca; class Bivalvia; order Unionida; family Unionidae; genus Potamilus; species Potamilus streckersoni. The sequence continues at coordinate 33,287 of JAEAOA010001172.1, forward strand.
GTAAAGTACTTCAGATGTACAAAGGGAACAAGCTTGTGATGTCTCTTTTACACTGATGTATGTAATCATCAAATGACCCAATGAGATAAAACAAAATAGCAAATAAATGGCCAGTGAGAAGATTCCAAACTTTATGCCTTATTGTCACCTTGGAGGCATAACTTCTAGTGGGTCTGTGTTCTAAAAATTTTCTTTTTCACTGACAGAAATGAGTACCTGTGGCCATGGTAGTTGTGTTGGAAATGCAGTAAGTACAATATGATGGGTCTGGTTGTCAACCATCTCTACTCCAATACTTCAACTTGTTGTAATTGAGATTTGTATTGCATGAGTTAACTGGACAACATATTACTTATGATTTCATGATACGATCTGTTTGCATTACAAATTTTAAATGATGGCATGAAATAAAATGCTTTTAAAGCAAAACAAAAAGTATGGTGACCAAGACGAGTCATGTATTTCTGCATCATGTATTCTGATCAATAGAGCGTCATGAAAAGTTCTAAATGTCTGAATTAAAACCACTGACAACCAACAGGTTGTCTGGAAGAAACTTCCTTTATTTTGTCAAGGACGAGAATGGAATATGAACAGATGGCAAGTCTATGTCTGTCTGTAATCAGTATACTGGACATGCAATTAAGATGTCAACACATATAAAATGGCAACAATCTACCCCTGAAAAACCTTTGAAACATGAAAACACCATCAAGATGATACGCATATCAATAAATATTGTATTGTAGGCTTGAAATTATTAATTATATCAATATGCCACACAAATGCATCACCTCAACTGTAATAGAAACTTCTTAAAACTTTATGTCTAATTAGGTTTGAAACTAATCTAATAAAAATACCCAGGATTGTTCCATGTTTCCAGCAACCATGATTTAGGCCTACATAAAGCCTGACATAAGTCTAACACAGAAGTTAATTAGGATTTCAAACAGCACTTTTTAAACTGATGAATAGTGCTATATTTGTTAACAAACAAAGAATTTGAGAAAAGGAATAACCATAATAAATATTTACAAATGAGACTAAATATGAAATACATAAGAATTTCTCATTTGAAAACAGACAAGTTATGACAAAGATTTGATTCTAGACAGACTGAAAAAGAGAAGATCAAAATTTTTTCAGCAGTTTAAAAAAAGAAGCTGCATAATGGTGTGTTTATTTTCATTGGCTGTTGCAAAAACATTTTCTTTGGAGTTCTTTGTCCATTTTTAATAAAGATGGTATCATTTGTAAACATAAAAATTGTTTCCAAGAGAGTATGGTCTCTTTCAAGTTGGGCTGAAACTGGTCAACTGATTTTGACAAGTTGAATTGTTCATATTGATGTCTGACTATAGATTAAAAAGATCTATTGTTTTACCACAAATAAACTAATAATTGTGAAAAAGTCAGCTTCCCATGAATTAATGTACAGTACAATACCCACTAAACATCAACCATTACTATACTTAGTTGCAGTTTAAATGTACAATTCATAATTCTACCTCCATAAATAGTAACTGTGATGCTGTCTGAAAATGGACTCCTCCCTTTCACATTCCATGAATACATTCTGTAAGTATAACTTCCAGGAGAAGGTGTTGTGACCTTGATAAAAAATGTTCCATTTGCAAGTCTGTACTGTTTCTCTGTCTCCCTTATTTCTGCAGCACTTGCGTTTTTCCAGACATTGTCCAAACTAGTGTTGGACTTGTACTCAATGACAAAAGTCTGTTCCTGACCGCCATTAAAACCAGCATCAAAGTGCAGCTCAATCTGATTGTCTATAAATCTGTTGAAGTAAAATCTTTGAGCCTTGAGAGGAGGACCTGCTCAAAAAAAGTAAGTGATATGTATTGCACAAATTCATTCACATCAAACATCACAAGTTTAGCATGACTGATAGGTGAGACAGTCATAATTATGTAATATTCAAGTTATCACTAGCTTGTGTGCTAGAATAAATGTATTATTTGTGTATACGACATTAACACAATTTGGGCAATATAATACCAATTACAAGAACAACCCGTAGAAAGTATTAAAAGTCCAATTAGTCACTCACTGCCTGATATCTTTCTAAATGTTCCATTTGGAAGTTTATATTGATTCTCTGTTTCCTTTATTTCTAAGGCACTTGTGTTTTTCCAGACATTGTCCAAACTAGTGTTGGACATGTACTCAATGACAAAAGTCTGATCTGGACCGCCATTTAACCCGGCATCAAAATGCAGCTTAATATGATTATCTATGAATCTGTTGAAGTAAAATCTTTGAACCAAGATAGGAGGACATGCTCAAAAAAGTAAATGTTATACATTGTATAGAATGATTCACATCAGAATGCATATGGACTTATTATTATTGACGGCAGTGATGGCTAGTATGTAATATAAATATTAACAATATGTATGTATGTATGTATGTGTGTGTGTGTGTGTGTGTGTGCATGCATGCATGTATGTATGTGATAATAGTACATCAATTAAATCTTGGTAATATAATACCAATTAAAATTTCTTAAGTTTTTCATCAGAAGTTGGAATTTACTGTACCAACCCCATACAAATTTATACTTACTGTGTCTGTAACATTCAGTTATGTATTCTGAAGGCATATTTGTTATCAGAAATTGTGTCAACTTGTAATAACAGATTAATGGCAGATTAGTATCATCTGAGCAAACTTGAAAGCATATATGTCAACATGCTCCCTTTCAAATTTAGCTGTTCAGTATTAAGAATATGGAAACAGAAATATTCATTGACAAACAATATATGTAGCAAAATAAATGAAGAATTACAATATAAAGTCAGATGAGCTTAAAACCATAGAAAGACAGTTCAAACAAAAGGATGGATAATGGACATAGTTATCAAGGTCACAATTGATACTAGATGCATTTGTATTCTAACTTAGCAACTCTGATATTACCCTCATTAAGTAAAGAATTATTATTATTATTATTATTATTATTATTATTATTATTATTATTATTATTATTATTATTATTATTATTATTATTATTCACATACATAAAGATGAGTATGATTCAGGACTTACCAAATGGATCCAGATGGAACTGAAATGATGTGCTGCCAATGGAGTTTGAAAGCACAAGAGTATAGTTGTCAAAATCTTCCCTTGTCATATTTTGAATCACAAAATTTACCTTCTGAGCATCCAACTGGATTGTTTCTTTATAAAATTGATAATTTACAACATCCCAGGAAAGATATAACATGGTCCTGCTTGTGTTCATTAAAATTCTGGCATTTTTCTGAATGATGAAACTCTCGATGGCAGGGTTACTGTAAAATGGTATGGACATATTGACTGTAAGACCGATGTCCCCAACAAATCCAGCATTATCAACCAATATATCTGCTGCTCCTGAAAATCAAAGAAAATCTCTAAATTGTTGACTTATTTTTCATGTCTTACTTGGTTGTGGTATTACTTCTAGCTGTTATTAATATTGTACCTATGTATTTACAGGAAAACAGGTAACCAGGTAAACCAGACTAAATCAGAGATGAATTACTTTCACCAGTTAAGTTAAGGTCAGCATTATCTCATATGATCATAACTTGTCATGTAACTAAATAATGAGTAACATCACTTAGCATTTGACTGCTTTAATTAGTCTTATATTTTTCAGCTTACTCAGCTGCTGTGAGTTTGATAGTCATAACAGTTACTGTAGAACAATTCAGTCCTCTGGGGTATTGTTCAGTAAATTAAAAGGGATCAGCTATTTAGTTACTCATGTTATTTGCAGCATAGGAGGAAAATTACTTCATGTAATATTAAAACCAGTTAACAATTAGCTCCTGAATACATAATACTATTAGTAATTGTGTTGACTGCATGATGATGATAACCATAATAAATAACAAATATTATTGTTGTTGCTGTTGTTATTATCAGTATCCCTGCTATTATTATTATTATTATTATTATTATTATTATTATTATTATTATTATTATTATTATTATTATTATTAATTATTATTATTATTATTATTATTAAAACTTGACACCATTATTGCTTAACTTTTCTGTGATGTGCATTTGTGTGTGCACATGTGTGTATATTTGTTGGTAATACCTTGTGTCTCAGCTTATTAAAGTGTACTTCAATATGACATTTGCATTACATTTGTGCTGAAATTATATGTGAAATAAAATATTTTGAATAAGAGGGGCTGAAAATGTCCAGTTTAGAAAGGAGAGATACCTTCCACTGTGTTAAGCAAAAGAATGCATGCATTATACATTTACAAGAACACAATGCCATCTCACCCATCTGTATGGGTTTGAGTCTTGGGGTGTGGGTATGTGAGAAAGATTGTCAGTAGCTTATCATGGGCCAGTGGGTCATCCTGGGGTTTTCAAAGGATCTTCCACCACTTATACCTTCTATCATGTATATCCTACTGTAAAATGGTGCTAAACCCATAATTACAACAACAACTATAAGAACATTTTCTTAGGAGGTTGCCCAATCCTATAAAAAGGCAGATTAGATTATTTCCTGATTTGTAAGGATATACAGTTCTTATTTCAGATTTGGAGAATTAAAAGTCAAATCATGTGGTCAAAGAAACTTTCCAAGTATACAAGAATATTCTCACCAAGATAATGAAAGATAATGAAAATTTCATAGCCATTGATGACATATTTATGTTAAACAAAGTCGCAAAAGATCAAGAGTAATATGCCTGGGAATATTTGTGACCAATGAAATAATGCCAAATGTTATTTATCCCAGCATACTTAATTCATCTTCATGATTAAAAATGAATTTCATGTGCACCTTTTACAGACAGTAAGATGAAAATACTGAACATTTATCTTGTCCATTAATTTAAGATTTTGTTACATACATTACTGCATGGATTATGAATTATATACCAAATATTATTCCAAACAGTGATATCTTTCTTGGAAATGACACATCTGGTGATCTAATATCTGTTTTTCATTCTGATTGCAAAATTATTTTTTAAATTTAAATTCTCTTAGTTTCAGAATTTTTTAAATCCCAACCATATTTTTCATTTTAGAAATCATTAGACAAATAAATCAATAGGTTTTTTACAATATCATCAAAAGGAGAGAATGCTTTGAATTTTACCCAAGAGTGGTTCATAATTTTGAAAATGGAATCAAAGTGAAAAAGTTGGAATTAGAGTTAAGACAAGTTCAGTTTCTGGTAGAAATAATGAAGATGTAAAAGAAGTGAAGATAAAGAAAGACAAAGGCAGAAAGAAAGAGAGCAAATGCAAAGAGAAAAGGAAAGAAACGGAATTTTAGATTAAGTTAAAAGAATTGGAGCTTCCAAATTGAAAACACTCCCCTACTTTTGATGTTTTAAGAAACATGAAGTTGGCACCCCTTGTTGTGGAAAAAGAAGTAGACCAGTATTTTGTACATTTTGAGAAAACTGCATAAGTTTTTCAGTGGCCAAGAGAGTACATGACACTATTATTATCCCAATGTGTACTTACTGGTGAAGCTAGTGAAATTTACATTTCACTGTCACTACAGCAAAGTGCTGATCATCATCCGGTTAAGGAATGCATCTTAAAGGGTTATGAGTTAGTCCCTGAGGCACATCAGCACAAATTCAGGAACTATAAAAAAGGAGTTGGACAAACTCATGTTGAACTTGCAAGGGAAAACGAGCAGTTATTTGACAGATGGTGCTTCATCAAGAAAGTTGATAAAGATTATGATAATCTCAGACAACTTGTATTAATTGAAGTGGTCATGAACTGTGTCCATAGTGACATTGACACTTGCCTTGATGAGCATAAGATCAAAACTTTGGAAAATGCTGCTTGTACTGCTGACAAGTATTCCTTAGCTCATAAAGTTTCTTTTGTAGGCAAGTCTTCCACTCAGCAGTCTTCTGGTAAAAAAATCTGGCACAAAATTTTGAAATCAAGTCTCTGACAAACTTGATCAGAAATCCTTATCTCTTCCTACGTGTACCTAATGCAAGAAGAAAGGATGTGTTATCTCTGATTGCTACGAATTGAAAAATAAGCATCAGTATCAAGATAGACCTATCCCAAATGCACTTATTACAAAGAGGTACAGATAATGGTCATATATTAAAAGCAGTACATTTGTTGGGTTTAATAAACTACAGTCTGATTTTAGTATTGAGAATTATGAACCATTAATGTCAAAGGGTTCTATATCACTCTGGGGTGTATTATATAACTAAGGCCTGTACAAAGTAACAAAGAAAAGAGTTAAGCCAACAAGCTTTGTAAAATTAAAAACAAAATATTTCCCTAGAAAACAAGGTAAAATATGAAAATGACTTAAGGCTTGTGAATATGATCCAAATACTAATCCTAGAATTTAAAAATATGTCCTATCACTAAAAAGTTCCAATAAAATCCAAGTTTGAATCTTAATGATCTTCCAAGATTGAAGGCAATGACATCCTCTATAACCTCTTGTGTGTTGATGTGTCAACAGTTCCTTTTTGAATCCAAAAAAATAAATTCAATGATTGCCACACTGGAAATGAATCTAAAAATAAAATGTCATTTCTTCAAACTAACACGTAGGCCAAACATGACCTTGATAACGACCAATGATTTTCACTCTGTTTACCAATTTCAAAATCAAGGTCAGCTAAAAATACAATGTAGCAACAAACTGCATGTTAATCAAGCTTAAAAGAACTTAACTGAATTTTCTAAACAAAAAATGTAAACTCCAGTATAAAAAATAATCATTACAATAACATGTAATGAAACAAATATGAAATAAAAAAGAAATTTCAGGCTAACACGCAAGTAATTTAATTATATATATGTAACAGGTGATTCAGAAAATCCCATTTCTATTAAAATTTTAAGGGATACATTAGTTTCTCTGAGCCTTTTATTATCATGTACTTTGCCTTTTTCTGCAAAGTTTTCTTCTAATGAGTAAATTCGTATTCAGGCAGTAGATTGCAGCTTTGTTAATATTACTCTCTACTGTGTAAATTTGTCATTAGAGTTAGTCTCAGGAGCAGTTACAGTCAGAAGAGTATCTTCTTTACCAATTGACAGTATTCATTTCTTACTAGACAATGAGCTAACTGGAGATAAGGTTGTGGTTAATCCACTTCTGACAAGTCTTCTTTGGATAGAAAGTCAATCTTACTGATGAAATTGAATTCCCTAATTTATATCCAGCTTGTGCAACTGTTCGAGCTATGGCAAAGAAAGTTCTTAAGAATGATGTTATTCCTTTGGCTGACATGTATTGGTCAGGATTCTGATCATGCCACTTTCAGTCCTTGTTGATCACAGTGATCCTCTTTTAACTACTCATTCTCATTTTTATCTAATCTGGGTGACAAATGACAATCACTTGTCATTGAACAGGAAATAGATCTTGAGATCTCCTGTTTGTTTCAAAGGGCCATTAGTAAAATTGAAGCCACTGAATAACCTATTTCTTATTTCATTAAAAATGGAATTCTTATGAGAAAATGGAGACATCTTGAGGTACATGCTGGTGATGAGTGGTCAGTGAACTATCAAATTGTAGTTCCAAAATCATAGGAAATTCTTAGTCTGGCCCCTAACACTCCTTTATAAGGCTTATCTTATCACAAAATTTGGAATCACTTCTATTGACAAAAATTAAAAGTGATGTTTGTAAATACTGCAGATCTTGTAATACTTGTCAAATGGTAGGAAACCCCAATAAAAAAATATATGAGGCTCATCTGCATCCTATTCCATCATTTGACAAACCATTCAGCACAATAATGGTAAATTGTTTCCATCCCTTACCCAAGACCAAGTCAGGCAACCAATACTTGTTGACCATAATGTGTGAATCCAGAGGCAATTCCTTTGAAGAATATATAAACTAAAATAATAGAAAAAGGTTTGATAAAGACTTTTCTACTCAGTCTGGGCTTACCAAATCTGTCCAATCTGATCAAGGTCCAGTATATTGGAAGAGATAGCCAGGGTAATCATGCAATAATTTAGTTGTTAGATGTACCTGTCCCACTCAGAGAGGATTTAAGTGAAGAAATGCAATTACACTGCACTGACTTTGGAGTAAGGAATCTTAGGAATTCAGAATATATGAAGAGTCTGGACCAGAAACTTCACATTTGCAACAACAGGAAAGGAATGGACTTTAACAGTTATTGCTTGAATATGAGCACCTATTTCCAGCTGTTCCTACAAAAACAAACAACATTTACCATGACATTGATAGTGTAAATTCAAAACCTGTGCAACAACACCCATACAGGATGAACCGTCTCAAATAGGAATACTTGAAAAAAGAAATTCTGTATTTGCTGGAAAATGATTTCATAGAATCAAATAAAAGTGACTTTAGTTCATTATACTTCTTTTAAAACCAGATAAAACTTTTGCATGTGCATTGATTATAGAAAGGTGAATAGTGTGACTAAAGCAAATTTATTTTGATTACCATGAATTGTTGTCTGCATTGATAAAATTGGAAATGCAAAGTATGTCACCAAATTTGACCTTCTGAAACAATTTTGGCAAATTCCACTCATGGAAAATGCAGAAGAAATTTCAGAATTTGCAATCCCACATGGACTTTATTAATATAAAGTGAAGCCATCTGGGATGAAAGGTTCGCAGCAAAGTACTTTTCAACATTTAATGAACATGATTACATCTGACCTAGAAAATTGTGATGTTTACAATTGCTGATATCATCATCTACAATGACACCTGGCAAGAACAATTAATAACAATTCAAAAAATTCTTTGTCAGACTCCATGATGCAAGTTTGACTATTCAAAAGTGGGTTATAAAGTCAAGGTCATACTCAGTTTTATTCAGGACTTATTACTAGGCCTTACATTTTTAATTCTTGGATTAATTTTGGATTTAATTTGTAAAAAAAAGTAAGTTCTTTTTTTCTCATTTTTCACATCATATTCTAGGGATGTAAATTTTTGTTAAATTTTACAAAGATTGTTGTCTTCACCCTTTTTTGTTACTTATTTGAAGAGCACAAACTCGTAACAATATACAGCAGAAAATGCAACCTATAATGACTTTAGATTGAAGTATTAGACCTGTGCACATACAGATGCTTTCTGTTAATGGTAGGATTTAAAGAGATGAAATAAAGGCATGCAAGCTATGGCAACACACCAAACTAACTGATCCTTAATGAATATAGTACTGCTGTTACTGAAAAAAAAACAATTGCAAAATTAAGTACCTCAATTTATTAAAACAGAGTTAGTGGCAGTGACTCATTCTAACAGAACAAATACACTGATGTTAATACCTGCAGGTATTAACATCAGTGACTCATTCTAACAGAACAAATACACTGATGTTAATACCTGCAGGTAATAACTAACCACAAATACTAAATAAACACCAGAAAGAAAAATGACTTAATTAAAATCAAAAGGTAATGGTTGGCCCTAATATGAGCTAACTCAGATACTACAAAGAAGAGAATGTTCACCAACTAAAAGAACATCTGAAAGTACCAGTCTCAGTTTCAGCAATGAGGGGAGCAATACTTATCCCAGTACCTGTATAAAACACAATTATTAAGTGAATAGGCAAACAGATCACCTTCACATAATGAAATGGGAAAACAAAAAAAACTAATGGAAAATAAGATGCAATTGCTATTAACAAATTCATAAAAAAACTTCAAGAGACTGTACATTTTTCAAAACAAATCATCATCATCATCAGTACATGTGATGGTGCTCAATCAGCAGACTGGGTCTGTGTTATGTTTTGGATTCCTTACTGTAACAAGACCATGCAATATTGTTAGGATGTATAAAGTTTATATTAAAATGTGCATGGTAATACTAATAACCATACATTATTCTGTTAAGTGCATTGGGTTCTAATAAGAGAAAAAAAAATAAAATTATTGCACTTGTCTAACAGTCTGAAATAGCCTGGTCAGTATTTGTTCTGAGACATATGGCCTATATGTTTTTTGAAAAATGAAGTACTGTTTGAGTCGTGTTAACGGCCTAGGGATTATACAAAATAAAGAAAAGTCCCTCAAACAGATTGAAGCACTGCTGTCCATAAACAATTACGAGGAATTCATGATTAGACCATTTTTTCCTTTCAACTGCTGAATTATGAAACTATCTGATATTTTTAATCTATAAGATTGTCAAAATCAGACAGTATGGAAATCACATTACATGTAAGAAATGCACTGTTTTCAACCAGGACAAACTAAACAGCATTATAAGACTTTTGATTAAAAAAAAAGATGTTAATATTGCCTTCTATACAGGAGTTTTAGTGACAAGATTTTATTACTCAGTTTAAGTTTCATATACAGTGTACCATTTTCATTTGTGACTTAATAGATATCACAAGAAGTCTCCAGTTAAAAATCCCATGTTGATAACATGCATTTCAATTTAAAAGGTATTCCATAACAAGATTATCATGGTGGCTGCTTTTGTTGGAATTAGCGCCATGTTGGTATGACCATCTATTCAGGTGGAATAGTGATAACTAGATTTAAAATATGAATACTTTTGTGGCATATTAGATATCAAGATGGCATCATTTTGATTTAGACCCAACTAGATAGCATACATAATCTTTTACTGATATGGTTTCAATTCAATTCAATAGTGATCACAAGATTTAGATGATGACTACCATGCAAGCATTCAGAAAAAAAGGCAAAATGTCCATTTAGATCTACTAGACCTCACAAGAAGTCTAGCAGTACAAAAGTCATGCTGATGTGACCACTAATAAATAACAAACTTTTCAAGATGGCTGCTTTGGTTGCTAATATGGATGTTTCAACAGAACCATTTTCATTTAGGACTTTAGGATAAATGTGTGTGTAAAGTTTCATGGCAACTCAGGCAATGCACAGTAGGCTAAAACTGATGAGTAGTGTAGTATAAGTTGTATGAAATGGGTTGAGTGGTTTAGGACCAATATTTTTTATCTAACTGCATGCTGTGCTGTACACTGCTCACACCAAACAAAACATTCTGTTGTTAAAACTTCATGAGAATGATCTTTACTATAAACATTTTTTGATTCAGATTAAGTGCATAAATTAAACAAGTGCTAGTTAATTTATGCAGGCAAAGTTCTAGGTGAAAGAAAACAAGTGAACAGTTGTGGAATGAAGGGTCAACATGTACTTATGAATGGAGCAACTGTATACTGGTGACTGGATCAAAGGTCCCTGGGTACATTGATGCAGTACCTTATCCAACAATGACCCTTTCTTATAATAGTCAATGCAACCAGAATGACCTAGGACATGACAGTCCATTGTGTAAGCTTTCAGTGCACAAAAAAAGCTTTGTGTCCTATTTGATTTGCTGGTCAATATTGTAGTTTTAATCATACCTCTGACAAGCAAACTTATTGAGCCAGTTTGATTAAGCATTCCAGTAATTCCCATAATTCCATTGGAGGCAGTACAGACATATTTCCCCATGCTTTCCAGGGATAATTTGTCAAGAGTCAGTACACTATGAGTTGTGTTAGTTTTGCCTTGCAGACTCTTTCTAATGGGCACCTTTTCCCACATGTGAATCCATGGGAAGAAGGTTGTTTCAGCAGGGAAACCCAATGCCCAACACACCAGTATAGCTGTCAGATTCTTCTCAATGGAGCCTGCGAGTATCACATCAATGCTGGGAGGATCTGCAAGACAAAAACAAACGACTACTGCTTTTAACTTGATTTTTTTACATTTACCTTTTGTAACAACAATATAGTTGTGCCCTTTTATTTTTTCAACTGCATCAAAGTAGTGTCAAGTTGAGCTACAAAAAATTAAAGTCAAGCTCCTTTATATTTCTTCCTAACTGCCAACTTATGGAGTCAGGATGTCTGCATTTGATATTAATAAGGAATTTGGAAACTTCATTTAAGGAATGGTTAATTTTGTAATTTATGTGCAATATTGATACACAAATGATAAATATACAAGGAATATTCAAATCTGGTGACATCATAAAAATTCAAACTTGAATGGAATGGTTAGTGAAATGCATGGCCAAAAACTGCCTACCTGTACATATGCAGAAAAAGATATTCAGTCAGGTGCATCTTGCCATGTGCTCTCAAATTATTATGCAGATACACTGGAGCTGATATTTGACATTTAGTATAGTAATTCAATTTTCTTTCCTCAGGAAGATTCTTCCATTAAATGTCAGAAAGTTTAATAATACAATTTATTAAACATGTCCTCAATTGTATCTAATATATGCTCAAATGAATGTTTTTATAATAGGCTAATCTGTCTTTTTTCTTATAGAAATTTCTTGCACAAAAAATATACAGTAAGCTGTATATAATTCAATAAAGCTATTATTGTACATTCTTCTATATTTCACATACAAAGTTTAATTATGTATAATAACCACAATACATTATTTTTTACATTGAGTGTGCATATGTTCATTCCAATGCAAATCGTTGTCAAAATTTATTCCCAGAAATTTGTTCTGGGTTACAGATTTGTAATAATTAAAATTATGCTTTACTTATCTTCTGGCCCTTATCTTTACCTCAGAAACATGATTTAATCAATAACAGTTAACTGAACTCTAAATCTGATTTGGACATCACATATCAGACATGGTTGTGTCACATGCTCACAGATCAATGGAGAAAATGCATTGCCAATTATCAAAGGCAGATCAGTAATTTATATAATAACAAGGAGTGGTCCTAGCATGTGGTACTATAAATGTTATTCAAAAGGGTTGGCATTTACTATGAAATATTGTAAGGCATCAAGCACATCATTCCATGATGTTATCAACTTGGAAAGCTGAAAAAATAGGGTGGTCTAAAAGGTGATAAAAACCTTCATAAGCTTAACAAGTAATGCTTCCACTATTCTACATGGTCATTGACTGTAATCTATTTGTCCACCATGGAAACCAAAACCCTCTAATGTGTGTGATTTCAACTAATCCTTTTGATGAAGCAAGCTGTTGTTTAATGGGTTCATCAAAGGAATTATCATGAGCATGTTTTTCACTAAGTTTATATAGAATGGATATAGGTCTCTAGTTACTTATATGTGTACCATTCTTACCTGATTCATGAATAGGAATAATTGGGCAGTATTTTTAATTTTTGTGAAAAATGAAGAGAATATGCTCAAATTGCATATACAAGTTATACAATTATTATTGCAGCAGCAGCCCTCAAGTGGTATGGCTCAATATTGGCAAAGCTTGTTGTTTTCTTCATTTGCTAAGTTTGTAAGAATTCCAAAACTTTTCCAAGTTGATATAGCATAGCAGGGATTGAAAATTGTGTTTTTCTTAACAATTTGTTCTAATTCAATGTGACTATAGTGTAATAGTGGCTTTTTATGAAGGAACAGTAATGAAAAATTAATTAAAATTATTTGCAACGTCTTAATTTTATTAATGACTCAACTTTCATCATTTAGAGTTGAATTGTCAATGACTTTTTTATACTACCAGTGGATTGGTAAAGATTTTAAATATCTTCATAACAGGATACCTCTTTTTGACTCTTGATTTATTCTATTCAACAGCATGGAGATGTTACTTAATACTTTATTGTCATTTTTATTGGTGTCTGCCATAGTTGATGGTGAATTGGCATAATCTGCATAAACAAATTAGAAAGGTCTTTTTCAAATAAATAAAAAAAATTGCCATGATGGTAAGAGACTCTAGTTCTACAAGGATTTGGGAGTTCAGCCCAAAACATAAATATCATGGTCAATATCTTACACTGTAGGATTAAAAAGATCTAACCAGCTCCTGAAATATTTGGAAATGCAACTGTCCTGTCACTAAATGCAAAAAGGGTTGAAAATATTACCGTATTTCAGAAGAGATACAGAAGTATATAAATATATATATATATATATATATATATATATATATATATATATATATATATATATATATATATATATATATATATAATGCTAATAGATTGGAATGGAATTTAGTATCTTAATACTAATACTAGCAAATGATACTAAGCTCATTAAAATAAATAGTAAGTATTGCTATCTTTCATATAATGCACACTGTCATACTCTCCTAAAGGGGGTTCTAAAGGGAGAAAAGTCCATGACTAAATGAGTCACCCTCTGTAAATAAATGATGATAATGATTATTATTATTATTATTATTATTGATATTATTATTATTATTATTATTATTATTATTATTATTATTATTATTATTATTATTATTATTATTATTATTATTATTATTATTATTATTATTATATGCAAACTTTCATCAAATTATATTTGATGTATTCTCACTCTATGGTCTTCAACTATGTAACAGAAAGAAGCAAAACTAACAAGAATTTTTAAAACATATAATTTAATTCTCTAAGTTATAAAATTTAATATTAAGAGCAACTTAAACTATTGTGATTAAATTCTAAACAGTAATAAAACTTACATCACAAGTCCAAAATATAATGAGTTATGGTTGCATTTAGGGTTGAATTTCAGTGGTGCTCTGAATGAATAACAGGTCTTGCATGTGCCAATGTACCAACAGCATTGAATGTGCTTTATTGCCAGCAATCGTGACATATCACAATAGCATTGTCCAGATTGTCTACGAATGAATTTACCATAATACCAAAATATTTAGTCCACAGAAACAAATATGAAGACTTTGTAATTCTAATAAATTATTAAAATACATCAATCTTCTTACATTAAATCTAAACACAACATAAAATTCTTCTGCAGACTGAAAATGAAATAAGGATATTAATTTCAGTAGGAATGAAGAACTACATACTATTAGTCTTTATATACATTGGCACAACTATGCTGAATCATCTCTATCAGACATGTCACATTGTATTCCCACCATACATGTCAAATTACTTCAACCATCCAAATGGGAAATTACACCATTGCTTGAACCTTCTATGGTTATAATCAAGGCTGGGTACAGCTAGCTACCCAAACCAAAATGCATGCTTATGACAAGCTTGCTGCAAGCTTACAAAAGCTAGGTGAGCTTTCCCAAGCTAGTAATGGTGCCTGCACAAGCTTGCAAGAGAAATATTTCAAAGACTGCAAGCTTGCAAATGGAATTTTTCAAAGTCTGCAAGATTGCAAAAGGAATTTTTCAGAGTCTACATTAGCTTGCACAAGATTGTGCAAGCTTGCAAAAGGAATTTTTCAAAGTCTGCAAGCTTGCAAAAGGAATTTTTTTTTTAAAGTCTGCAAGCTTGCAAAATCTAAAGTACTTGATGTAAGTTTGCACATGCTTGCAATAATCAATTGTGAAATTTAAGGGCAGTTCTGCATGATATCAGTACTTCTTGAAATGGTGAATATATGTTGTGACTTGATCAAATACTCAGTATAGGAAACTACACTATCAAATATAAAGATGTTACTGGCAATCTAGTTTTTATTTATATCGTCTTTTCAGTATTGCAAAATGTTAAGAACTTGTATTACTTGTGCTTAGCTGGTACATAAAAAAAAAATATTATTCCAACATTTCTCTATGTTTAAATTAGCTATGAACATTATTAATATATGTCAAAATAAACTGAATTATTTCTTGAGCATGGCAAAATATGAAATATTATCTTTTCTACAAATGTCTTTTTCTCATTTTCAATTTTTACAAATATTGTACATGTTAAAGAAAAAAATGAGCTTTTTGGCATGAAGGAAATTCTTTAAGTGATGAACACTCAATTAGCTATGCAATAATTTTGTGATGTAATGGAAGAGTGAGTAAAGATTCCATTTAGTAAAATCTTGGAAAACAGTAAGACATAGTGCTGATTGCAATGTTAATTACATACTAATTTGATACATCAAGATATTTGATAACAAGTACTTGTAAATCTATTTACCAATAATGTATGCACCATCAAATATAGTCTCAGTAAATCTTGTGATATCAACTTCTGGCATTAAGTTTATGAAAGAACTGTCATATATTTGTTTCAATGACAATCTGCTGCCAGAAGAAAAGAAATAATTGTTAGTTATTTAATTACTAAATAAAATTTAAAAATATATAGTTTTTGTTTTTCTTTGAGAGAGAGGTGCATCCCATTCTGCCAGCATTCTATAAATAAATGAGCTTTGTGAATTTTGCTTGTTTAAAAAGAAATCAAATAAAGACATGCAAGGTGAATGAAGTGTGGCTTGCTGTGACAGAGACCGTATTTGGTATCGAGTCATAAAAAGTGGATATGGCCCCTGTTTACGTTTTTTTTTTAGTAGACTGGTTTACGAACTGTAAATATACACGCAACATATTTAAGTCAAAAGAACATAATATAACCATTGTAGCATCCATTTATGCAGGCGCAATTTTCAAGGTTGATCCTTAACAATTTACCTATTTAATTTGGTAAATTTCATTGCCTGCTGAACTATTATATGTGAGGTAACCAATCCTATAATCAGAGAGATCATCTGAAATCACGCAGTTACAATATCGGTAAGTAAATTCAAAATTGTGTCGTACTTTGCCAGTTTTTCGTGTCTTAAGTTCGGCGGTAGTGTTTTTCACTTTTATGATTTAAAAATGTTAAAATATGACTTTGTAATGTTGCTTCACCCAATGATTGAGATGGCAATGCTGAAGATCATTATTATTTATTGCTACACATGATAAATTTGATGCAGTGCTATCAGTTATCTACAATAAGGTTACAAGATTATAAAGTTAAAAGCACGCTTGGGAATCTCATTTCTGTTATTCTTAGAGTATTTTTCCTCTTGCATATCAAATCAATTATTGTACAGAGGTTGTTATATTTAATTCTTTTCATCCTCAAAAAAGATGGCCGTTATTTTATTTCAAAATGTTTTAAGGCATGTAATCAGTTTCATCAGATTTTTATTGTTCAAAACTCACAAGTGCCATTCATCTGACATGTGCCGTAGACCTTTCAAAATTAATAGTAAAACTAAAATTTAGGGCTCATTTAAAAGGATTATCTTGAATAAAAAGTTGATCTTCAATAACACTGACGATTCCAGGTCTTAATAAGTGATTTTGGAATAATGATCTAAAACTGAAATGATTTTGCCAACGAGGTAAATACTAGTTTGTTTTTTCCTGATTACATAGTACATGTTCCTGTAATCCATTTCAGTGGATGATACCAGACTCACACAAGAAGCAGAGGAGGATGCATAATTTTATTTTGAGGATTTTGTTTAGCAGAAGTGATTCAGAGTTACAAATTCTAATGACATTCTTGTTTTCACCTAAAAGTTTATCATTGTGGCAGATGAGAGGGATTCAAGTTGACACCATCCTCCCCCAAATGGATTTCCACATAAAAGTAAATTAGTGTAACATTTCCAAAGCAATACATAACAAACGTATAAGGAGTTTGCACACATAGATCCCATTCATATGCTATTATTTTCATCTGATTAAAGATTATTAAATGATTTGATGACTTCAATCTTTTTTATTGTAACAGTAAGATGTCATTCTAATTGATGTTCACCACATATTAACATTTTCATTTTAATATTTGATATTACATACTTTTCGTACATCAAGAGCTAGAAAAATAGAGGTATGTGACCTTGTATAGAATAAATCAATCAATGACACATCAGTTCTTCTGATGCAACTTAGGTTAGCTTTGTTTGCAAGCTTCAAATCAGTGAGCTTGTTGCAAGCTTGCCACAAACTTGCCGCAAGCTTGCCACAAGCTTGCTGCAAGATTCCCTATTACTAGCTTGCACAAGCTAGCAGTGGTTTCAAATCTAAGCTTGCCGCAAGCTTACAAATAAGCTTTCAATTTTGGTTTGGGAGAACCCAAACTCAATTAAACAACCTACTTATGGCCCATTATCTTAGAATTTACACTCATAATCAACTATTGTTTATCAGTTATGATGGAATACTTATCCAAATGTGCAATGTTGTTAGAATAGATGATATACTAAGCACTTTGCAAAGACCACTGGTGAGTAAGACTGGATGGGAATTACTTTCACATGAGTGATCATCTTTTAGAACAGTGGGCATATATTTCCTAGAGACCAATCCTTTGGGATGTGGCAAATGTCCAAAAATTGTTTAAGATGTGTGCAAATACTATTGTCAAATTGGTTCCTTTTTTATTTTATCATTCAAACCACAAGATTCTGATGGGTTTAAACCATGTGGCAACTTTTGAATTCCAAAACACATTGCTACCATATTATACATCTTTGGTACCTTTGGGAAGTTACATGGTGAAACCATCTCACTTAAGTGGCTGAAAACCAGCAGAATTCTGTGTTCAGATCATTTGTCTTCTTAGTATCTGTTTTCTACTAATTTGGTATTTGTCCTAATTGGAGGAATGATCTATAACTTTTTTCACTGTTATTGTATTTCTAGAATGATTATGAATCTGCTTAAATTTTGTATCATGTCGTGTATGTAGAATAATATGTGAACTTTTAACATTTCAAATAACATTGTCTTTTAAGAAAAGGCTTGAGCATTGTCACTGTCAATAAATTAGTAAATGGATAGTGATTTCAATTCATCAAAAACTACATTATGCATTTTCAGAAAAATGATTACCATAGTTTAGACCCCATGTTGTTCAAGGTAATATCTTGATACATGGTTAATTCAACTCTTCCAAATTCTAACAACAAAGCAAAAATGTCACATGGTTGACCTGCAATTCTTTTACTTAAAGTTATTGCATGTAAAATGAATCACTTTAACAAGAATTGTTTTACATGGAATTATTGTTTAGTATTCAAGAACTTCCCAAAGTTTATGAGGTGTACATTTTTCGCAGAAGTTGAGTGTGTCTTTGATTTGCATTTTTAAGGTAGCTTTAACAATTTTTCAGTCATATTGAAACGATGTCTGCAGTGTGGCAGTCTGTGGTGATGTCTAGCACTCCTAGGGCATCATGTTGCAGACATGTAGCATTATGTCCCACCCAGTCACATAATCCTTTTTATTATTATTATTATTATTATTATTATTATTATTATTATTATTATTATTATTATTTTTATTATTATTATTATTATTATTATTATTATTATTATTATTATTATTATTATTATTATTATTATTACTTTATTTAAAGAGGGTAACTCAATTAGCTAAGAACTAATCTACCTTGAGGCCCTCATTCAAAGGAATTTACTTTTTTTTGCTGCATCTCTGAAGCCATTGTATATACTGGGTTGGAAAGAAGAAATAGAGTGGGCATTTCTAATCTCAACTGGAATACTATTCCAGAGCAAAGTTCCAGAGTATTGGAAACTTTTTTAAAATAATTCCTTATTTGGGACACCATTGATGACCAGTCCCAACATTTGACTCTTAATGCTGATCACCAAGCAAGCCAGCTGCTACTAACATTTTAATAAGTCTTTGTTATGACTCAGCCAGGGTTCAAACCTGTGACCTGCCACATCCAAGACAGATGCTCTAATCACTTAGGCCACTGGAGCAGTCTCACAGAATCTGAATATTTTATGTACCTTATCTTTGTTAACTACCAGTGGTCTGTATCAGTTGATAAATCACTTTTTTTTCCTTGTTTGTATTTATATCTTTTCATCAGCTTTGATATTTTTATTTAACATATCTAAATTCAAAAACTGTTCGCAAAAGTTCAAGGATTTAAAAAAAAAAACAATGGAAGACATTTTCAAGAAACTGCTTAAATACAAGGATTTTGGGGAGTCTATGAATCACCCTTGACATTGGACAAGTGAACAGAAATGTTGCATGATCGATATATAAGTAAATATTGATAATCAATGCAATATTAAAATATTCCCTAAACTCGTTAAATTGTTTTTTTTTTTAATTGTCTTTATATATAATGTCAGTACTCAATAGCAAATACATCTAGATACAATATCCAAACTTTTTTCAGTATGAAATATGCACTGATCTTTAAATTTCTCCAATGTTTTATTGTCAATATGATTCTAGTAAATTTATAATATGTTAGTAAAATCAAAACGGTACAACTAGAAATAACACTTACATGTAACCTTAACCTCTAATGAGACAGTAGAACTTCTTATGACTCCATGAATTGTGTTGTAGGCCTCACAGACATAGCTCCCAGTCATGTTTCGTTGCACAACTCCCAGAGATAATGTGTCTTGGTTGCTTATAACTGCACTGTTTCTGAGCCATTTGTATGAACAACTTGGCTTACAGATAGCACTACAGACCATATCTTCTGATGTCATGCCTTCCTCTATTTTATACATAGATATGTTATAGTCAATTTTGGTGCTGTTCCCTGGGCCATCTGTGGACGATTTGAAGATCTATTAGAATACTAAAACAGCTGACAATCTTGCAAAAAAGTTACACAGTAATTATTATACACTGCTGCATTTGTATGGGAAAATATGAAGTTTTTTTGATCAAAAATGCATGACTTTTAGGAGTGAAGTATTCAGGTGTGAAAACGAGTTCATATTTTCTCATACAATTGCAGTTACCTTTTTATTTATATGCCCATTTTCATATTCCAGGTCTTAATTATATGAAAAATACACTACAATAAACAAGGTAATTGAATTGATGCTGTATTCCAAAATAAATACACAACTGTAGATTCATCAATATACAATAACATTACTAATGCACATAGCACTACCCAGTAACCTTTGAACTTCTAGTCATGCACTCAGCATTAGTTTCTAATTTAAATTTCATTGTGGTCTACATAAATTTAAATTTAGCCATTAAATGCACATTGAAACAGCTTTTCCAGCTGGTATGAAATGAATGGATTTTGGGGGATTTTTTTGTCAATTCTATTCAATTCCACTCATAATGGACTGCATTTATTTGCTGTGTCAATTCGACACAAAGTACATGTGTCTGTGATTGGAGCAGGGAGGTACATGTTTTGACTCAGCTGTAATGTGTTTCTATTCAGTCACTGAATGTTTGGAATCATAATGTGGGAAAAATATTAATTGAAATTATCAAAAAGATGCAGTAAGGAGAAAGTTATTGCAGCTGGAAGTGTAGCTGTAATCATAGTACAATTTCAGTGTATAATCAATATTCAAAACCCATGACATAGCTCATGTAATTTGGATTTGCAAAGCTATGAAGTGCATTTTGAGAAAAGTTAAGATGCAAAACTATAAGCATATTTAGCTAAAGATATGTTTATGCCTTGTCACTTGCATGCTCTTTTTAGGGACCCCAGCTATGTTATGACCTGTATGGCAACTGTCACTAGTCTAAATCTGAAAGATTGTATCAATGAATTAAACATGAGCAGAACAGCTGGTGGGTGACAGTCCATTCAGGCAGGGGAAATAAGAATGCTTTGTCATCTTGGCTTATTGGTTCTGAAGCCCTTACTATTCTACTAAAACCTTCAGTTGCATATTTTTCCATGAATTTAGTACTTGCCTTCAGTATGCTTTTCTATGCTAATGGTATATGCCCCAGATTGCACTGGTCATAGTTTGAACCTATTCCATTAATTAAAATTTGACGAAAATTTCTCCTAAATAACTGTTTCAATGATCAGAAAGGTGTTTTCAATGCCACATATCTCATGCTTGTTGTGCACATTGTAAATATCGCTTTCATTCATTTGCTTGTTTGAAAGTTTCATTTATGACTTGGTAAACTCGTTCACATTGTTCGCTTTATCATCTCTACTTTCAAATAGAAGAAACAGCAACTTTACTTCATCCACAAACAAATATAATGAACTAAAACAAAGCATCTACATGTACATCATGAGTGAGATAAGATAAGAGATAATTTCATGAAAACTCCATGTTAATTTCTTCATCCCATGCTTTATAAAAATCTATTCTTACTCATGTTTGTCATCATGCTCATAGGATAGTACATCTAAAACTATCAACCAAGACAACATAGAAAACATACCAGTGAAAATTTTCAAACTACCTGTATAGATCTGTAGGGCTTGTCTTTCTGTAGATAGCATACTACTCAGCATTGGTCCTACTTAAGACTGCAATGCCATGACAAGTCTTCTTTATTCCTTTTTTATTTATATATATAAACTTCATTTTTACAACAGTGTAATTAAAACTTACAAAATCATGTTTTAATGTTTCTAAGTGAAACTGCTTTATACATGCCCTTAATTGTGTCCTTTTAATTCACATTGTGACAACAATTATATCCCAACAATTGCTAACAAAAGTTCATCAACTGGTTATTTTAAAATATTGATATCATTGATATAGGCATAATATTATGACAGTATTATATTGCATAAATATTTAATAAAACTGTAAATATTTAACAGAACAAAGGGAGATGGAGTATTACAGTCATATAACAGTGTAAGACAAAGTCAGACTCAATGTGACAAAGCCAATTAATTTACTAATCTTATGTAACAATACTCTTATTATTGAGAGAAACAATACTATTGTGGAAGTTACATGTATATTTTTCAGAGGTTTAATATAAGTATATTTATTATAACAGCTAAAAAAATGATATCAGTACTATAATAAAGAGCAGATAGTGTTACAAAGATGATGCATGACAATGGCAAATTATGTGCATCAGTCAATGTATATATATATATATAAAGTTTCCGCAACTAGTCTATACAAGCTGGTTGTATTTATAGTTTTAACACATGTGAAGACAGCCATGTAGAGGTTTACAAACACAACGTTTTTGTGTTTATTTGTTTGTTGTATATATGTTTTGTATTTGCCTTTGAAAAAGACTCATTAAGAGTCGAAAGCGCTTAGGCTAGTTAGTTACTAGTTTCGTACTGTTCATCGTCAGTTTATTGCATCTATTTTAATTAATCCCTGACACATGTGATCCCTTGGTGGATCCAGTAACTTGAAAGGGTTGTTATTCGCCATATGATTTGAATTCTTTATCTTTATATATATATATATATATATATATATATATATATATATATATATATATATATATATATATGAATGAGAGAGAGACAAATCTACACCAGACTAAACAGAGAACAGAGAGTGCTACCTCTGGATTCTACAGGAGAATGCTTGATAATACTGGGCAGAATTAATATTTAATACAAATAACACTATCACACAGATAAGAGAATTTAAAGCCATACAATATGGAGATTTAAACCCAGGTCTCAGGTAAAAATGGCACTAATTGCTTCGCTTGCATGCAGGAATCTATATTACATCATGAATATGGACCAGGGTTCAAATTTCCAGAGTATGAATTAAAATTCTCTAACCTGCATTATAGTACTGTTTGTTGTATACATATATATGCAGAAAAATTATTATAAAGTAACTGCAATACAACAGTCCTATATTCATAACATAAGAACTGGAAGACACAATAGTCCTTATTCTATCACTTCTCTCATAAAGACTGATCAAGATTCCCTGAAATAGATGCACAGCCCTCCTACATTCGCACTTTGAATGTGGGACCCGATGATGGTGCAGTTACCATTGATATTGCCATAAAATAATTTCAAAGTGTTACTAGCCCAAACTTTTTCTACTCTGGAAAAAAAATTGTCTCCCAATTACACCATAAAATTTGTAAAGTACCAGTTTTGATTGACATTTCACTAAAACATGTAAAAAAATATAATTTTTTTTAATAAAACTTTAATAATTGTTTTTTAAAGTAACCCTATTTTCAAATTGTACAAAAAAAAGAGACATGATCTGAAATGAAACTTACCTCACATATAATGATCATTGTTCATATGGGCAGCATGGGTTAACTTGCTTAGTGTCTATGTATACCTACATCATGTACTTTCATTTGGGTTTTTGGCTACCATTGGGGCTTTATGGACAGTGTACTTTCCATCCAAAGATGTTGATCATGAAACACTTTTGTTTGCACTTATGATTTTGTTGAAGACTTGCTGAATCTTGCCTGTCTTTGACATCCATGTATCCAGATAAGTTACCAATCCCATATATTGTTAATTGTTTTGAATATCTTTTCAACCATTTCATTGGTTTTTCTGTGCTCCAAGTTTAGTTTTACATTTAATCTGTGGTTCATGCTTTCAGTGTTGTTGGTTGCCACAAAGCGTCTTTATCACTGGAATTAAGTTCCCCAATTTATCCTCTACATGCCTAATATAATACTTCAGAAGTCACAATGATTTGGATCTTCAAGATTGTTTTATAGCTTATCACAGGTCACTGAGTCGTCTGCTGCTGCAATGCCATTTGCTCAGAAAATTATGGCAATGATTTCTATTCAATTATTGGTATTTTCTGGGATCTTGTTGGTGAAGTATATTGTCTTTTTCGTGTTTTAAACAGTTTTCATGAGAAGCATGAAAATGCCATGTCAATGCCCATCCATAGTTAGTTTCAGGTTTTTAATTTCCAATCCAAATACTCATCTCAAAATGTGAAACAAATCTGAAATAATTATCTTGGTGACCATTCCAATGAAGCATGAGTGGTCCTAGAAGTATTGGCATGTCTCCAGTCCTCTTTTGCAGTATGTTGTTAGATTTGTATACCATGGTTGTCACAAAACATTTTCAAA
Organism: Potamilus streckersoni; assembly: GCA_016746295.1. Lineage (NCBI taxonomy): Eukaryota > Metazoa > Mollusca > Bivalvia > Unionida > Unionidae > Potamilus > Potamilus streckersoni. Next base: position 57,850 of record JAEAOA010001172.1, read on the forward strand.
CTGATAATATTTCATCGATGCCCATCATTCCTTCTTTTGATGATACAAATGACATTGTATCCAATATTTATTCACTAGTGTAGCATGTTACTATGGGTAAGGGATTGTCTATATAATGAATAACTTTTGCTAGATATGCATGACTATCACTTAACATTTACATAATATTCAAAAGTTCATCACCAACATTTTTAAAAACTACTCCACCTATTTTATCTTCACCTTCACTTTAGTCTTAGCATTCTCACACTGTCAGATATCATATCAATAATTTACTGATTCATTCTGTTGAGGGGTTGTTAAGTTTTCCATATAACATAATGGGTTTTTGAAAATATCAATTTGGTATTTATTTAAGCAGAAAGAAGATTAATTATCTATGTTCAAAATTGAACACATTTTGCCAACAGCGGCAATATCTTTTCATCTTACACAGCAAAAACATTAGTAGCAACAGTAATGATTTATATTATTGTTTATTGTAATGATACACTGAAACAAATTAGGACATTTAAATGTGCTATTATGGTCTGTATTGTACTTCACATTTTGTCATGTTTATCTTGTACAATGAAAGTACATCACAAATACATGATTATGAATGCTAATAAAATATTTAATTTATACATAAGTTAAAAGAATACATATGTGTAATTAAATGTAATATATTTTATAATCTGTCCATTTTGGTAGTAATATAAAGCAACAGTACATATTACTGTCCTACAATAAATCACTTTTTGTCAAACAATATAGTTTATACTTACCAATAACTTAGTTTTTTATATTTCTTTCATAATATTATTATGTCTCTCAATAATACAATTATTATTTTGTTTAATAATTTGTTTATTATTAATTGTCAGCATATATACATATATATCTTTGTCAAGATGTAAAATAAATGGACACAACTAAGGGTATATATGTACCAATTTTATACTCAAAGAACAAAACAAGTTTTTTCATATTTTAATTATAATATTGTCAAAATAAAATGTAATGCTGTATAATACAGGCACATTTTAAGCAAAAATAAACACTGTATGAAACTGGGTCTGGCCTAGGCAGGTATTGAACTCACTACCTTGGATTAAATGACCTACACACTATCAACAGAGCCACTGCAGCTCTTAGACTAGTAAGCATGCAAATATATTCATGAGAACAGCTCAAAGGGTGTTGCATGAAGTAACCAAAATTATAAGTTTCACAACTCACACATAACCAATGCCCAAGAAATGAAGTTTAAACAAAACACAACAAAGTCAATACAGCATGACATATGGTCATAGAGGCCTACTTCTACAAGGGTATAGTATCCATCAATATGTATCTGGACCACACCAAGTTCATGATATGATACCATCTATATTCATGTGAAAAACCTATGTAGTCTAAAGACAAATGCAAACACCAAAGCCAATAAACAGTGGAATGCCAATAAGGTTGTATAGGTGAGGTAGAAATAGATATGTATACAATCATCAAGTTTAATGCATCAAGCATCAGCAGTGGTGGAGATAAACTTAAAACAATCTTACAAGCTACTAGATATGCAACACTGCAAACCTGAAATATAAAATAGCCATTGAACTTAAGAATAAAAGGGACAGACAACTAACTCAATTTCCACAGACTGTAACATTAAATTTGGCCAAATTACTATACCTTTCTGATAAGATGCACTTACCATATTTCATTACATTTTTTAAGCAAAACTTGATTATTCATTTAAGAGAATGAAAATCTGTATGTAAAATAATTATTATTTTGTAGTACTGAAAATGAAGAATAATGAAATCATATCTGAACAAGGTATACTTGACACATGATACTCGATGACCTAGCATTTCTAAGGTACAGAACATTTTTGTCTCATTCTGCTCTCAATTCAAGAATCCTATTACAATAATAATGTGAGCACAAGTTGTCAGAAAATTAAGTGCTACTTGTATTGCTACATCAATGGTAACTTCATTAAATTATAATGAGCTATGAAAGCCATGGTCTAAACCTAAGTAGATATTTTAATGACAGGTCATCACACACATTATTTGTTATTCATACTCCTCAATATAGATAGCACAAGAAGGATACATTGTAGAATAGATAGAAAATAAAATAAAACATCAAAGACTAATCATTTTACCATATTATGGACTAAAACCAAGACCTTTCTAATGCTGACATACTCAAACAAAATCAAGACAAGCACTTCATGAAATTATATAAGATGTCAATTTAGTGAATTAGTGACTTTAGGACTTATAGTAGAGAAACAAAAGGTTTACATATGTTCCAATTATGAAATGTATGTGTGTGATTATGATTTAAACATAGCTTTAACATTTTAACAAATTTTTCAGTCATATCACTACGATTTTTGCAATGTGGCAGTTTATACTAATGTCTAATACTTGGGCATGATGCCGCAGACATGTGGCATGATGTCCCATCCAATTTACTAAGTTACTACAATGAGACAATAAGACTAATTGGCCAATGGTCTGCAGTCCTCATAGAACAGTTTTTAAGGATTAAGTAATGTAAATGATATTTTCCAGCAGAAAATTAATAGCAGCAGATAGTGTGAGGACAATAAGTGATCATAAACATCATTCATTATATTTTCTCACCAATAAAGACAGCTAATCAATGAATGAGTAGATTCCCAATTAATAAAACAATTACCATTTCAAAGTAAATTGACCAAAGTCCTTTCTGCACAATTATAAATGGTGATTATTTCTTTATTTCTTTTTCTCCTATTTCATTATCTGATGCAACAATAATAAATTTAAGCAAAGTTAACAAATAGTTCCTGTACATGTTTAATGAGACAACAAATAGTTATGTTTTTCATTTGGGATTATACATTGCTGTCTGTTATATTTAAACTGTACACCAGTATAATTTCAAAGTCATTTAAAACGTGAACTTCTCTTTTTGATTAAAAATAATACATTGAACTATGTGCTCAACAACAACAAATGATGATTCCTTTATATCTGAATCTCCTATTTCATTATTTGATGCCTCAATTAAGAAATTACCAAAAGTTAATCACCATTTATAAAACATATGCTTAACACACCTATATATATGTTTGAAATCACTTGACAGAGGACCTCTCTTCAATTTTAACATATAAAATTAAAGGATTAATACAAAATACAAAAATTATAAAACACCAAAGAGCACCATAGGTATATCTGATTTTTATTTTACCTCATTCTTGGAGGGCAAAAAAACTACAATATTTTTCTACCTTTGCAACAAAACAAATCATAAAATTTATATGTCTGCAAACTTTAAAGCTTTGATTAATAAATGTAGCGCTCTTTTGGAAAATAATATGATATATTTATTATTTTAATAGCTAGATGGTGTATGAAACATTAAGGCGTATGAAAAATTACATGAAATATGGTACATGTTATGGATAACCTATTCTGGAGAAAGCATTCACAATGATGAGAAGAATCTATTTCATATAGCATATTGTACAAACATTTCCTTGTTGTGCTCATTATAAAACTCCAGTCTAGTGAGATCTTCCCATTTAAATCTAGAATGAACCCTGAGTAATAGTGAGAACTGGTTAATGGAGAGTAGAAATGTGGCAAATGGAATAGGAAGTCAACTTGAGCACATTGGATTAATGGACCTTACATTACAACTAGGCTTTGGCATCTTTATAGATAACCCTGACTAAACAATTATAGTTTTATTACACTGGGAGTAGCAAGTGTAGATGGACATGTACTGTATGGAGACAGATAAGCACATGGATGCCACAGTGGTTACTATGAGTCAAGCTTTCACTAACTCAGGTTCAATAAAACTATTCTGAATCATCACTATATGTTGTGTCACAAAACCTTTCAAGCTTTCATGATTTCAAATCTCATATAACATTGTATCCAGCAACATCTGTAAAGAGTACTGACTATTTTACTAAAGTAGAGAAGTCACAACTAAAGTCAATGTATTTTCTGTATTAATTACAGTCATAGTCTCTGAGAATAATGCAATACACATTCACAAATGTGGAAAGTTTATGAATGAGAAGAGATACTATCTATCATGATTTGTAAAAATGGCAAAGACAGTACTTACATAAGACAATGACTTTGAGGGTCTCTGATGCAGTCTTGGTGACAGAATCCTTTCCCGTTGGATAGAGAACATTGCTGGCAGTACAGATGAAGTCACCATCATACAACCTTGTGATGGAAGGGATTTCCAAGATGGAAGATCTTGATATAACTTGCCCTGATCTGGTCCACAATATGCTAGGTACTGGATTGGCTGAGTGACTGCATGTCACACTGAGTTTTCCTCCCTCCCTTATCTCAATAGAGCCCATGGGGATGAGTATAGGACCATCTATAAAAAAATATATGTGATTATGCAGCATATATACAAAAAAAATTGCATACGTTTTGATACAGTATTCTTAATTTTTATGTTTGAGGATTCTGATTATAGTTTTAGCATTTTAATTTGAACTGTATCATCAATATACTAGTGGGATATCACCATAAATAAATAAAGTCATTACAAGCAAGTATTTTGTAAAGTATAATTGTGTAGACTCCCTTTCATGAAATCAGCGAAAAGTTCATAGCATAAAAAACAATCAGTACATAGGCAGGATAAAAATTAAGTATTGAATTCATAATCTTTCTCACATTTTGTTGACAATTAATATGTAGGTACTATAACAACTGTGATCCAAGTCCAATAAATGCTATAAATACCAGCTTGATCATCCAGGCATTTTGTGTGAAAAATATGATTGGGCTTAGGGTTAGGGTTAGAGTTTGGGTTTCCATTAGGGTTTGAATTCGGGTTAAATCACCCACATCTCTAAAGTTCAAGCTTTCTAAGTTCCTTGGCTAACTCCACTGAATCAATTATGAATTCCAGATCTGAATCAAACTGGGAGCTTCCAGATTTGACCACAATGATCATATTTACCTTAATGGTTGACATTTTTCCACAAATTTAAAGATCACTTTACTGAGACTTAGAGACAAATCATAAGGACTGGTTTAGGCTGACATCTGAAATTAAAAACAAGACAATTATTTTCAAAGTTTTTTTTTTTATAAAGAATCTTAATCCCTCTTACACTGTTTGATACATCAAATGTCTGTCTCTTGAATTGAAGAAGATGATCAGCACAAATAAAGGTAGCAGCTACTGTCAACACTTTTACAACATAATGACAAAAATTTATTATGTCATTTTCGACTTGGAACGATGTCAGTTATAATTTATTTATATATTATGTATTATTTTATAGCAACACGGGGAAAAACAAAAATTTAGGGACCTGACAAGTAAATGAAATAAGGAAACAATGGAATCCCAAACGATTTATTATCTGTTCTCAACCATATGGAAATATACTCGGTAAGAGACTTCAGTTCAATGTTATTGACCTTGTTTTTTAAGCCTTCGTAGGAACCTTTATTTGTCATAAATAAGGCCTAGAAACCTTGTAGGGTTCACCCTGTCTGCTGCTTAGGGAAATAAATTTATATCTGGATTATAGAATATGCATCCTGGGTGTTACATTTTCCTGTTACGTAGTTTAAGCCCCTAGGACGTAATAGAAGATCAAGATACTGTAAATTTTGAGAAATTTTGTTTTTGTGCAAATAATTAGATATATAAATAGATCTGATTGACATGGAATGTTATATGAATGTTTCATTTTTAAATGCGTGGCTGGTTGCAGTTAGAAATCCACACAAAATGGTTATAGTGGAAACTGATGAATGGAGAGTACAAAATTAGCATTTACATGCTTGAATATCTGATGGTGATGATATGTAATGGAATACGACTGAATTATACTTACATTGCACATCTAGATCTATGAAGCTGGACAAACCATTGCCATAGGAATTGAAGGCTGAACACTGGTACTGGCCATCATCTGAAGTACTGACAGTCTGTATCGTGTAGGGCTGAGAGGCTTCTCTCAGTATAGCTACCCCCTTATGTTTCCATGTAAAGGCATTTGTCTCAGGTTGTGGATTGGCATCAATAACCTTACAAGTCAATACAATGTCCTGCATACCCACAGTCACATTGTATACAGAGTTGTTGGGGAAAAGACTTACTTCTGGGGCATCTGAAAGAAAAGAGAACTTGTTTCAGACATGCATCTCAAGGCTATCAACATAAACTTAGGATAAGAATATTAGGCAGAAAGAAATGTATTTGATGGACTGAGTTCACTCACAGGATTTTGAGGATTTTGCACTCCGTGAACTCTGGAGTTGGCTGCCCTCAGTTCATGAGTCCCAACATCAGCCTTAAGAATTCACAATTATATTTATATCTCCTTGAAGACTTCTTAAATATGTCATTTGTACATACATACATGCACACATACATACATACATACATACATACATACATACATACATACATACATACATACATACATACATACATACATACAACATACATACATACATACATACATACATACATACATACATACATACATACATACATACATACATACATACATACATACATACAAACATACATACATACATACATACATACATACATACATACATACATACATACATACATACATACATACATACATACATACATACATGTGTGGGTGCATATGTACATACATACAAACATACATACATAGGTAAGCAGCAAAAGATCCAATGTAAATGATATATCATTCACAAATATTCCATTAACATTCTCTACAATGTATAGAATGAATGTGTTATAATGAGAATATAATTAATACACGTTCTTGAATGAAAAATTTTAAAATTGCCAAGATTTTTTACAGATTTTAACAGTACATATACTTTTATTTATATCATTTTTTGTGTTATACATGTACTATTTATGTCCTTACTCTGACTAATATATCACAATGCTTCATATAGGTTCAGATAGAATACCTCAGGTTCTTATTGTTGTTGTATGGTTTAAAGCCATTTTACAGCACAAGATAGGCTATACATGGTGGATAGTATTAATTGTGCAGGAAGAACCTGGAAAAACCCAGAGAAGAATAACCGATCCATGAGACGCTACTGGCAGGCTTTCTCACTTACCCACATTAGCTGAGCCTGAGATTTGAATATATGCAGAGGTGAGATGGCAGTGATCCAGAATGGTTAGTGCTTTAGACCACTTTACCAATCGGGACCCCAAATACTTCAGGATCCAGTGTGCTAATTTATATGAAACAATGGAAACATGTCTTGATGTGATGATAATGGAGTGAGAGATACTGTTGAGTGGACAAATAGAAGTGAGAACCAATGTAGATAAACATTATTGCAGAATTTGTCGAGATGGGCAGAAATAGTGTGTATTTGGATATAAACAGTAGATTACAATATGACTTTGTGATTTAAATAGTATACCATTGGTGACCGCTTCACCAAGTCAACAGAGAGACCCAATAGATCATATGGACTGCACCAGTAACAGGTCCAGGCTCTCCTTTTTCTGAGGTATACTTAAAAATTTGACCAAAAAACCTCGGACATCCAAGGTTTTACTGATATTTTGTCCAAGGTTTTATAAACAAACCTTGAACATCATCTTGTACATTAAAAATACAGGAAATAACTTGGAAAAACCTTGAACTTTGTCATTTGTTAGCTCAGACAAAGCTCAGAAATGTGGACTTCAAAAAATTTCAGCTAGGACATGGATTAATGGTGTGTTTTAACTGTGCATTTAGAGATTTCTGTATATTTATTCAGAACATTTTTTTACAGTTTATTAAAATGAATAATGTTTGTCATCCAAAACAATTACAAAGTCTAATAACTATAGATTATTGTTGATTGATTAATCTGAGATTAACATTTCACCATCTTAATTCAGGCAATGTTATTATTGTAGTAACAACCATGTATGGGGTAATTAGATGTGATTGTATGAGTTGACCTGATAATTTATTTGACATTATTCTGATTAAAGGTCTTTGACAGTGTGGGTAATTTTCCTTAGATTAGAGCAAGATACAAGATTATACATCAACAAGCTTTTTCAAGTGGAGATCAAGTGGAGATCTTTATTTCAAACCCTACCCAGGAACAGTTAAGACTTCTTAAAAACAGATGAATTCCTTCAGCTCACAAAAAAACATGATCTTTCTGAGGCAAAAGCTTCTTTAATAAAGCAAGAAATAAAAATTGTGTTTGATCCAATATTTGGTGAAAAAGAGTGCTTTTTATAAAAGTGCTTTGGAATTTATCATAGAGTCTGTATCAGACTCTAACTTAAAGGAACTAAAATTAAAATACAATATTGAATTAGAGTTAAGAAAGTTAGAATATCACAAAAAGAAAGAAGAGAACAACTGCAATCAAAAAAAGAAAAAAATAGAGGAGAATGCAATTTGTGAAAGAGAAACAAATGCAATTAGATAAAAAAGAAAAAACAAATACAGTTGCACATACAGAAAAAAGAAACACAAATGCAAACATAATTGGAGAAAGGGGAAACAGAGAAACACAAATGCAGAGGGAAAGAGAAAAGAAAAACAAAGGAATACCAATTTAGATTAAAAGAGCTGGTCAGTAAAAAGTTAGCCCACTTTTTTACATACAATTAAAAGTTTTGATGTTTATAAGAATATTAGGTTAGTGCACTCTTTTAGAGAAAAAGTAGATAAATATTTTCTTCATTTGAAAAATTCATAAAAATTAGAAATGGCTAAGAGAGCATTGGACTTATCCTTTTTCTGACAAGTCTAATTGTAATCAGGGTGCTATTCAGGAAGTAGAGTGTGGGTTTGCTAATGTTATTCTCCATTGTGTAAATCTGTCATCAGACTTAATTTCAGGACCAATGACAGTTGGAATAGTTTTTTCTTTAACCATTGAAGGCATTCATTTATTAATACACAATGACCTAGCTGGAAGTAAGGTTGTGGTTAATCCACTTGTAACTGACAAGCTTCATTTAGATCAGAAAGTCAATCCTATTGAAACAGAAATTCTGGATTTATACCCAGCTTGTGCAGTTACTAGAGCTATGGCAAAGAAAGCTCTTCACAATGATGCTCATCAAGAAAGTATTCGCATGGTTTTGGATGAGTTCACATTTACTCCTCATTTCTATTAATCAAAAGGTGTTGATCACAGTCATCCTCTTTTAACAACTGCTCTTTATTCTAATCAAGGTTACAAATGATAATCACTTGTTGCTAAACAGGAAATATATCCTGAGAGCTCATGTTTATTTCAATGGGCCATTAGGGAAACTGAAGCCACAGAAGTATCTGTTTGTTATTTTTTTATGAATGGGGTTATTATGAGAAAATGGAGACCACCCAAGATACCTTCTAGTGAATAGTGGTCAATGAGCTATCAATGATGGTTCCAAAATCATCAAGTCTTAGTCTTGCCCATGAAACCCTTTTATCTGGTCATTTAGGGATTAATAAGACTTATCACAAGATTATGAATCATGTGATAAACTTCAAAGTGATGGTTGTAAATACTGCAGATCTTGTCATACTTGTCAAATAGAAGGAAAACCTAATCAGAAGATGCCTAAAGCTCATCTGCAAACACTTCCTGCATTTGATGAACAATTTAGTAGAATTATGGTAGACTGTGTTGGTCCCTCACCTAAGACGAAGTTAGGCAACCAATATTTGTTCACCATTATGTGTGTGTCAACAAGATTATCAGAGGCAATTCCTTTAAGGAATATAAAAATTAAAACAATAGTAAAAGTTTTAATAAAAGTTTTTTTTTTACTGAATTTGGCCCTTCCAAATTTGTCTAATCTAATCAAGTGCCAAATTTTATGTCTGGAATTTTCCAGTTAATTATGCAATCCAAATCAAGAATGAAATAGTCTGAGTTTGGTCATAGTGTTCTGTCTCTTTTTCTCATTCTTCAAACTTTTCTTCAGATTAGGTATTATATCCCTTACAATGTTAAGAAGAAAATGAATGATTTAAATTCTAATAATAGCACACCTGGGATGTAAATAAATTTAAGGAGTACCATTATGTTGAAAGAGGCATCCAAGGTAATCATGCAAATAATTTAGTTGTACTTGTGCCATTCACTAAGGATAGAAGTGAAGAAATGCAATCATTCTGTATTGACTTTGGAGTGAGAAATCTTCGGAATTCGGAAAATATTAATAATCTGGACCAGAAACTTTCACATTTGCAACAAGAAAGAAAATGCACTTTACCAGTTATTGCTTGAATAAGACCACTTATTTCCAGATGTTCCTACAAGAAAAAACAAAATCTACCATGACGTTGACATTGTAAATTCCAAATCTGTGAAACGACACTCATACAGGATGAACCATCTCAACCAGGAATACTTGAAAAAAGAAATTTTGCATTTCCTGAAAAATTATTTCATAAAATCAAGTAAAAGTGACTGGAGTTCACTATGTACACTTGTTTCGAGACAGATGAAACTTTTGCATGTGCACTGATTAAAGAAAGGTGAACAGTGTGACTAACACAAATTCATTTCCATTACCAAGAATTGATGACTCCATTGATAAAATTGGAGATGCAAAGTATGTCCCAAATCTGTCCAATTTGAACAAGAGTCGCATTTTATTTCTGCAATTTTTCAGCCAATTATGCTTGAATTTGATATCCAGCAATTCAAGTCAAAAGTGAAATTAAGGTACAACAGAATAACAATGGAGTTAATTTTTCAGTCTGGTGATGGAGTTTTGCATCACATTCTTCAAAATTTGGTTCAGATGGGTTATTATGATCCTTAAAAAGTTATAAAGAAAATGAAACAACACCCATACAGGATGTACCCTCTCAAACAGTAATGTTTATAAAAAGAAATTCAGTATTTTTGAGCAATGGTTTCATAGAGGCATGTAAAATTGATTGCAGCTCACCATGTATACTTGTTCTGAAATCACATAATACTTTCTGCATGTGCACAGATTATAGAAAGGTGAACAGTGAGACTAAAATATATTGATTTCATTACCAAAAATGACAAAATTGGATTGCAAAGTATGTCACCAAATATCTTACCATCTGAAAGGATATTGGCTAATTTGGCTTACAGTAAGGGCAAAGGAGATTTAGGCATTCATGACTCCAGCTGGACTTTATCAACGTAAAGTAATGCTGTTTGGGATGAAGGTTTGCCAAGTACTTTTCAACATTCAATGAACGTCACTACATCTAGTCTAGATGACTGAGATGCTTACACTGATAATATCATCATCAACAATGACATCTGGAAAGATGATTTAGCAATAGTCGGAAATTTTTTGACAGACTCACTGATGATAATTTGACATTTGTCCAAACAAGAATTTGGCTCTGCTTGTGTAACATTTCTAAGGTCGAGGCTATCTCTACGCCTATCAGTAAAATGCTACTGATGTGATGTTGGTATGGCTGGATACTACTGGATATTTTGTTCCAATTGTTCCATAATTGCTGAACACCTGACAAATTTATTGAGCAAAAATCCAAGCTACATTGGTCTCAAAAATGTCACGAGGATTTTTATAACTAGCAGCAGGGGGGTGAACCCTACAAATTTTTGCGACAAAATCGATTAAAGCCTCAGAATGCCAAATGGAGCCTTCCTACGAAATCTCATATTTTAACCAAAAAAAAAAATAAAGACCCCATTTTACAAATGGAGCCCTAGCGATTTTGTCGTAAATACATTGTCATAACCACCCTCAAAATTGCTGCCAATAATTGCTATTATTGTTGTCATAACCCCCCCCGCTGAAAGGATTTCAGGGTTAATACAAATTATTTAACCGAATATTTGTTAGCTTTTCACAAACAGACTAATCGATAATACTTCACCACGTAGATCAATTAAATTATTTGACTGATCGGTGAGTGTAAAATTAATTCTAGTTAGCGAATCATTTTGACATTGCATATAGACTGGATTAGTCGGATTCTCAACAATTAAAAATCCTGTAGGGGCTGTTGGTGCAAATGAATAAAGAATGTAACCTTGTCGGGCTTGATTTGATTGTTCCATATTAATTTGATAACTTCCTTCGATTACATCACATGTTAAATTAAGTGCGATCACTGATGAAATATCCACATTGTTCGGTGCGATATGTCTACCGTCGCCGTCGGGAGAATTATTATGAGTGAGGATAATAGGCTTCGGCTGGTTATCTTTCCATGATTGATGAATTTTATTAAATCCTTCGTTGATGGCAGTTCTGAGTTGATTTTTTAGTTCAGGTGCGTTATATCCTGGAAGTTTATAATTTGGATTTTCATTTATATTTTTTTATAATCTTGGGCTGAACTAGTTCTTGAAATCGGGGAATTTTCATCAGTGAAGAGATTAGTAATCCTCGAATTAAATATTTCCATGTCATCGATGATTTTATTACCCGCAGCGACTACACTAGTAAACTCAGCTTGTGTAAGAAGGCCAGATCTTAACGATGGTAATAACAACAAAAAAATCATTATTCATTCTATCAAGGATGTGATTTTTAATATCTACAAATGTTGGACTTGTATCATGCATTTCCAAAATTTCGTCCTCTCGTATAATATAATCATTAAAAAGTGGAATTATCCATGCATCCTCATCATATAGATCCTTATATCGATATCTTTTTGTGAAGTTTATATCCTCGAATTTTTTATAAGTTTTTGATGGATTTTCAGGTCCTATTTCATCAGTGACGTAATCAGATTTTACAGGCTCGGGTGTGGAATTACCAGCACTTCTAGGTGGATCTTCGGGCCATCCTAATACTGTTCTTATTGAACTGTTATAAATATCTACAACATACCCAGGGAAGCCTATTTCAATTGTAGGTGATAGTGTTGGGTCATGAACTGTTATCGCAATTTTTGATTCTTTTCTAGTAATGGATTTTATTCTACGTTGTAATTCATTATTAATTTGCTCAATTTGATAGGATCCAGTTGGTATTGAAACAACGTTCCAATCTGGAGTGTCATCTTTTTTATTCCTATATGCAAATACCAAAGAATTATTAGGTCTCTGACCACCAAATGAAACCGATCTGATATTAGGCCAACTATGATACACTCGTAATTTTGCCAACGCGATTTCCTTTACTGAAACAGGGGAAGGAAAATTCACACTGAATTTAGGGTTTGTTGACGATATTGATATCATGCTTGTTTTCCGCGGAGTGGTATTTTCTGCTATCCGCTGAAGTGGTTGAATCTCTTGCGACATTATTATTATTATTTACAATGTCTAATTTTGTAATAGATGAAAAAACGCTAGCGTTTTTAATCGTAGTATCATAAATACGTATCATCGCGGAGAATTCATCTTTGGTAATTATCGTATCATCAATCGATGATGACATCAACGAGGATAATTGTGAGTAACCGTTAGATACTGCTTGATGTTTTACTATATAGTCGTTAAGTTTTTCTTGAGAACACGATATTTTTTTAGTAATAGCATTTGCAATTCCAGCAAATGTTGTCACCGCGGAAATAGCAATTGGGACAGCAATCGGAGCTACCATTGTTACTGAAGATAGTATAATACCAGCACCGGCCATTATACCAGATACCGAGTATACTGTAACATCAATCGCGGTAATTCTCCTGCGATACTTTTTAATTTTTATTTCATACTCATCAATGAGTGTTTTGAGTTTTGTTAAAAACACTTTGACGGTATCATAGCGATATTGCGATGATGGAATCATATTATTTTAAAATCTCAAGTGGTTTTTAATTGTTAAAAATTCTAATTCAGATCAGCTACAAACTCCATGTACCATACAAATGATGTCCTATTTAAATTAAGATCAGTGCTTGTTATTGTAAACCGTTTGTATTCACCCACGTCAATAGTCGTTGAAATCACGTTGTTGTATCCATATGAAGTCGATGATGATATATTAAACTGGTTCAGTGACACTATTGTTAATCGATAAATACCCGGCTTTGACACAGTGAGAGTTATTGTATTCTTATTAGGTTCCCAATCTAATGATCCAGAGAAAACTGTGTATACCATATTTATGATATTCCTCTCATGAGGAATCTTTATTTTTTCAAGTAGCGGAAGATTGTCTGTTTTAAATTTTGTAATATCCTCGATAGATTTTTTAATATTACTAATGCTATCTCTAATAATACTAAATCCAGCATCATTAATATTTTTAATATTGGATTTAATTTCATCAAAATTGGATTTAATTTCAGCGAGAGATGGAGAGGTTACCGCTGGTGTTCCAAAAAATCTATTAATCCTGTTAATTTCATCAAAATTGGATTTAATTTCAGCGAGAGATGGAGAGGTTACCGCTGGTGTTCCAAAAAATTTATTGATAATATTTCTACGAAGGGAAGTATACGTTGTTATATGTTTTTCAAGTTCTTCATCTAAATTTTTTAATGCATCTGTGATTGTAGAAACAAGTACACCTGGTTTGAGTTTTCCATCATATGAATATAACGCTATTGTATCTTCAACGACGTCACGTCTTCGTATTAAGACATCATCTAATGAAACATTACTAGATTTCAATTTGCCCTGGCGATCTTGAAATACAACTATTTCCACAGGGTCTACACTTGATAGGTTTAATGTCTCGGCGATTTCATCTTCGATTATTTTTTTTACATTTTCGACAGTGAATTTACTAACGGTTTCTGTTTTTTTTATTCTGATAAAGGTCGTCCCCAAATATCAATCATTATACGAAAACGCTAACGTTTTTCTAAATCATAACGCTATCGTTTTTGCCATTGCCTGCTAGTATATTCATTAACAACAACTTGTGGTGGTTTCTTTGGAAATTTAGATATCTCTGCAAGAACGTTTAATACTTCACGACCGCATATCGGTGGATCATTTAATCGTTGTGTTGGTAGCGTGGAATAAAAAATTGGAGATGACTTTGTTATTGTGGATATATATCGCATGAATTCTTTTGGTGGAGCTAATCCATATGAATCAAAATAGACAATTCCACGTGGATCAATTGCATATGCGACCCAATGAGTTCCTTTTCCGCTGCTGTTATCAAGATTGATAATACCCGTTTCATTTTTCATTGGTTTTGACGGTAATTGATCTCTCATGAAAACTCCTCTAAAGTTTTTTATTGATAATGATTTTACAGCATCAATTCAAACAAAATTGGACATTGGTGAAAATCCTAGGGATTTTTCCACTAATAAGCTGTTCCTGGTATTCTTAGGCCCGTGCCCTAGTACCAATTGTGTGGAGTTCCTGGTAGTCTTAGACCCTTTCCTTTTTTTTATAATCTTTCCCAGTAGCTTTTTTCAGGGCCATTCCTGCAGCAGTACCAACGGCTCCTAACGCTGCCGCCTTCTCAACCGCTGGGGCAGCCGCTGCAATCAATGCTGGAATAGCAGCTAACAGCGGGAATATACCACCTGATTTTATCATACTGGCGATTGCTGCTTTCGAAAAATCAATTTGAACTCCTCGTTTGTTCTTTAGCGCATCATTGAAATGTTTTATTTGACGATCTGTCAATGATAATTTATGTGCACCACCCGACATTTGAGTGGGTTTCAGCAGTATTGTGGTTCCACATTCTCTAGCCGACTTTGATTTCAATTTCTTGACCTGACCATCAGTCAACTGGACATTAACAATACTATATGTCATTCTATTCTACAACGTAATTTACACTTTCAATTGATCTTATTGTGAAAATCCTAACTACATGTTTTCTACTGGTGCATCAATAAGTCTCATTCGTCCGCCAATTCCTTCTAACAACATTGATTTATCACTGAGAATGACAGCAACTGCTCTATAATCTGCTATAGCAACAGGGCGATGTACCCGAGCTTGGAAGTATATATCAACAACAGATTGTCTCATCATGTCAAGATGTTCCAATGAAAAGTAATAAATCGGATAGTGTTTTTCAAAATCAATTTGCGATATTTGCAAACCAGTATCAACATTTTGATCACGACCCATATACGACAATATTCTATGATATACACGTGCTACGTTGTTGTTTTCATAATTAAGCTGTACAATCTCTGCTGGCTCTTGTTGTCCGTTTATTCTCAATGAAACTTCACTAACTCCTATTTTATCAAATATCATATGACTAGATACTTGATGACCCACTCGATTTGCATCCTGTAACGCTATAAAGATATGACGTGGAGCTGAAACACCTTGTTTTGATGCTAAGTGCCATGTAAATGTGCCATCTACATTATCTTGCTTCGTATCAGTCGTTGTTGTTAGCCAACTTAGCAATGATTTTCCACCTGTGTCCATAAACGATAGTAATTGTTGCTCTATTGTAACTGCTGGTGTCAAGACGGGTATCCATAGAACCAATTTATTTAACATGACTTTCCCATCATCAACACCATCAGCACGCCAGATTGCATCATTGTCATTTTCTTTTCGCACTAACACAACCGTATGCTTTGCTCCATAGATGACTTTTCTGACATTTCTACAAAATCCAAATATGTGATGTAACGGAATTGTACATGAAAACCGTCGATGCTGTCCTTTTAATGCTCCTTTTCGTGTTGCAAATCCTAGATTGTAATTATCATTGACTCTTTTTAAAATTTCGAATGGACTGCCTGGTCTATTTTCACGATCTAGATGATTTACAAGTTGTTGATCAGCTTCTGCAGTAGCTTGCGCAGTTCGTACTTTAATAAACTGAATATGGTTCGGATGATCAGAAGTATCCTTAGCAAACATCATAGACGGACCAGCCGACCTTGTATAATCATCAGAATATCTCGCAAGTCCGATTATTGTTGTTGCAATATCAACATCTTGTTCTATTGATTCAATTTCTTTTCCATCAATGATATATCTTGCACTGTTAAATAACGCCATAATGCCATTATTTACGAAACCAACTCGGATATTTGGGTTATCCCCATATGGTGTATTAGCTGCTACATTTGTTACAAGCTCTCCTTCTACTTCAATAAATGCCTCACACGGCAAAAATATCTTGAACTTGAAGCTCAACTCTCCCCCGTTGATTAGGTTCTCTTGCAGGATAGGCATAATACTGATAGTTAATTTTAGAATTATCTTTATTCACTGGTGCTGCCATATCAAACGCTGGATCAGCGATTTTTTAAAATGCCATTTATACTAAAACTTTATCGTTTTTCTAAATGTAGTAATGTAATGCTATCATTTTCTTTTTCGTCTGACATTTTTACGATTTCCTCCAAGACCGCTTCCCGCTATTATACTTGCAATATTTCTACTATCTGGTGAAGTCATTGCTAATGATGCTAGTTTTTGTTCCACTGCGTTATTTATCACTTTACTGACATTTGCAGGCATCATTGTTGTTGAAGGTAGCGGTGTTGAAACTATTTGTGGTGGTTTTCGTCCGAATCTAGATTTCACCAATGACGTTACTCTATTCTTTGCGGTAGAAAAGGCCGTTCCTGCAAGATCTCCAACAGCGTTAATTCCCTTATTACGAATAACATCAATGGCTTTCATCGATAATTGTTTAGCAATTGGTGCTACTTTTGGGGCTATTTTTGTGAATAAACCCGCTATGGTATTTCCAAGGCCGTCTCCATAGTATGCCTTATAAACGGGCAATCTTGAGTTTACCACATACACGTTTGTTGGTTTATTGTGATTATAGTGTACTATCATCTTATTTGAAATGACTTTGTAATTTCTAAATGCAAGCATTTCAGAAATTTCAATCGCTATAATAACCACTAAATTCCCCTGGAATTCCGTCCATTAACTCATCCAAGAGTTCTCGATACGTATGAATATCAATTATCCCACCTTGGAATAATCGTCTGCAAATATCAAATGCTTCATTAGTTATTTCGACTGAGTTATTCCCAGCTCGCTTACCTCCCATAAGAACCTCAAGTCGTGATATATCATTAATGATATTACTAGGACATATGTGAGAATCATGATGAAAACTTCCATAACCCTCTCCTAAAAAACTTTCTGATTAAGAAACGTTTTGAATTTCTGGAGCTGATTCGGAAACGTTTTGAATTTCTGGAGCTGATTCGGAAACGTTTTGAATTTCTGGAGATTGTCGACCTTGACTTCGACCTCGACCTCGACCTTGTTGTTGTTCTTTTCGTTGTTCTTTTAGTTGTTCTTTTAGTTGTTGTTGTTCCATACCATACCTATTAACTCCCATTTGAAAAGCTCTGTAATTCAATGTATCCTTTTTTAAATTGCCGGGGGTTTCTTTATTAATTTTAAATAACCAATCCACCCAGTCATCTCGATTTATTGTGTTTTTTTATACTCGTCTTTTAAAAATTCCCCTCTGTTATAATAACTTTTTACAGCGAATTCACCAAATTTTATATAGTCTTTATCTTTCAGCAATTGAATTCGTCTGATTTCTGCTATAGCTTCATTGGTGAATTTATCGTTAAAAGGAATATTTTTTTAACGGGATCATCATCAGTATCAATTTTACCCATTTGTTGTATTTCTCGCTGAGTTTGTAACTCACCTGAAAGCTGTTTTATCCCCTCCTGAGTTTTTTTCAGTTTCTGTAGCAATCTTTCCCAATACATCAATAATAGGTACTGCTCCCTCTTTAGGGATGTCGCAGTATATAGCACGTTCTGTTGCAAGTTTCATATCTTTAGTGGCTTTAGTTACAGGGGCAAAAAGCTGTTCACTCCCAATAGAAAAGTCAGTCTGCGCTTGCTATCTAAGTTGTAGTTTATCTCGCACGTTATCTCGAATTGGTATAAACTTTTTTAGTGATGCTAACCTATCGCGGGCTAGTCTGGTAGTTAATGCTTCTGATGTCATTATTGGAAATGCTAACGTTTTTTCAATTGTGGGTTTCAATGCTTGCATTTCCAGACTCATCAATCAAACGTCTTATAGATTTCACTTTCAAAGCAATCTCTGACCGAACTTGGTACTGTTCCCCGAGTTTCTTTCTAATTGCTTCAACTATACTAAATAGCCGAATGAATAAATTAATATCATTGTTATACAAAGAAACATTAACCGCTTTTTGGATTCTTTTTATCAGTGAATACATTTTAGGTAGGACATATCTTCCATGTTTCAATTGTATATCAATTTGTTCAAATTCATTCAAAAGTCTGTCTTCATTCAAAAATTCAGAAAGTACGATTCCTTGATTTCTTAAATCTGATATTTCTGTGATGATAGATGTAATATCTTGAAATTCCATTTATTGAATATTATTACTAATGTATTTTCTTATCTTTAAAATATTTTTATCGAAGATATTCATATACAAAAAAAACAAAAACATATACAATGCCTATCTCTTCCTCATTCGAGTTCCGAGGCAAGAAAGGCATACATTAAAGACTTATACAATACCCTAACCCCACAATCGAGTTCAAGGGCGGGTTATATGGGCATTAGACGTGAAATGCAAGTGATTTCTTTACAAACATTGAACATATATAACTTGGAACTTATTTATATATATACAATGCGATTATATAGGATGATATAATGCAGTGCGATTATATAGGATGATATAATGCAGTGCGATTATATAGGATGATATAATGCAATGAGATTATATAGGATGATATATATATACAATGCGATTATATAGGATGATATATATATATATATATATATATATATATATATATATATATATATATATATATATATATATATATATACAATGCGATTATATAGGATGATATATATACAATGCGATTATATAGGATGATCTTATATATACTAGGGACAGTACATTACATATAGGATGATATATATATACAATGCGATTATATAGGATGATATATATATATACTATGCGATTATATAGGATGATATATATACAATGCGATTATATAGGATGATCTTATATATACTAGGGACAGTACATTACATATAGGATGATATATATATATATATATATATATATATATATATATATATATATATATATATATATATAATGAGATGATAGGATGGTTATATATACAATGAGATGATAGGGACAGTACAGGACGATACAAACATGCAACGACGGGGCGGACTTACTACACCCAATCTACCAATCAAAAGCAACCCAAGAAATTAACCATGGTTGCAGTTGAAAAAATTCAACCACACCATGTCAATGGCGTGGGAGTTTTGGTTGGCAAATTTGGGCTTCGTTTAAAGCCCTAAACTTATTACGGCTCTTATTATATATAAGGTGATAATAAGACCAGTATCGATAAGCGAGTGTGTATTTATTTCCCTAGCATTTCATAGTGAAAATTGTGTAGTAATTTCAATGGAAACTAAATATTTAAATAAAACATTAAAACAAGAAATACAACTGTTAAATAATAGCAATTTTTTTTATTAATTTCTATAATATTACGATTCAATAATCGTAATAACAATGGATTTACATGACGAGATAACTCTGTCATGGGGGATCCCTGTCAATTCAGGACCTGCTATTTCTTGAATGGTTCGAGAATGATATTTTTCTGTGTCATTGGATAATTTTATTACATACCACACTAAAAAAACTAAATTACATGTAATGCGCTTTACTATTTTGACCCTCACATACAATCTATTTTATTTGTAATTACAAAGTAATTTCATTTTCATACAAAATCTAAACAGCGCTGTTAACGCTGTCTTTGTAATTGGGAGTTTTAAAAAATCTATTAATAGAACCTTGACCCAGTGTCTTGTGTTACACGTGCGCGTTTCGGTTCAATAACCATATTTACTATTTGTTTATGTGGCTGTTCCGGCTGTTCCAGCTACTGTCATTTACTTTTTTAATGCATATATACGTGGATATTGCGAATAAGTATTGAAAAAAATATATATGTACACAATGATATTAACGCACGAAACACTTTTAGTGTTTTGCCCTATGGAAAATCGACTACTATGCCCCATGGTAATTGATCTGAATTGTAAAATCATGCAAAAATGACTAAAATAGCATAACTCACTATTGAGGGTTATCTTGTAAATAGGAAAACTTTATTCTATGTCCATTTTTCTTTGAGATAGCTGTTTGATAAATCCCTTCAGCAACTTTTCGTACTGAAGGCATACATATTCCAAAATATTTCCCTGCAGCATTCATTGATAAAAAACTCTTTCTTCATTCGTCGTTGTATCAAATGATTTAACTCCCCTGCGTCGTTTTGAGTTTTTCCCTGTCTTTCCTCTTTTTGTATTATCACTTTGAGAAATGCATTGTAAATTGGAAATCGCGTTGTTTAAAGGATTAGACTCAATATGATCAATGACATTACCATCTTTAATCAATCCATAAAATGCTTCATATACAATTCTGTGAACGTAGTAGTTCTTTCTTCCAGCAGTAAATTTCAAGTATCCTTGATTATTATCAAAACCAATTGGCTTTTTCAGTCTGCGGTTTCTAACATCACCATCAGCAGATATTTCATAATTAACGAGTATTGGATGTGGTATGAATTCTTGCTCCATTTATATATAATAATACTATTTATCTAATTCATCATTTGCTTTAATTATAAATCTATTAATGTAGTCTTGAGGGTTTTTTATGATTTTGTCTTTGACAGAGTCATGGTTAGGGTCAATGATAGCGTTTTTTATTCGTTTATCATAATAACGTTTCAATTCTCTAAACCGCTTACCCCCACAATTGATACATAATTGTGATTTTCCTCACACCCACCCCACAAATTATGCAAGGTGCCGGGCCTGTCGAATTATTTCTGACACTCTGTAAGTGATATCCACAGAATTCACCTTTACACGATTTATTACATGGAGTTACTGATCCAATCATAAGCCATTTGCAGTGATTCATTATATATAAAAAAAATTTTCTATTTAAATATTTGTCTTATTTATATGAATGAAGAATTCAAGAGATTATCGGCAATCAAGCCTTGGAAAAATATTAAATTCAATCTTGATAGAACTCTCGAAGATGTACCAAAAGAGAAAATAAATAATAAAAGTCTGATTAGAAAAATACGAAATTGTGTTAATGAGTTTAAACAGGACGGCGCATCACACACCTGGTCAACATTTAAAATCGATGGTGTTGTTGATGCTAGAATGAATGATGAAACAGCAGCTATGATACTATCACAACTTGACAATAAACGGTATTTTCTCAGAGTGAAATTCATTATCAATTTAGAATCGGACGATTGGGTTATAAGAGACAAATTTGTTCCAATTCTCAAAGATAGGACAACAGTCATTGTTAGCCGTGATTCCAGACCAGGGCTGTTAACTGGAATTGATAAACCATACTATGAAAAAGCGTATCCAGAAACAGCAATTGTTTATGGGATGTATCCGTTAAATAAGAAACCTGACATTGGAAAACTAGCACCAATGGAACAGTCAACGTCAGTAGAAAAACCACTCAATTGTGTGGCACAACGTGTCATAGAACACTTTACAAATGCACTCCGTGGGAATAAATTAACCGATCTAAGACGTAAAAAATAGGTCAATGGGAGCTAACAGTGAAAGAGAACGGAGCAACTATTTCCGATATAGCTAGATTGGAAAAGTCGTTGAGATTTCCGATAACCGTTTCAACGATAACTGGCGAAGTATTATACGAATCGAAATACAATAAAAACGGAGCTCCAATCAAAATTATTGATCATAACAAACACGCATGGACATCCGCAGTTACAATATTCCCGCGAGACAGAACAGTGAAATATATCCCAGAAGAATTCACCAAGGATGGCATTCTCACTGAAGAAAGATTATTCGATGCTATTGCTAGTTTGTGTAAAAACGACCCTGTATCAGTATGGCTACTTCATAGTTTTGAAGATGAAGAATGTCAATTCAATCAATTTGTGAGACCTAACGGTGAATTATATCGTACTGAAAGTCTACATAATAGGATGAAAAATCTAGCAATAAGTCTCAGTGAAAACGCTAGCGTTTTTAATGGAAAATCCGACGATTACGAACAGTTACTTACAAATTATTTTACAATTCCATCAGTTGCAGCTCATTTTGCAAGAAAGAAAAATAATTGGAAACCAACACGAAAAGAGTTTTTACAGGATGTTCAATCCAGCTGTCTGGAATATTATCATGGCGGTCTATGGAACGTTAAGTACAATCGTGAAAGTATGATATCAGTTGATATCGTTGCCTGTTATCCAGGAAGTTTTCTAGGATATGGATTCGCTGGTGAGTATTTTAAACGGTTTGGACATCCCACACATGAAATGACTCGCGTTGCTATTAATGGACCACTGCCTGATTTTGATTTGACCGGTTTTGCTTGCGTAGTATCATTTGAATTCGCTGAAGGACTTCATCCGTGTTGTTATATTTGGATTGGTAGACACATGGCTGAAATGATGTGGTTACCAATAGTGTTATTGCGATATATGATTGATTGTAAAATGTTAGTTTCCTTGATTGTCAGCGAAGCGATTATCTCATATCGAAAACAAACCAATGTCTGGTTACCAGAACCAGAATGTCTTGATAGTATAATCGATAAGTCCAGAAAACATATTGATGCTGACGAGGAGTACATCATTGAATGGTCAAAAAAGATATTTAATCAACGAAATAGTGAAGCAAAGGATCTCGGCCGAAGAATAATCGGTAAATTTACACAAGGTGGAAAAAAATTCAACTTTAAAAGACAAATCCTCACGATTGATTATAGATGATGCCGAATACGACTTCGTTATTAAAGATGCAGTAGAGAAAAATAGATACGCAAATTGTAAAACAGCCTTCTTGCAATTTATGAAGTGGGATAAATTATATTTAGTTGCCCCATCCGTAGATGATCAACGGTGCTATAAAGTGCTAAAAGATTATAATGAAAATGCATCAGAAATTAAAGGTGAAAGTGTAATCGACTTTATTACTGATATTAATGATGCACCATCAGTAGAAGATCTCGACGGAGACATAAACAATCTTGTAGTGTACGATGATGTAATGTTAGATAATCAAAAGAACCCTGCTAGAATATTTTCACGAGGTAGGCATAAAAACACTGACGTGATATATGTCACTCAACGCTACACTCAAATTCCAAAAGTGATTCGCGATAACTGCAATATTCTTGCTGTATTCAATGGCGTTGATACACATACGCTACGAAATATTTGGCAAACATGGTGTTCCGATATGGACTTCAATGGATTTAAAAATTACTTTAGTCATGCTCAGTCAGTCCCATATGGATTTATAACAATAAATTTACACGACCCTCGGTCACGATATCGTATTGGACTTGATCAAATATTTAGTTAAATCATTTGTATTAATCAGCAGCGGGGGGGGGAGGGTTATGACAACAATAATAGCAATTATTGGCAGCAATTTTGAGGGTGGTTATGACAATGTATTTACGACAAAATCGCTAAGGCTCCATTTGTAAAATGGGGTCTTTATTTTTTTTTTGGTTAAAATATGAGATTTCGTAGGAAGGCTCCATTTGGCATTCTGAGGCTTTAATCGATTTTGTCGCAAAAATTTGTAGGGTTCACCCCCCCTGCTGCTTAACTTAAAGGCCATACTTAAGAATGCACCAGTTCTTACAGCTCCAAATTTCAGTCATTTAAACTGACTGCTGGGGATGGAGAAGCATTGATTCAAGAAGACAGAAATGGTATTGATCATCCAGAACGATGCAGTAAAGTGTTCTATTTTTTTGAGAAATTAATTAAGCATTAAAAATTAACCCACACTGAGAAGGAATGTTTGGTGTTGATATTGGCATTACAATACTTTGAAGTTGAAATCAGTTCAACTCCTCTGATTATTATGTTAAGTGATTCCACCCCACCCACCCCCTTACTTTCATCTGCAAGATTTAAAACAAAATCTGATATTATTAAAGTGGATTTTGATGTTGCATGAATGCAATATTGACCTCAAGCACATTAAGGAAAAGACAATTTAATAGCAGATGCACCTGCACATGTATTGAAATATATATTGTTTCATGTTTACTATGTGTCATTCTTAAAATTTCATCCTGTCTAATTGTATTTCTTCTTGGCTTCTTAATATTAGGTCCTCCTGTGCAGTTCACTCGGTACTTTGGGCAGTGAGCGCTCTCCATCAAGATCTATCTGTCGCAATGGTTTCAGCTTCATTCAATGATATGCCCAGTGCTCTCAGATTTTCTAAGAAGGTGCTTCACCATGTAATTCAGGTGCGGCCTTGTTTTGGTCTTCCCTGTGGGGTCTAAGAGATGGCATTTCTTGGATGCCATGAGATTGGTTGCCGGAGTATGCTATGAGTATGCTATTTCTTGGATGCTATGAGATTGGTTGCCGGAGTATGTGGCCTGCAAAACGTAGCCGGTGCTATGTCACAATGTCATTGAGAGGGTGAGTGCCTGTTCGCTGGTAGAGCTCTTCATTCGTGATGTGATCCTTGCATGAGATTTTCTGGATTCTATGCAACCATTGCTGTTGAGCGACATGAAGCCTCCTTGCAATCCAGGCTGACATCCTTTACATTTCACATGCATAGATTGCAGTTGGAATAATGATAGTATTGAGTAGCCAGAGTTTTGTTCCTACTCTGATTTGTGTGTTGTCCCAGATTGACCAAAGCCATTGAAAGACTGCCCCTGCCTTTCCTATTCTACAAATGACATTTTGTGGTAGGCGTCACCATTGTTGGCTAGGGTGCTGACTAGGTAGGTGAATTTTTTTACCTCCTCAAGTTGTTGCTGGCCAATCTTCATGGAGTCCCTTGCTGTGGTATATCCGATCCTCATGATCTTTGTCTTATCCTGAGTCGAACTCAGGCCACTTTGCATTCCAGGCCCATTGTTATTTCTTATGCTTTTTTGAGTTGCCAAGAGTGCAATGTCATCCGCCAAGTCAAGGTCAGTTAGTTGGTTTGGCTTCAGCCATGGAATTCCAAAATCATCTCGGTCCATGGCTTTCTTCATAATAAAGTCGGTCACCATAAGGAAGAGGAATGAAGACAAGATGCATCCTTGTCTGAAGTCAGTTTCAATAGCAAAGAAGTCTGTGGTGCCGTCTTATGTTCTGACACAGCAGCTATAGTTGAGGCAGAGGTTTCTAAAGACCTTAATGAATGGCTCCAGGATGCCATACAATTTTGCTATGTTCCAAAGCAACTCCTTATGTATGCTGTCAAAAAGCCTTTGTAAAATCGACAAAGTTGATAATGAGCCGCTGTTGATGTTCCAGGCTCTGCTTGATGATAATTTCTCAGGATGAATATTTGTTCACTGCCTGTTTATCTCAGAGCTTTGCATTGACATCTTCCTTTAGTCACAGTAGCAGGAAAATATTAAACACTTTGCCAGGGACCAAGAGGAGGGTGATTCCCCGCCAGGTTTCCTTTCTTTGGAAGTTTGACAATGACTCCTTTGCGCCAGTCTTCGGGTATTCGTGTTATCAACCAACACAAGTTTAGAATATATGTCAGTTTGTTGATGAGACCACTATCTACTGTACTTGAGCATTTCTGCAGACACCATATTCAGGCCAGGCGCTTTGTTCTTCTTTAGGAGCCATACCGCCATCTCCACTTCTACTGTTGAAATTTCTTCTGTCCTCACGGCAAGGATGTTTGTGGATCGGGTGGATCAAAAATGAAGGTAGTTTCTAGGGAAAGCAGATTTAGCATTTCCTTTAAGTGCTCACCCCATTGAGCGTCTTGTTCTTCTTTGGTTAGATACGGCTTTCCATTTTTGTCCTTGATAGAGGCTCCGTGTCCACTCATCACTCCGTGTCCACTCATCACTCCAGTGATGTTGTGAACGATGCAGTAAAGTGTCTTTGTGTCATTTTTCTCAGCTTCTTCCTGTGCTTCTTGGCTTTTCTGATCTAGCCAATCTCATTTGTCTTGCCTACAGCTTCTCTTCACTTTCTGATTTAATTCTTGGCAGGCTTCTGATGCCTCCAATCATTCTTGCTCTGTCATTGCATGGTCACATTTCTGCCGCATCTTTTTTCTTTCATTGATCAATTCCCAAAACCGTCATAGGAGAGTGACCTTCTCTATGAAGAAGTTAATCTTGTTGAATTGTTTTCGTTGTTTCTGTGGCAATAAATTTTTATTGGGGTATAGTCAATGGCTCTATGTCCAATACTCCTCCTTTTGCAGCTGTGCTTAGGATCGTCCATGGCGAAGTTCTAATTTTATTTACCACATGTATATTTGACTTATAGTAAAAAGAACCTTTATTGCATAAATCTTTCTTTTTCTTTAATAGAGGAAGTGTTTTGTATATTTATTTTAACTGTTTGGTTGTAGGTTTTATAAAAATTATGTTATACATACAGTTGTAATGTAATATTTTATACTGGACATGACTGTGACAAAATTGGTTCATTTCTGCTTGACATGATTGACAGTTATTTATTTTATTTTGGGTAAACAATTAATACAAAGCTAAATTATTATTTCTGTGTGTGAGCTTAATATCAGGATAATTATAATCAGAAGTATCCATTTTTATTTGAGTCTAAGTTTTGGAATTTCCAGAGTGTGATTCAGGTGATTGTTTTGATTCCTTAAACATCTAGATCATTTTAAAAAGGTTATTTTCCATCAGATAATGTTTTTTCTTTCAGAAAATGCTAAATATGACCTGAAAACATTGTGCTAAGAATCAAAGCATGAATGACAATCAAATTGTATATGTTGTGACCAATAATTTTTTTCTTGATTTGGGGCTGGATTCTTTTTCTTCAAATTACTGAATTCAAGTGCTTATTTTCTCTGCAAAATAAAAGTGATCTGTTAAAATTCCTGGATAGTGACATTTACTGGAATTAATACTGAATTCAAACCTAAAATTATGTTTCTGTGATTCAACAAATGACTGTTGACACAAACACACTCTATAAGCTATAACAGAAACATTGCCTTTACTTTTGGGACTTATTTGGGTCTTGTTCTGAGCTTTATTCAGTACTTTAAATTACTATGACTGTATCTAGAATTCTTGGATTATCTAGGGATTTGATTGCAAATATAGAAAGTTCTTTTATCCCATTTTCACTTTCTTTCTAGGTAAATAATTTGTCAAATTTGTTGTCTTTCACCACTCTTTCTGTTATTAATTTTAAGAGCACAGACTCATAACAGCATCAGTATAGACTCATAACAGTATATATATATATATATATATATATATATATATATATATATATATATATATATATATATATATATATATATATATATATATATATATATATATATATATTTATATACACATTCTTATAACAATATAGATAGGTATATATAATTATAGCAAGTTTTTTTTGTAAATCAAATATCACACACCTAACTTCTGTCCTTAATTGTTGATTAAAATTGAATGATAATAGTTGTAAAAATGTTTAGTTGGACATTGGTTTTCCACTTTAGAATTTCTGGTCCATGTGGTTTTGTCATATGTTGTCATATTCTTTACTAAAATTTAAGTATAGGCCTGGCCTTGTTTACAACTAGAAAAGTTCTAGAAAGGAACCTTTTACCTTCTTGTCCTCTTTTGTATCTTCAATTTTTATAAAATTGTTGCTTATATCAGAGTTAGTCACTCCTATTTGAACATTTTTTTTAATGGAATCAGTCTTTTAATTGTGTTGAGTTATAATTTGTGATGATTTGTTCATTTAACATATTCACTGTAATTACAAAGTAATCATTGACATTAAGACTAAATTACTATTCAATAATTTGAAGAAATAAAGTTTCCAGCCCAAAAATGAAAAACTGGAAAGTGGACATAAAAAAATAATATAACTTGAAAGTCACAGATGAAGAATCCTCTCAGTTACAAGATGATATAGTTCTCTAAAGGTCACAATTAGAATTTTCTAAAAAGAATTATTACCTAATGGAAAAAGACCTATTTGTGGCTTCAGGTTATTAACAGTCATTAAGTGTTTATCAGTATAAATTTCTTCATACTAATAATGTTTAGTTTCATCTTCACTGTGTTCACAGTTCTTCAGACTTGATTTTTCTGCCTGGCCTTTTAAATTTGGAGGTGTATAAGATTTGGTCGCTGTTCAATCATGTCACCCAAGCATGCCACTGGAAGCAAAGGACTTGCACAGTGTTCAGAGTGAATGCAGTTTACATTCATGGAATCTTCGCACAAAGGAGTCAGTGATTGCCAGCCACACATTTTTTGTGTCTTACTATTTTAGCATAATTCTGGAACTCTGTGCCAGGTATTTAGTTTCTATAGCACTTTATTTACAATGTGAAAAGTTTCAAAGTTTATGGTTTAAATCTGAATTGTTATTGTGATTGTTATGTTAAGGTGACCAATATTGAGCCAAACAAAGAAAAGGAGAAAAAATTAAAATCACATTACCCTGTATATTTGGAAATAATCAGGAATTGTGAACCATCCCTGGAGCCAATAGTGAGGATGGATGCCAGGCCCTCAATCTATCAGAAATTCCGGAGAAGGATCACCCGAGACAAGCTGAAGTATTATAAAACATGTTAGCCAAGAGGTCTAGAGTAATTGACATTAAAGGTCTACAAAATGGTGGTAGACGGAAATATATCCTTTTCACAATGGAAAATGTCCCCTATACCCCAATGATTCCTCCCTGGAAATCAAGGTGAAGAAAATCAAAACTGGAGCACTTCCTCCCATTAAAGGGATGTTAGGAGATAGATACATCGAAGTACACTGTTCAGGTCACACTTGCCTTTGAAATCCCTACTGAACTGAAAGTGAAGCTGGAGAAAAAACATGAATTGTACCTTACTGTAGCTTATTGGGACTATCCTTCTATATTGACCAGAATTTGTATACTCCACATGAGTAATGTGGATGCCAAAAAGTTGTCCCCTTTCGTATACATTATGAAGATTTTTGTTAAAACATGGTACAGCCAATACAACAGGACCTGTGATAGAGGTGGAAAATGTGACACTTACCACACACCTTCTTGCTTTTTCTGCAATATTTATGAAGTCAGGAATTACCTTTCTAAGTAGTTTATTCCCAATATCTTGAATATCTTCTTTACAGAAAAATACTCAGCAAGGCTGGATCCATTAAATTTAGTTTTAAATATAGACCAAGTCAGATTTCCCACCATTATCTTTGTGAGGTTCAAGTAATAATAGTTTGAATAAAATTTCTTCTACAACACTTCACACAATTTTACTGCATCATATGCAAATGAGAATCGATAAAAGTAATCCTAGATGGTTGGGTTGGAATGTGATATTCAGTGATGACAACTGTGACTTTAAACTAGTACTCCTTGTACTGCAGCCATCTTGTATTCAACTGTCTATGGTAGAACACCAACACACTGTCTACTGCCTTGTGCTTTGTGTATTTTTAGGAGGACATACTATTTTGTTGTCTTGAGAGGATTATGGGACTACTCAGCCTGTAGCAGAGTCTGCCCATTAACAAACTTGGTCTACTCAAATCAGCCTATAATAAACTCAGTCCATAAAGTACTCAGCCCATGGTATATTCAACCAGCCTTTCATTCCACTATATATATGGAAGTAATGTTCTTTTTGTTCAATGACCGTCTCATTTTTTATTTGTACTCCTTTCAACAGTGATTTACTATGAAAAAAAAAATAGTGGTAAAAGATCATAATGCCAGATTAATAAAATTATATGCTGCATAATCAACATTTTTAAAATGTCCTTGTCCTGCCACAGTCAATTGTTGAGTTTTATATTAACGAGTCTGTGTGTAGATAGTACACATGTTGATACATGTGAATCTCAGACCAGTCACACATCTCATGCATATACTGCAAACTGGGTATCAACAGTAACTATTTTCCATGATTCTAAGTTTACAATGTTATTGTCCTTGTAAAGCCGTAATCTTGAATGACTTAAATATATATTATTTTTTTAATAAAAGATAAGCATACAAACAAAGCAAACATTTCAAATTCTTATTCATGCATTTTTATATCATAAAATTTTGTATTTATTCCCACCTTTGTCCTGTTGAATCTCTTCTCTTGATAAAACAGTAAGTAAATGTTTAATTTTTATTCATTTACTAACCCTATTCAATGTCATCTTTTCTTGACCTAACTTAGTACATGAAAAAGTCAATGGAGTGAATATTAATCATCTGAAGATTTTCAATGACACTTAAGGTACCTAACATTCAGCAATCAGGATTAGATTGATTTGATTAAGATATATTACTAATAATATGTAGAACAACAAGTGATATTTAATTTAAACTGAGTATATGCACCTGCATGACTATGTTGACATATGAATAAAATAATTATTTCCAACAGTAAATAGTTAACAAGAAAAAATAATAACATGCAATATTTTTAAGTTCTTTTTCAGTGACCATTAACAATAGCACGATTAGTGTTTAGTCATACATATAACCTTGACAAACTGATACAAGTTATCATTCAATTTATAAAATCAAGACTAAAGTTTTAATTTGACTTTACAAAAGGCAGAATTTCAAGTAAATTCAAAATAGTTTTCTATACATTTTCAGTTAAGATTGATAAAACGAAACATCACTATATGAAAGATACTATGACCATCATTGTGAAAGAAATTGGGTACTCATCATAATTGATTGTATCATACCTGTATTAAAAACTGTGTTGCCATGAGTTATAGGAATCACAAGCATTTGCATGTTGTTGTGCAATTACTACTCCACACATTAATCTATACCCATGGAAGCATAATTGATTTAATTTTTGGAACACACACAAACACTGTGACACACACAAACACACACATTAGCTGATCATTTGCAAAAGAATGTGACTGTTTTCCTCAAAGTTAATCAAACCTGCAAAGTTTACATGTTCATTAATGTTCAACTAATTAGTTAGCAAATAACATGTTTGGATTAAATTCTTCTTGTTCAAATTAGCAACAGGTGTGACAAACCTGTACAAGATCATCCAAAAATACAAACTTTCCAAACCAAAATGCAAGCTTATGGCATGCTAGCTAAGGTTGCACAAGGTAGCTAGCTAGTAATGGTGCTTGCAAAAGCTTGCAGAAGGAATTTTTTAAAGTCTGCAAGCTTATGACAATCTAGTTTTTATTTATAGCATCGGATAATGCACTTGAGCTAAATAATATACATTTACAGTGGTGCAAAATGCTAAGAACTTGTATTACTTGTAATTAGCTGATACATATATAAAATATATTATCTGAACATTTCTCTGTGTTTAAATTAACTACAAACATTTTTAATATATTTAAAAAAAAACTGAATTTTTTCTTGACCAAGGCAAAGTAAGAAATGTTACTTTTTCTACAATGTCTTTTTGCTCATTTTCAAATTTTTTATAAATATTTTACTTATTAGAGAAGCATTTGAGTTTTTTTCATAAATTAAATTCTTTAAGTGATTGCATACTCAATTAGCTATGCAGTCCTTTTGTCAGGCAATGGAAGATTGGATAAAGATTTACATTAATTAAATTCCTGTAAAAATATAGTAATTGCTGATTGCAAAGTTATTTACAGACTAACTTAATACAGCAAGATATTTGATATTAAGTACTTGTAAATGCTATTTACCAACAGTGTATGCAACATCATATATTAAGTCTCAGTATATCTCATAATATTAATTTCTGGCATTAAGTTTTTGAAAGAATTGTCATATATTTTTTCAATGATAATCTGTTGACAGGAGACAAAAATAACTATCAGTTACTAACTTACTAAATAAAATTTTTAAAAATATATACAATTTTTCATATTTTTTGAGAGAGATGTTTCTCATTCTGCCAACATTCTATAAAGAATTGAACGTTGTGAATTTTGCTTGTTTAAAAAGAAATCAAATAAAAGCATGTAAGCTGAAATGTGGTTTCCACAACAGAGTATATTCTGTATTGAGCCATTAAAGGTGGTTACTTCCCCTGTTTACAGGTGGCCAACTAGTTTACAAATTCTAAATAGATACACAGTACATGTATATCTGAGACACAGGAACACAAAAAAAAACATTGAAGCCTTGCATTAAAAAATTAGGAGTATTTTTCAAGGTTGAGCTGTCACAATTTAGCTCGCTAGGTCTCACTGGATAGTTTTGTATTTTGATCCCTAATTTTTAAGGTAGAAGGCATGAGCCTAATTATCCCAACCCTAGCATTTATAAATTCACACACAACCTAAATCTGTAATGTGGTTTAGATTAACTTGGAATTAGGCTTGAAAATGGATTGGCTTGTTGGTGACTGCCTGAAACAGTTAGACTTGCATTGGAGATCAAATGCATAACTTGGGGTGCAAATAAGCAGCCAACTTGGCTTACATATTTACATGTGTTTGCTACAGAGGTAATTATCTAAAAATCTATATTGTTGAGGGGTGATGAAAGGTATGTTAATTTGTTTTAGTAATAGTGAACTTTAAAGATGAATTAGGAACATACTGATTCTATGAGCTGCCTTGTCTCAGGAAAATGTTCAAAATAGCTCTTTTCTGTCAGAAATGAACGTAAAAAAGAGGGGTTGGTGGTAGTATCAGTTTAGTATTGGTTCAGTATTAAGCCATCAGTTGTATAAGGAATTAACCTTAATACCTCAGTCAGAATCTTATAAGTATCCTTTCCAGAAAATCATTAATTAGTTTTTATTTGTATCTTTAATGTAATAATATTATCATTTTTCTGCAATAAGTCATCAGATAAAAATTTGCCTAAAAAACTGTTCAGTGAGACCTTAAGGACCCATGTCAGGTTTTCGATCTTGTCAAATGTGATTAGCTATGCCATAAATCATTTCTTTATTACATCCATATCTTGAATCTGATATAGTTGGGTATTCCAAACATCCACTTCCTATATATTTGATAGCACTTTATCATAGAAGGGAGTTAACTCAACACTATTAGAGTTACCAGGTATTGCTTCTGATCCATTCTTCTAATGAGTTACAAAATCAATATAAGTTTCATGCAAGGTGGTTTAACTTAAGTATCTCACATACTTATTCAGTTTATCAATATTTTCAGTACATACATTGTATGTTTACCTAATTTAATGATTTTATATACATATCTACTCATGATGTTATCTTATTAACAGAAATTTAAGTTACAATGTTCTATATATAAGAAGTTTAGTTTTATTTTCTTGTAGACCTCATGGCATATGGGAGCTCACCTGCCAAAGTGATATTACTAGCCAGGATAAGGTCAAAGACGTCATGGGAGTTACCCGCACCAATGGTTTTAGAGCTGTCACATGGGCAGATGTATCTGCATCAGCTTCATTGGAGTTTTGGTGAGTTATGTGAAATGGATGTCCCTTTTTAAATTGTTTTTTTTTCTCCTCCCTTTTCTACTTTGCATGATTTTTCATTTGCCTTAGATTTGATTCTATGAAGTTTACAATCACTATCAAAACAAAATTCTCTAAAAAACAACAGCTTCAACAATAATATGTGCTGGCCAGTGTGAAAATGATGCAAAGGGGACATTCTTAGTGTTCTTAAAATACATTATCCATGCATATTGTCTTATCAATGGATGAGAAGAATCTGGATATAGAATTTCATCATTTAAATTCCCAAAAGATGTGGTTCAGTTTACAAAGATTGGTCCATATAGTTAATGTTACCTGATGAATTGCCTCATTTATAGTCTGAATCGGATTTCTGTTTTAGTATAGATCTGACCTTCTTCATGAAATCAGTGAGAGAGTTCTGGTTAGTTTATATGTGCTGTGCATCATTCATATTTTGTTAAGTACTTAGCATGCATATTTTGCAGTTATTTTACAAAAGAATTAGCTTGGCTTCCTTAACATCTTTTATTCACTACATTTTGAGATTTCATAAATAGTACTATTTTTGCTGTAAGATATCACAGATATCACCAGGCACTAACACTACAGGATGTATTAGCTATGAAAATGATGATGACATTGACTTGTTATTAGGAAAATGTTTGTTTAATTGTGGAAAGTAAAATGAAAGTATGGAGGTGTCTCATAGCTGTTGCTCGATGTCATGGCTCTCAATCATCGACATCTGCCATACACAATAGGAAACAGATGATTGTGAATTTTACACATGTTGAGGTTGCATTTTATCCAGAAGTACCCAAAGTTTTGAAAATAAAAAGCTTTTTCCCTAATCTGACTCTTATATACATTCTTAAGGCCTCACTGGATAGTTTCGTATTTTGACACCCCTTTAATTTTTAAGGTAGAAGGTTTAGTATAAAAGCAACCAGTTGTAACTGGAATTCACCTTAATATCTCAGTCAGAATCTTACAAGTATCCTTTCCACAAAAATCATTAATTAGATTTTATTTGTATTCTTAATGTAATATTATCATTTTTCTGCAAGAGGTCATCATCAGATGAAAATTTGGCAAAAGAACTGTCAAATGATACCTAAATTTGGTAAATTTCATTGCTCACAGAACCAATACAAATGCAGTAACCAATCCTATAACCCAATACATAACGTGAAGTCATGGAGTTATCATGATGGTGAGTGAATTCATGAGTGTTTTGTATTTTGCCTGTTTCACTTTTACGATTGAAATACTTCTAAAAATGACTTTTTAATCTTGCTTCACTCAATGATTGAAATGACAACTCTGCAGATATTATTATTTAACAACAATAGGATTATGATATAAAATTAAACTATCGCTTGTTAATCTCATTACCGTTATTCTTGGGGTCTTTTGACTCTTGCATCTCAAATTCAACAATTGTTCAGAGGTTGTTACAATTAATTATTTTCATCTTCAATGAAGATGGCAGTCATTTTATTTCAAAATGTCTTAAGGTACCTAATCATTTTCATGTGATTTTTTTTTAGGGTTAGAACTCTGAAGTGCCATTTGTTTGATATGTGTCATGACTCATAGCCCTTGTAAAATGAATGGTAAAACTAAATACAGATTTTGAAATGTTGAACTAAAAATTAAATGCTTTTAGCAAAGAGGTAAATACTTGGGATTTTGTTTCCTGGTTACATATATTACATGTTGCTATAAGCCATTTAGTAGATAAATCACACCAGGACGATGCAAAATTTTATTCTGAGGATTTTGTTTAGAAGATTTGTTTTAGAGTAATTCAAATGGCAAGCATTTTTGTTTTCACCAAATAGTTTATCATTTGACTGATGAGATAGGGAACCTAACCATTTGACACCCGAATGGATTTCTACATAGAAATAAATTAGTAGAACATTTTCAAAGCCATACAGAACAAAAATATAAAGAGTTTCCTCACATAGATCCCATTCATATGATCTTATTTTTATCTGATCAAATATTAAATGTTTTGATGATATAACTCTTTTCTTTCATTGTGCCTGTAAGATCTCGTGCTAATTAATGTTCACCATATA
Source organism: Potamilus streckersoni (assembly GCA_016746295.1). NCBI lineage: Eukaryota > Metazoa > Mollusca > Bivalvia > Unionida > Unionidae > Potamilus > Potamilus streckersoni. Next base: position 94,222 of record JAEAOA010001172.1, read on the forward strand.
ACATTTTAATATTTAATATTTAATATTGCTGACATTTTGCACATCTAGAGCTAGGAAATGGAGGTCTGTAACCATGTATAGAATAATTCAAACGATGCCATATCAGTTCTTTTGATGCAGCTATCTAGGTCAGCTTTATTTGCAAGCTTGCTGCAAGCTTACATAACAAGTTTTCACAACCTTGCCACATTTTCAAATCTATTGAGCTTGCAACAAGCTTCCTTTTTACAAGCTTGCAGTTAGGCAAGGTTATGCAAGCTTGCCACAGTTTCAAATCTATACTTGCTTCAAACGTGCATAACAAGCTAAGCAGTAAGCATTCCCTATTACTATTGCCTAACTGCAAGCTTGCACAAGCCAGCCACGGTTTCAAATCTAAGTTTGCCACAAGTTTACATAGGAAATTATCTTGCAGCAAGCTTGCTGCAACCTTAAAAATAAGCTTGAGATTTAGGTTTGGATTTGGCTTGAAATGGACATTGTTGGCTATTGTTCAATAACAGCAACTGTTATGAAGTCACATATTGAGATCAATGGTAAGAAACACTTTGATATTTTGTTTAACATTTTCTGTACAACAACAACAAGCCGTATGAAGCCATACAAGATCAAGGGTAAGGCTGACTTTGTTATGTGCTGACACCATAATGGACTATGTATGTTATGCGGAAATTTCTTATTTAACTTTGCATGGACCGAATCAGTAACCCGGCTGTACATTTTCCGAGGTTTGCTTGAAAATTTGACCAAAAAACCTTGGACGTCCAAGGTTTTTCCAAGGTTTTCCTAGGAAAACCTCGGACGTCCAAGGTTTTTCCAAGGTTTTCCTAGGAAAACCTCAGACATCATCTCATACATTAAAAATATACCTAGGAAATACCTTGGAAAAACCTTGGACATGAGAACTTAGTACATTTTTAGCTCAGAAAAAACTAGGAAATAAAAACTTAGTCATTTTATAGCTCGGAAAACCTAGGAAAGAAGAACTTTGTCATTTATTAGCTCGGACATAGCTCAGAAATGTGGACTTAAAAAATTTTCATCTAGGACATGGATTTGGTGTGTTTTATTTGTGCACTTAGAGATTTCTGTATATTTATTCAGAACATTTGTTTGCAGTTTATTAAAATGAATAATGTTTGTCATCTAAAATTACCAAGTCTACAATTTGAATTTAATAATAACTTTGAATTATTGTTGATTGATTGATTTGAGATAAACACAATCTCAGTTCAGGCTATGCCAAATAGGAACACAGATTTTGGTTTCTTATTTCATTTACATGTAGATAATAATATTAGACAGCCAAACCAAAATGCATGCTTATGACAAGCTGGCAGGAAGTTTGCTGCAAGCTTACAACAAGCTAGGTGAACTTGTGCAAGCTAGTAATGGTGCTTGCACAAGTTTACAAGAGGAATTTTTCAAAGTCTGCAAGTTTGCAAAAGGAATTTTTCTAGTCTGCAAGCTTGCAAAAGGAATTTTTCAAAGTCTGCAAGCATGCAAAGTCTGAAGTACTTGATGTAAGCAAGTTGCACATGCTTGCAATAATCAGTTGTGAAATTTAAGGGCAGTTCTGCATGAGATCAGTACTTCTTGAAATGTTGAATATATGTAGTGTCTAGATCATATACTCAGTATAAGAAACTACACTGTCAAATTAAAAGATGTTTACTGGTAATCTAGTTTTTATTTATATCATCTTTTCAGTATTGCAAAATTCTAAGAACTTGTATTACTTGTGTTTAGCTGGTACATAAATAAAATATATAATTCCAACATTTCTCTGTTCATTTCTCTGTTTGAATTAACTATGAACATTTTTATCATGTCAAAATAAAATGAATTATTTCTTGACCATTTCAAAAAATGAAATATTACTTTTTCTACAAATGTCTTTTTCTCATTTTCAATTTTTATAAATATTATACATGTTAGAGAAAATATTGAGCTTTTTGGCATAAAGGAAATTCTTTATGTGATTGAACACTCAATTACCTATGCAGTCATTGTGTGAAGTAATGGAAGAGTGGGTAAAGATTCCATTTAGTAAAATCCTGTAAAACAGTAAGACATAGAGCTGATTGCAAAGTTAATTACAGACTAACTTGATAATTACAGACTAACAATATATTTAATAACAAGTACTTGTAAATCTATTTACCAATAATGTATGCACCATCAAATATAGACTCAGTAAATCTTGTAATATTAACTTTTGGCATTAAGTTTATGAAAGTACTCTCATATATTTGTTTTAATGACAATCTGCTGCCAGAAGAAAAGAAATAGTTGTCAGTTATTTAATTACTAAATAAAAATTACAAATATATAGTGTTTGTTTTTCTTTGAGAGAGAGGTGCATCCCATTCTGCCTGCATTATATGAATAAATGAGCTCTGTGAATTTTGCTTGTTTAAAAAGAAATCAAATAAAAGTATGCAAGGTGAAGTGTGGCTTTCCGCGACAGATTTAATTGGTATCGAGTCATAAAAAGCGGTTACGCCCCCTGTTTACGATTTTTTTTTTTTTTTTTTTTTTTTTTTTTTACGCAGACTGGTTTACAAACTGTAAATATATACGTAACATATTTGAGTCAAAAGAAGACCATAAAACCATTGTAGCATCCCGTTCAATATGGCGCAATTTTCAAGGTTTAACTTTTACAATTTACCTAGTTAATTTAGTACATTTCATTGCCCGCTAAACCATTATATGTGCAGTAATCGATCCAATAATTAGAGAGATAATCTGAAATCACGGAGTTACAATATCGGTGAGTAAATTCAAAATTGTGTCGTATTTTGCCAGTTTTCGTGACTTTAGTTTGCCGGTAACGTTCTTGCATTTTTATGATTTAAATATGTCAAAATATGACTTTGTAATGTTGCTTCACCCAATGACTGAGATGACAACGCTGCAGATCATTATTATTTATTGCTACACTTGCCAAATCGACGAAGTGCTATCAGTTATCGACAATAGGATTACGATATGATAATGTCAAACGCACGCTTAGGAATCTTATTTCATTTGTTCTTAGGGTATTTTTCCTCTCGCATATCTAATCAAAAATTGTTCAGAGGTTGTTATATTTAATTCTTTTCATCCTCAAAGAAGATAAAAGTTTTTTATTTCAAAATGTATTAAGGTACGTAATCAGTTTGATAGGATTGTTGTTTAAAACTCACAAGTGCCATTCATCTGACGTGCTGTAGACCTTTCAAAATGAATATAGTAAAACTAAAATTTAAGGCTCATTAAAGGATGATCTTGAATAACACTTACTGATCATTCCTGGACTTGATAAGTGATTTTGGAATAATGAACTAAAATTGAAATGCTTTTGCCGAGGTAAATACTTGTTTTTTTTTTCCTGATTACATAGGACATGTTCGATGTAATCCATTTCATATGATGATACCCGAATCACACAAGAAGCTGATGAGGATGCAGAATTTTATTCTGATGATTTTGTTTAGCAGATTGAAGTGATTCAGAGTAATTCTAATGACATTCTTGTTTTCACCTAATAGTTTATCATCGTGACAGATGAGAGGGAATCTATTTGACACCATCCTCCCCCCAAATGGATTTCTACATGGAAGTAAATTAGTATAACATTTCCAAAGCAATACATAACAAAAGTATAAGGAGTTTGCACACACAGATCCCATTCATATGCTATTATTTTCATCTGATTAAATATTATTAAATGATTTGATGACTTCAATCTTTTTTATTGTGACAGTAAGATCTCATTTTAATTGATGTTCACCACATATTAACATTTTCAGTTTAATATTTGATATTACATACTTTTCGCACATCAAGAGCTAAAAAAATGGAGGTATGTGACCATGTATAGAATAATTCAATCAATGCCATATCAGTTCTTCTGATGCAACTTAGGTCAGCTTTGTTTGCAAGGTTGCGCAATCTTCTAATCAGTGAGTTTGTCACAAGCTTTCGTATTACTAGCTTGCGCAAGCTTGCAAGTTGCAATGGGCAAGCTTGCGCCAGCTAGACGCAGTTTCAAATCTAAGCTTGCTGCAAACTTACAAAACCAGCTTGCCAAAACCTTTAAAAAAAAGCTTGCAATTTTGGTTTGGGATATGCAGGACTAGTATTTGCTTTAAAGAGCTTTACAATAGCGACTGACATGCTAAATGTAACTTCCAGGCTTTAAGAATGGACAATGTATAGATCACTGGTGAGAATTGTTGATATTGTTGTCAGATACCCATTTCTATCAAAGATAGCCATATCTTTGCAGAATTTGTTTGGTACATAAGTAGAATCTTCCTTCAATATCATGAGTGGTATTATTGTGTATATCATCAAAATATTCTAGATGTGTTATAATTCACTGTAAAAGAGCAATTATGTGATAAACGTTTGTTTATTATACAAGGACTAATTCAAGACACCACAACAGCATCATGATTTGTATATTAATCAAAAATCAAGTCTGCAGTACAACAGTGACATAAGGCAGGCTCCTAGCATTTATTCTTTTCACAATTAACGTCTCAAACGGATGCTTTTCTGTAATTTTACATCTTTTTTACAGTTGAATTTTTCACTGAAGGATAATATGTTATATGTTTATGTGTTCACATATGCCTGTGCATATGTTCCAGGCTTGATACTTGATTTTTAAAATCACTTATTTAGTGTCAAGCCAGATTCTTCACATGTTGTATGCCTAAATCACACTGTTTTGCTACTTTTAATAGGAATAAATTAGTATGTATTGAAATGGATGAATATTTCAGATCACAATGTAAAATTTGGCACTAAAGGAACATGATGGGCATTCTGGATATTTTTAAAAATTTAATTTGTGACAAACAAAATTAAAAATATAAAAATGTAATAATCATTTGCTTCATTATAAATTGTTGATCTGATGCATTTTTTGCCAGAGGTTTCCTAGGAAACCTCAGACGATGTCCTAGGAAACCTCGGACGAAGTCCTAGGAAACCTCGGACGAAGTCCTAGGAAACCTCGGACGATGTCCTAGGAAACCTCGGACGAAGTCTTAGGAAACCTCGGACGAAGTCCTAGGAAACCTCGGACGATGTCCTAGGAAACCTCGGACGAAGTCCTAGGAAACCTTGGACGATGTCCTAGGAAACCTCGGACACCTGAGTATAAAAAACTTGGACATATATAAAAAGTTTTTGTCTGTAAATAGTCACTGTAACCTCGGAAAGTAAATAACCAATACTCCGAGGTTTTTCCTAGGAAAATTTGTCCGAGGTTTCCTAGGAAACCTCGGAAAATGTACAGCCGGGAATGAGCTGACTCCATGAAGGGCCAAGATCTCCTGTTACCCTTGATTTAATATTTCACTGCTTATGCATCAAAGTTTTAACTTTAGGCTTGGAAATGTGAGTCTTGATGTTCATTGATTTTTATCAACCGATTCTGGCAGAGAATGCTTTGAAACTTCTTCCTGCAAGATATCCCACATAATAATCATGTATGTAACAGTCACCAGCTTTTCTCACAGTTTTTTGAGCTGGCACTGGAAAAACATCAACAGTGACCACTCTATATATGCAAACTAGAAATTTTTGCTTCAAGGCATTTGTTTATAAAAGGCATCTCATATGAATCAATGTGTGAACATGTCAACATACTCCAATCACACTGTCAGCGTAACTAAAGGTGTCAATATGGGTGCACCCTTTTCTTCACATCCAGAAATCAGTCAATACTTAAAAGCATTCTTTATATTCAAGGCAGGTTTAGTTTTATTTCAAGTGTTACTAGCAATACATTGAGTAGCAACATAAGACTTCATTTCATTCCAGCTTCATCTTGAACCTCTCACAAGTTGACTGTCCTCTGTTTCAGATGCATGCAAGCTTTTGACAACAGTAATATTAATGCTTTATCATATTGCACAAATCACAATCAAATCAGTGATTCTTTTACCAGTTAGTGATGATTTACTTTAAAGACAGATTAATGTGACTAAGATACAATAATCATGTCTGCAACATTAATTTGGGAGAAAACAAAATATACACTTAACTCTTTTAATAATAATAATAATGATAATAATAATGCCACTACTACCACTAGTGATGATAAAGCTATGTGGTGCAAATTAAGCACCAAATTTTAACTACCCAAATGGATGTAGCTCTAATACAAGTCCTAACATGTCATGTTCTTCAACACCCACTATAATTTATCACTTACAAATCTTTGTACTTATCTGTCCTTTAACCTCAAATGTCACTAAAAGGACTGACTCCATGCTGTCTGAAAAATCTGAAGGTCTAGATCAGTCATTCCCAGGTTTTTTTGGCCATGACAATAAAAAGTTTTTCTGAGCCTCACCAGCCTATGTCCACATTTTGATATGATCTGCCACTCTTAAAACAATCCTGGCAATCCCTGGTGAGGAATTCAGAATGTCATCACAGCCATGAATTGAGGGTTGTGAACCACTGGTATAGGTCATTTACCTTTTCATGAGTAGGGCAAAATATGTTATGCAAGCATTTACACAGCACCAAAATTAAACCAAATATGAAGACAAACAGGAGAGTCAGGAAAATGATTTTACCAAATTAAACTAAGTCATTACATCCATAACTGGGGCCCCGAGTGGCTGTCCGTTACGGATCACTGCCATCTCACCTCTGCGTGTGTTCGAGTCTAGGATTCGGCGAATGTGGATATGTGAGAAAGCTTGCCAGTAGCTTCTCGTGGGTCGGTGGTTCTTTCCGGTGATTTCCCGGTTTCTTCCTCCACCATTAATACTGGCCGCCATGAATAGCCTATCGTGTGCTGAAAAATGGCGTTACGCCTAACAACAACAACAACAACAACAACATCCATAACTAATATTGGGTCAGTGCTTTTTTGACCTATTTTTGGAACATATATACTCATATTTGTCAAAATACAGTCTGCACATTTTGGATTGTTTCTTACTCTCATTAGACTTACTAATGTGGGAAAATGCATTTAAGTAATTCGTAATAAAGCTATGCATTTCACAGTATACTTACAAGCAATGATGAGTTGCACCCCCGTAGACTGTACTTCCATTCCTACAGATGTCAAATCTTGTGCAGTACAGTATATGTTTGCACCCTGGTACAACTTTCTGCCCTGCAGTGTCAGTGTGCTGTAATATATCATCAGGTCCGTCTCTGACTGATTTGGCACTTGAACTGGGTTTGGAAAGGATGAAATAAGCTGATCTTCTATTAGTGTTGCTGGCTGGATCCCTTGTTTTTTATACCATCGAAAGGTAGACTCTGGTCTACTACCATTTGGGGAATTGGCACACCGTAACTGCATATACTTTCCATCAGGAACAGTTATATTTAAGGATAAGGGTTGACCATAGCTATCTGTCAACTGTGCTGTGGTAACTGGAACTGAAAAGATAAGAAGCATTATTGACACAGATAACATAAAAGTACTACAAGTGCAATAAAACCAAAGATACTGAAAATTTGCTAATGAGATATCTTTTTATAAAAAAGTTTTTACTAATTTTTCCAGAATTTTGTCATAAATTTATATCTTTTTAGCAATTGACAGCACAATTTGTATTTTGATCTTCAGTTTTTCAGATATTTTTCATCAAATTTTCATTTACTGTCAAACGTTCTAAAACTCTACAATAAATCTCCAGAAATTTTCACCATCTTTGCAGAAAATTTTCACAAAGATGAGCACATATTTGAAAACGCTTATGGAAAAATTAAATTATGTTCAGGAAATATTCAGAAATTGCTATGGAAATGCTCAGCAACAATTCAAACTTTTTATAGCAAGTATCATGAAATACTTTCTGCCATGAGAGCTGCCCAGGTGAATCAGACCAGATGGATCAAACATTAATGCACCATCTATATTTAAGGAGATATGCTCAAGGTAAGTGAAGTGGAAATTGTTCCACCCAATAATTTCTGTTGGCATACACAAAAATGACTTTTATACTCATAAAGTGTTTGTCTTCCAAACGTAGATGGTGGCTTGCTTACTTAGTTTTTAAAGTGTTATGCATACTGATGTTATGTATATTATCACTCATAATAATTAGAGTTTATAAAGATTAACAAGTTAATAATATTTTTAAATACTAAATTCCATATCAATAGTAAGTTCACACCTAATAAATATAACATGTCCAAGAATGATGTGAGCACTGGTAAAAGGTTAGGATGACCTAATTTCTGATTACTCGGAAAAAAATTTCTGATCTGTTTAATGAGAGCATTTCAAAAATATAATATAATTCATTCAAAGCCTAATATTGCATTATCACTAATATGTATTTGCATTAGGAGAATTAACAAATAGAATTAGGTCTTCTTAGGTATTCTTAGTACTACTATAGGCCTTTAAGGAGTTATTCACCAAGAAGGATTTATTTATTTAATATGGTCAAACCCACTTATCTCAACCTTTCTTGAGAACCATTGTATATAAAGAGTTTTGAGCCAGTCCTGAAAAATTCTTTGTCATGCAAATTTTTCCTGTTTATCTCCACCCACTGTTAAGTCAATAAGTCCTGTTAAGTCCAGGATAAGACACTTTCTCCCTGAAAAACACAGAAAACTATTTTTTAACAGTTACAATTACAACCATATTTAGACTTACTGTAATACAATATGGGGTATTTCAAATAATAAAAACTTAGCAAAGCTGGCACATCTCCAAAAATGAGCTTTTGAGTTAATAGCAACCCAGAAAGAAAGCAAGGAAAATTTAGCTGGCAAGTTAAAAATATTACCTATTAAAGACTGAATCTGTTTAAGAAAAGCCAAATTAATGTACAGGATAGCCAATAATAGTGCTCCTGAATATTTACAATCACTATTCAAGTATAGGCTATCTGGAAATACTCCCCACCTGCGATCAATGTCTATCAAACATTACAAAATTCCTAAACCAAATAAGGAATTTTTTAAAAAAAAGTTTTCAATACTCCGGAACTTTGCTCTGGAATAATATTCCAGTTGAGATTAGAAATGCCCACTCTATTTCCTCTTTCCAAACCCGGTATATACAATGGTTTCAGAGATGCAGCAAAAATAAATAAATTCCTTTGAATGAGGGCCTCAAGGTAGATTATTTTTAACGATTTCATATACTTTCTATCACTGTTATGAGCGAGCTGAAAATATTTGAAACATACAAACGATTTAAATACTAGTCTTGTAGGTTGTTTACTCAGCACACTTAGCTTAACCTTTTCTGCATCACTCTCTGGCTTTAGTAAGTCTGATATACCTGCAGATCAAGCGATACAGATAATCCCATGCAGAAACATAGTATGCATAGAGTGAAAATGAAAACAATGGTACAGATGATGATTTGGAGTTATTCAATATGGCTGACATTTATATAGAATTCCTGAGTATCAAACACAATAAATACAGTATCACTGCATATAGATCCACAAAAGTTTGAGTTTGTAAAACAGATATTGGATTCAGGACCCAGCAGCAGCATGACTTTTTATATCAGCAGAACACTCCTAAAGTCTTTAACCTAGATGAATTGGGTAAAAACTTGACCCCTCCAGAGTGTCAGCAAATTGGCCTTACTAAGAAATATTCTTTTGTGCATTGTTAAAACTTTTATATTATTCACTGCATCCTGAAAATTGTATACATTTATCTAGAATTAAATGACAAGCCCTCTGTTGGAGTCTTAAAAATGTTGCTATGTTTGAACTGGAGTTTTACCCCAAATTACATTACAATAGTACAGTATGGCTGAATATAACTTATAAAAGATGACCCTATATTAAAGAGGAATGTATGGTTTGATTTTCCTCAGTAGTCAAAGATAAGAATTTACCTTTTTTGAAATGTGTTTATTGTGAATAGACCAAGTTAGATTATTATCTATGAATACACCAAGAATTTTATCCTGGAAGGTCATATTAAGGCTCACATTGTCAAACAGAACCAGGCGTTTGTAGCTATCTAGCCTTGCTTGTTTTTGTTGGGTTGTGTATCAGATTGTAGTAGGGCTTTCATTTTTTCAGTATGTATGGTCATACCGTTTTCCTTGCACCTTTACATCTGTTGAGAGCATCCTGTAAGTTAATTTCAAATACCATTTTGGTTTTACCCATGTCAGACACTGTAGTATCATCTGCATAGAGGTCAGTGAAAGAAATTGAAGTTCCAATCTTAAGAGGTAAGTCATTGACAAAAATAATGAATAATAGGTCCAAGGATAGAGCCCTGTAGTACTCTACAATTAACATTTTTACATACAGAAAGTTGATCATTTAAAGATACTTTTTGCACTCTATTGGTTAAGTAAAAGTAAATAAGTTTATGGAGTTTTCACTGCATTGATAGATTTTAGTTTTTCACGCAAATGGTGTACAAAATCAAAAGGTTTACAAAAATCAACCATAACAGTGCCTACCATTTCTCCTTGACCTAATGCTTTCAGTCATTTATCAATCAAAGATACAAGTGCAGTTTCACAGGAGTGATTCTGTCGAAAGCCAAACAGATTATCATGAATAAGATCATAAGTGTTCAAATAGTAGAGAAAAGAATCATGTACATGCTTTTTAGTAATCTGAAGAGACAAAGAATGATAGAGATGGGTCTGTAGTTACTAACATCATCTTTTGTTCCTGCTTTATGCAATGGTGTAACATTGGCAGTTTTCCATTTTTGTGAAAATTTATTAGACCTAATACTTTCATTGCAAATGAAAGCTATACTCAACAATTGCAGGTGCAGCTACCTTTAGTAGCCTTGATTTCCAGATGATCAGATGAAATTCTTGGTTCTTTAAGTTTTTCAGCAATTTAAACATGAAAAGTTGTTAAAAATATTTGCGATGTCAGCTGAATTATTGGTATAATGCCCTCATGACTGAGGGATAAAATTTCAGTGTTACTCTGTTACATTTGCCTGCACCAAACTCTGTAAATACTTTCCAGATTGCTTTCAGGCTATTTTGGTTTTTATCCACCACTTTTTTTTTAGTGCACTTTTTTATAAAAAGTTCTGGGACAAAAAATTCAGTAGAAATTTATTCTTGAATTCTATACTGAAACATTATATACTGTGAATCAAAGATTATCTGTTGCCTCAGTACAGACATCATCTGACGTCATCGCCTCCATATTGGAACTTCATCCAATATTTAGTGATAGGACATATAATAAATGTATAATTCAATCTTAGGATTAAATTTTGGATTATATTCACAAACCATATTAGTTCTATTTCCAAATTTTACAATATTTTCTAGGGAAATAAATTGTTTTTTTCAAATTTACAGAGCTTGTTGGCTTCACTCTTTTCTCTTGTTATATTTTTATGAGCCTACACATAACAATATTCACATGAATGATAGTATATGATGATAGGGGTCTGTACACAAAACCTAGTATGTAGAGCTTAACTTTTCTTTAATGATCTGTAGCCAAATGGATTACATTTCCCGTATTTCTAGGTCTTCCTGACTTTTAGAAATATTTCATCAAAAAATAATTAGGAACTTGGAGGCCCATATTGAAGAATTAAGACAACAGTTAAATGCTCCTAAATCAGCACAGGGAAGGATTACTGATCATGTAACCTCAAACGGCAATTTAAACTGACTCTTAAAGACAATAATGTCATATGCTTAGACACAGACAATCCCAATATCAGCCAAAAGAAAATGTAAAATGACCATACAAGCAATAACCCACACCCAAAGTAATTCTGCACTGCCAACAACAGTACCCCCTCTGAGTCATGGACACACTGCAACAGCAATATGTGTTCACCCATGGTCCTCAGCACAGACCAGTCTGTTGTCTGCACCAGCAAATACATTTCCCAGTGCACAGACATTAATGTGAAAACATCAGCTTGATTAGTTTACACAACTGAGACACCAATTTCAGCACCCTTTCCTCCAAGAGATGTGTTTGAAATACAAACCAGAGTCCAACACATGAAATCACAAGCCAGAAAAGATAGGATTCTCATAATTGGCTCATCAATATTGAAAAGTATAACAAAAAGACTTATTAAAACAGATGTACAGACTCTTATGTGTGCAAAAATCAACATCATAGACAGAATAATGAATACTGACCTTCCAAAGATAACCAAATTATTGCCAGTGATGGGAGGTCACTAAATCAATTCATAATAGATTTTGATAGCTTACTGTATCCTGCAAGGTACTGCAGCCAAGATACATGTAAGAGAATAGTATCAGGACTACTTTCTCATATGGATGTCAAGGTGAAAGAAATCAATGATCTGGTAATTAGCCTTGTGAAGACTTCAACCTACAGTACATTCCACACTATGCATCTTTCTTTCTTCAGAAACAGGATATCAACTTAAGTCTCTACCACAGAGACAAAATTCATTTACAAAGAAAAGGTACATCTCACCTACTGAGGAATATTAACATGTATGCCCCCATTTTCAGGCACTATAATGAACATTACTGTCTCTACTGTGGGGAAACTGGGCATATGACACAAGTATGCCATCATGGCAAACAGATTGAGTGCTTCAAATGCCATACATTTGGACACAAACAAAGACTATCAGTCAATGTATTATACACACTTAAGGAAGCTGGCAAAGTGGAGAATGCCAGTATTTCCTTTACAACAAATCAAAATGTACCTATTGAGACTATTGACTCTAACTGTTCAATGGACACTACTGTAAATGCAAACATTAATGGATTTTCTAGGTCTGTATGTAACATTGAAGATGTTATTACTGTATATATGAACATATATACATGGAATAAGATGTAAGAATGACAAAAGTAGAATGGAGACAATATAGTAGAGCCTCTTTGGTGTAACTGAGTTACATGGGGAATTAGTCACAAACAAGAGAGTTTTTCTTTTCTATTTTTAATGTAACCCTTATGCTTCTAGTTCTTTATGCTGAATCCCTGCACTGTTTGACCCTGGCTTAAAAAAGATCCTAATGGATTTCACAGAGAGCATTCCCTGAGGACCTTACTATCACTAAACTTTTGGTCTGACTGTGTTAGGTGCAGACCCTTTATCTAACTCTAATCTACATTTCAAAATGTACAAAATCAATATTAAGTAATCCAAAACAATGTCATATATCTACTCTCCATACACACTCTTTTTTCCACTGATACTGAATGTTAAAATTTTAAAAATATTATATGTACTAGGAAAGTACTTGTAAAGTTTATCCTTATAAGCAAATTAATTCACAATAACTGCTCAAAACTGCTTTAAGCACTTTATACCTACTAAAAGAGAATCAAACGGCGCTTGTACTTAATTTAGCCTTGTGATAAAAATAAACCACGATGTCACTGCCACAACTGCAGCCATATTGTTTTTGGACAAAGCCGCAAGGAATGCTTAGTAACACAAATGCTAGCAGCATTTTGAAATTTATAAACAAGCTATATATTCATACAGAAAAGTAATTATTTAATATGGTGACCACTGAGCATTGTTGCTATGGTTCATGTACAAGTGATTAGTACTGGTAAATACTGGTAAAACTAAAATACTGGTAAAACTAAAATATTAGTTATCTCAACACTGAAAAAAAGAACAAAACTTGATAGCGCTGAACTATGTCTGACATGGAAGGATAAAAGGTTGCAAATGGTCTGTCACATAATCTACTTGGTGTTTTGGTACATAATAACCTATCATTAACTGAACATATCAAACATATCATTAAAAAAGTCAATTCAAGTTTATGGCTTCTCAGTAGGATAAGACACTTTCTTTCGGAAAAGCACAGAAAACTATTTTATAAATGAGGGCCTCAAGGTAGATTAGTTCTTAGCTAATTGAGTTACCCTCTTTAAATAAAGTAATAATAATAATAATAATAATGATAATAATAATAATGATAATAATAATTAGAGGTAGCAGAAAGCTGGTGTTTGGTTCACTGAATTTGGACAGTATTCCAAAACCTGACAAGAAGAAAGGAGTATATGATGGGTACATCATTAGGCTGACATGATTTTATCATAAACAAATGTGACAAAGAATACATATATATGTAGTCTGCAAAACTAAAGATATTGCCAAGCATAGGATATATGTTGAATGGTCCATTGAGAGAATTAATAAATTAAAACTGTTACAGAAATCCCATTCAGTATTTAGCCTCTCTTTTCTCAGTGTGTATTTATTATAGGTTGTTTAGTCATTATTCAAAGTCCTCTTGTACAGTAATTACAATCTAAGAAGTTTGTATTATTCTGAAATTCAACATACATATGCAGACAATAAAGTAATTTGACAAGTACTTCCCTGTTGTTTGTAAAATGTGTATCATTTTAAGGCTAGTTGTGATCTTTTTTTTTTCTTTCAGCAAATTCAGACAATTATATTTCCAGACAAAATGTAATTATATCTCTAAGGAGGTATGTTTCTCCATCCCACCAGTCTCAAAAAACTTTGTTAAGAAATATCTCAGTGAACTCGATACTAAGAAAGCTACAGGACTTGATCAGATTGGTCCACAACTCATTAAATCTTCTGCCTCTGCTATTGTAGATAGCTTAACATTCATAATCAATTTAAGTATTGCATCCTCATCTGTCCCCAAAATATGGAAAACTGCAAACACTTTCTTTTATACCCTAATCAATCAGGCTTTAGACAGAAACACTCATGTGAGACTGCCTTGATCTCCCTAACTGATAAATGGCTTCAAGCACTTGATCAAGGTAGAATAATAGGTTCTTTATTTGTAGATTTCAGGAAAGCTTTTGACATGGTAGATCATGAAATCCTTTTGAAGAAACTGAAAATCTACCAATGTGATGAAAGCAGTTAGATGGTTTACTTTATACTTAAGTGAGAGAACACAACATGTTTATATTAATAATGTTCTGTCTGAACCTGAAACAATTAGATGTGGAGTACCACAAGGCTCAATTCTGGGTCCATTACTGTTTATTTTATTTATTAATGACCTACCACTTGTATTAAAGGACTCAGTATCATCTACAGATCTCAATGCAGATGACACAACATTGTCAGACATCCAAAACACAAAACAAGAACTCGAAATTATTTTACAGAATGCCTTTAACAAACTAGAAAACTGGTGCACATGCAATGGCATGGTTGATAATACTGGTAAAATTAAAATATTACTTATCTCAACACGAAAAAAAAAAAGAACAAAACTTGATAGTGATGAACTATGTCTGACATGGAAGGATAAAAGGTTGCAAATGGTCTGTCACATAATCTACTTGGTGTTTTGGTAGATAATAATATATCATGGACTGAACATATCAAACATATCATTAAAAAAGTCAATTCAAGTTTATGGCTTCTCAGTAGGATACGACACTTTCTTCTGGAAAAGCACAGAAAACTATTTTATAACAGTTACATACAACCCTATTTAGACTACTGTAATACAGTAGGGAGTAATTCAAATAATAAAACCTTAGCAAAGCTGGCACATCTCCAAAAAAGAGCTTTTGAGTTAATATCAATCCAGAAAGAAAGCAAGGAAAATTTAGCTGGTAAGTTAAAAATACTACCTATTAAAGACCGAATCTGTTTAAGAAAAGCCAAATTAATGTACAGGATAGCCAATAATAGTGCTCCTGAATATTTACAATCACTATTCAAGTATAGACTACCTGGAAATACTCCCCACCTGCGATCAATGTCTATCAAACATTACAAAATTCCCAAACCAAATAAGGAATTTTTAAAAAAAAAGTTTTCAATACTCTGGAACTTTGCTCTGGAATAATATTCCAGTTGAGATTAGAAATGCCCACTCTATTTCCTCTTTCCAAACCCGGTATATACAATGGTTTCAGAGATGCAGCAAAAATAAATAAATTCCTTTGAATGAGGGCCTCAAGGTAGATTATTTTTAGCTAATTGAGTTACCCTCTTTAAATAAAGTAATAATAATAATAATAATAAATAATAATAATATACTTTTTCAATTAAGAAAATGTGCTATGCACATAGCATATCTATATATATATATATATATATATATATATATATATATATATATATATATATATATATATGACACGAAAATAAACATAAATTATCTCTACATTTTTTAAACATTGTTACCATTTTACACAAGACTCGGAAAAAGGGTAATAAAATCATTATTGCATATTACCAAAACAACCTATATTGATATATTTCTTGATCAAATATCTTAAAGACAATTTAAATGGAGAGAGTATCCTTGGAATTTTAATCTCAAAATATTAATCTCAAAATATATTGGTATTGAAATTCTATCAACTTTTGCATTATACTGTTCCCAAAGATTCATCAAATCTAATCTAAGAATTACAGTCTACATTTGACTCAGCCACAAAATCACAACAGGGAACATTCATCGCAGCCCTCTGCAACAACAACAACAACAACAATAATAATAATAAGAAAAAGAAGAAAAAAAAAAAAGAATAGCAAAAAAAATCATTAAGATATGATAGTAACTTTTATTACTTACATATGCATGCAATTATGACAAAATTACTGAGAACATTTGTGGCGATGATAATAATAATAATAATAATAATAATAATAATAAATATAATAATAATAATAATAATTGCAAAACAAATCAGATAACAATAACTTTTAGTACTTATATATCTATTAAATTATGACAGTAAAAAAGCAATAAAGCAACTGCAAATTTTGGGATATGGCTGGATATTATTGGAAATTGTTTCCAATTTTTTCATAATTGCTGAACCATTGACAAATTTGTTGTGCAAGAAAACCAAGTTTCATTGGTATGAAAAATGTCAGGAGGCTTTTAACAAGTCAATCATTAAAACTGTATGTTGTTAATACTACTACTACTAATAATAATAATAATGTTTAAGATCTGGTACTTTTATTTCTATTATATTGTGACCAGCTTGGGCTGAATTTTATTTTTTTTCAATTATTTATTTCAAGTGATTTTTTTCACTGGAATTAAAAAAGTGCTCTGTTAAAATTTTTTGAAAAAAGAATCAGTGAAATTTATACTACATTCAAACCTGGAATAACATTTCTGTGATTCAACAAAGACTTGACACATCAGTATGACACTGGAGATAACAGACACGTCATCACCTTCAGTTTCAAATCTCTTTCGGAACTGAACTGAATTTTATTCAAGACTTTTTATTACTAGGACTTGTGTCTTCAATTCTTGGATTATTTTTGGATTAAATTTGCAATACAGTAAGTTTTGTTTCTCATTTTCACTTGGTTGTACTCAAAAACAAAAATTATTTAAATTGTACAAAGCTTGTTGTCTTCATTCTTTTCTGTTACTTATTTTAAGATCATAGACTCGTAACAGAAAATTGGGGACTCATCCTCGGAATATGAACTTTGCTAAAATATTTTATAAAAATAAGTTTTTGACATTTAAATTACCCTACTTTCAGAAAAATAAAATCCCAAGTATTATTTCACATTTTAGACATTTTTAGTGAAATCATCAAGTCTTTTGCAACATCATTAAAAGTGGAGATCTTTATTTCAAATCCTACCCAGGAGCAGTTAGAAGGTTTGAAGAAAGGTCAATTGTTTCAACTTGCTAGAATATATACAAAAAATAAAAAATACTTTGGTCCAACATTTGGTGGAAAAGAATGTTGTGAATAAAAGTGCTTTTGTTTTGATCAGTATCAAACTCTAACATGAAAGTAAAGAAATTAAAATTAAAATACAAGTTGGAATCAGAGTGAAGAAAACTTGAACAACTTCATAAAAAGGTCAAGCAAATGCAATTAGATAATGAGGAAAGAAACAGGAGAAATCAGTTGCAGTTAGAGAAAAAGATAGAAGAACAAATTCAGTTACATAAAGAAGAAAAATGCAGTTGCAATTGGAGAATGAGGAGACAGAGACGCAGATGAAAATACAAAAAGAAAAGGAAGAAAGAGAATTTCAATTTAGATTAAGAGGATTAGAGCTGGCAACTGAAAAGCACATCCCCAATTAATATACAAATTCATGTTTTGATGTTACTAAGAATTTTAGGTTGGTTCCCTCCTTTAGAGAAAAAGAAAAATATTTTTCTCATTTTAAAAAAATGCTGAAAATTCAAAATAGCCAAGCAGGCACTGCACTCTGTTATTACAGAGTGCACATTTTGGCAAAGCCTGAGACATTTATACATTCCTGTCAGTACAGCAAAGTGCAGACTATGATCTAGTTAAGGAATGTACCTTAAAGGTTACTAGTTAGTAATTGATGCTTATCATAAAAATTCAGTAACTATACAAAAAGAAACGGAAGAAACTCGTCAAATTTGCAAGAGAAAAAGGGGAATTATTTGATAGGTGGTACTTAGCCAAGAAAGATGATCAAAATTATGAAAATCACAGACAACTCATATTACATAAAGAGTTCAAGCATTCCTTAACTCATAACGTTTCTTTTGTAAGCAAGTCTTCCACTCAGTGGTCATCTGGCAAAAATGTACTTCAGCCTAATATGAGCCCTACCAAATTTCAATCCAGCACAACTTTCATAAATCAAGTTTCTGATCCTTATCTCTTCCTAAGTGTACCCACTGCAAGAAGAAACAAAATGATATTCTGATTGCTACAAACTGTAAATTAAGCATCAAAAACAAGATAAACTAATTCCAAATGCTCTTATTTCTTAGACATCATGGTCATGATCATGTATTGAAAGCAATACACATACTGGGTCTAATAAACTCCAGTCTGATTTTAGTATGGATAATTATGAACTATTCATGTTGAAAGGTAGCAAATAGTCTGTCATGATATGCTAGTTGGTATTTCGGTAGATAATAATCTATCATGGACTGAACATATTAAACATATCAGTATAAAAATAAATTCAAGTTTAGGGCTTCTCAGTAGGAAATTTAAGGACATTTTTTCCTGCAGAACACTATTTTAAAACAGTTACATACAACCCTATTTAGACTACTATAATACAGTATGGGGTAATTCAAATGATAAAATCGTAGCAAAGCTGGCACATCTTCAAAAAAGTGCATTTGGTCTAATATCCGTCCAGATAGAAAACAAGGAAATTTTTCCAATGTCGCAAATTGCAATTTATCACCCTGACTATTGTTGGTCCAAAGTGAGCATTATGTATAATCATCTTATTTTCTTGTCACTGATCTAATTGTATACCCTTAATCACTGTGGTAAGTTTTGGCGATTTCATCCATGAGAGACCACTAAACATTAATACCCATGGTACCACCTGTAAATTATCTCTGACAAATATCAGCTGCTTCATGAATGATTTCTGGGTAATTATTACCAGCTTGTTTTCTGCAAATCAGAATTTCTAGTCTGTCCATGTCAGCAAGGACATGGAGTAATAAGACCACTTCCTTGAGTGACCCAATTGCTCAGACCACTTCCAGTTGTTTCTTCTTTTTGTTTCCTTGATTGTCTAGCTTCTTCAAGTTTAGATATCATTTCTCCATCTTCTCTTCCTTGTTTTACCTGCTCAATATACTCATATACTGTCTCGTTAAAAATATCAAACTGATTAATATCTCTTGCTGGTCTGATTTGCAGAGTATAAGTTGCAATGCGATATACATCTCTCAGTTTTAGCATATTCAGGTTTTACATATTTTTCTCTCTCATGACATCGATATGTGGCAAAATTAATTTCTTGGGTTTTTCCATGATACTAGCAATACCTTCAGGTGTCAATTTATCTATAATGCTAATTCTGTTTTTTTGGCAGAGGTTGTGGTTCACCTTCGGATTGTGGTTGAGAAGGTTGCCTGGGTGGTGGATGAGTTGCATGAAGATGCCCAGCAATATCAAAAGGCAATATTTCAAGAGATTTTTGTTTTGTTTCAGATGCTTTAAAAATTTTCTTTGTTGGTTTGACAATTGGTTTAAATAACTGTTCTGTGCCCTCTGTAAATTCCATCTGAGACTCCTTATGCCCTTTTAACTCTTGCTGGACAGAATCATGGATGGGGAGGTATTTCTTTGTTGGTTTGACAATTGGTTTAAATAACTGTTCTGTGCCCTCTGTAAATTCCATCTGAGACTCCTTATGCCCTTTTAACTCTTGCTGGACAGAATCATGGATGGGGAGGTATTTCTTAATTGCCTCATGTCGCTGTTGAGATAGTTTAGCTGTGTGAAATTCCATTATTGATATAATAATGATTTAATTAAGCACATCCAAATAGCAGGAGGGATGGTGATGACATCGAGTGGGTTAGCGTGTCAGAAAACAAACATGACAAAAAATAAACCAAAACAAAAATGTCAAAAAAAAAAGTAAAAGAATGAGCAATCCCAAATAGAGAAGTTTCGGGTCATTTAGACACTTTGGTTTGGCATTACTGACATTTGTATTTTCATCTCTGTAGGAAAAATTTTTTCCAGTGAAATCTGTAATTGAAAATATTGTAGGATTCACCCTCCCTACTGCTTTAGGAGAGACTGACTCAATACTTAGGACACTTTGTTGAACGAGAAGATACATGTGAAGTTACAAAAAACACTTGTAAATTAATATAAAAGATCATGGGAAAAGACAAGATGAACATCTAGTGTCTATTACATAGGGGATGGGTTATATTACCTATCATGTGTTGAAATACCCAGTAGAAGTGTTTGGTCTTTTAGTTTGTCATTATTTATCTCATATGCATTTTTGTCCAGAAAATTAAAGATTTAGAAGTAACTCCATAGAAAATAATAGTATCCTATGTGAGTGCCATTCTTACAAGCATACATGTTCACAAGGCCTTGCTAGCCAACCAGATACACTCTCAAAAGATAGAGAGCGGAACAAATGCACTAGGTTGGTGTTAGAACAAAAATATAATTACTATGTTAAAATGGGTCTTAACACTACTTATTCTGTATATCAGGGAAAATTTTATCAACTTAAATTCAGGACAGCAATGGGCTTCCCAGTGTCTTTTACTGTAGGAAATTTGTATATGGGAGACTTTGAGTTTAATTCCACTGCCACTGCTGCCCAGCCTCTGACCATGTGGCTTCATTATGTTGATAACACTTCTGACTGTATGGTTTCTTTATGTTGAAAACTCATTCACCAAATGCATGAATACAATATATTAGATTTCATAGAGCATCTATATTACATTCCTGAAAATATCCAGTTCATTTAAAAAGTGGAAGAGGAAAGTTGCAGACTTTAGATGATTGGGAAACAAAAGTTACCATTTACTGCAAACCTTGGATGAACAGCACTATTAACGTTGAGGAAGAATGAATGTTTGAGATTGATTATGCTAAGAAAGCTCTGAGGGTCAATTGTTTCAAAGACTGGATGCTGATGTTTTCTGAAAAAGAATGTAGATGGGATGAACATCTGTTATTCTTGCTGTTAACATCAAAATATCACCAGCTATATGGCAATAAACTGTTTGCAGGTGGTGAGAAAAATAAATAAAAGAATAATCGTGACATCAATAAAAGCATGACATGAGAATAGTCATCAAATCTGTCCTTGGAATAATACAGCTAAGAACATTTTAATACAAATGGTGTGTACTTACTTCTCATGATGGCTGTGACTCCTGGACTAAAGCAAGGATTGTTAGGAGAAATACAGGGTCCAGCACCCTTAGCAGATACCATCTGACAATTCCATATTTTCCTATGATCACTGCTGGTAATCCCATACTTTATCATGGTGACTGATCGCTGTCCACTGCATGTGACACTGTAGTTGAATGAAGGGTTGTCAGCTTCATCTGGATCTGCTTTAATAAAACCACAGTTTTTAATATCATTGACCCAAATTTTTTGAAGTACTCCTATGTTGTAGTAGACTGTTGCCAACCCCACATCCTGGTTCACTTGACATGTCAGGGTAAGGGATCCTCCTATTCTTATGTAAACAGGACTTGGAGTTAGTGTTACAACTGGTACAGCTTCTGAAACAAAGAACAATCTGAAGGTTTCAGAATGTTCAAGAATTTACAATTTTCAACTGTTTACCTTCCTCTACAGAAATATAATAATACCCTTGTTGCAATTAGTTAAAAGATATGCTTAAATGAAAGTTGACTTTATATTTGTCTAAGTTTTAGTTATTGGTATATTTGTATCTTTGAATATAGTGCATAGCGATGCAATGCCAAATTTCTTACCATCAATATGAATGTCATACCTTAGTAATAATGTTATTAACATTCACCTCCATTGGTTTTTGGTGTAAACCAATTTTCTAACAAATGCTGTCATAAGTTGATATTATAAATAATAAATATAATAATAATAATAATAACAACAAAAATAATAATAATATGGGGTATGCGGTATTGCTAACATTATTGCTTTCATATTGTAAATTAACCTCTAGATTCATGCTTCTCTACAACAAAATAATAAATATAGTCTAGTTACTCAGCTTATAGTGTTGTGGTCATCCATATCGAATTGATCCAGGTACACAAAATTTTCTTTATATAAACATGCTGCGTTCTCTCATTTAAGTATGAAGTAAACCATGTAACTGCTTTCATCACATTGATAAATCTTCAGTTCTTCAAAGGGATTTTATAATCCACCATGTCAAAAACTTTCATTAATTCTACAAATACAAATCCTTATTATTCTACCTTGGTCAAATGCTTCAAACCATTTTTCCATTAGTAAGATCAAGGCAGTCTCAAATGAATGTATCTGTCTAAAGCCTGATTAGTTAGTGTAAGCACCCTAATAAAATTACCCCCCTTCCCCCCGAGTGTAAGACAATTACATGCTCCATAAATTATGACCATTGCAGTGATGGTTTAAACCATACAGATTTCTCCATGTGTGTACATCAAAAAGCAATTAGAAACTTGGAGACCCAAATTGAAGACTTAAAGCTACAGTTACATGCTATTAAGTCAGCACAGGGGAGGATTAATGAACAAGTAACCTTATGTGAAACAACAATTCAGACAGACTCCCAAATAGTAAAAATGTCAGATGCTCAGACACAGACAATCCCAATACCAGCCAAAAGGAAATGTAAAGTGACCATGCAAATAACAACTGGCACCCAAATCCTGCATTGCAAACAAGAGTACCCCCTCTGAGTCATGTGTCACACCTGTAACTGCAATAAGTATACACCCATGGAATTCAGCTCAGAAAAGTCTGTTGCATGCACCAACAATGGCACTTCCCAGTGCTCAGACAAATGTGTCAGCTAAATTAATTCCCACAATGGAGACACCTAGTTCAACATCCCTTCCTCCAATAGATGTCTCGAAAATACAAACCAGGGTCCAACACAAAAAAATCACAAGCCAGAAAAGATAGGTCTCTAATAATTGGCTCATCAATATTGAAAAGTATAATACCAAGGAGACTTTTTTAAACAGATGTACAGATTCTAAGAGATGGAAAAATCAACAGTATTATGAAAAGAATAATGAATACTGACCTAACATAATAGAACCAAATTATTATTTTAGTAGGTGGAAATGAGAACAGATTTTGAAAGATTACTGTATGCTGCAAGGTATTGCAGTCCAGATACATGTAAAATAATCATATCAGGCCTACCACCTCGTGTGGACACCAGGGTGAATAAATGATTTGATAATTGACCTATGCAAAGACTTCAACCTACAGCACATTCCTCAATACACATCTTTCTTTCTTCAGAAACAGGATTTTAACCTAAGTCTCTACCACAGAGACAAAATTCAAATAAGAAAAGGAACCTCTCAACTACTGAGAAATATCAACATGCATGCCCCCATTTTCAGGCACTAGAATGAAAAGTACTGTATCTACTGTGGGGAAACTGGGCATATGACACAAGTATGTCATCATGGCAAACAGATTGAGTGCTTCAGATGCCATAAATTTGGACACAAACAAAGACTGTCAATCAATGTATTATACATGCTAGGAAGCTGACAAAGAGGAGAATGCCAATGCTTCATCCATAACTAATCAAAATTTACCTAGAGAGACTCTTGACTCCAAATATTCAATGGACACTGTTGTAAATGTAAATGTTAATGGATTTTTAGGATCTGTATGTGACTTTGAAGATGTTAATATATATGAACATTTAAGTATGGAAATAGAATGTAAGAATGATAAAAGTGGTATGGAGACAATCTACAGGGTAACCCATTGCTTAACATACATATAATTGATATGAAACTAAATGCAAAAGGTTTTAACATAGGTCACTTAAATGTACAGGGTATAGTGGGAAAAATAGACCAAATTAAGATAATGTTGTCTTCCAAGGTAAATAATATAGCTGTTTTAGGACTCACTGAAACCAAACTAAATGCTAACCACAATGATGATCTATTTCATTGTCAAGGCTACAATAAACCATTACACAGGGACAGAGAGACAGCAGGGGGAGGTCTTGTTGTATACATTAGGGAAGAGGTAAATGCAGAAAGGCGACTTGACTTGGAGTCACAAGAAATTGAGAGTATTTGGATGGAAATTTACCAAAATAATGCAAAATCATTTCTAGTTGGTTTCATTTATAGGCCACCTTCCTCCAAAGCAATTTGGAATGATAATTTTGAAACAAATGGAAAATGTTCTTGCACAGGAGAAAGAAACATATATACTTGGTGATATAAATAAGGACCTTCTCAATACTCAAATAAGGAAGAACTGGATGAAATTTATTGAATCATTAGGCCTAGTACACATGATAAATGAACCCACTAAGGTAAAAGAAACATCAAGCACTCTTATTGATCACATTTATACCAACCTACCAGACAATGTAACTTGTGTTAACATACCAAAAGTTGGTCTTAGTGACCACTATCCTACTTTTTTGACAAGAAAGGTTAAATACAAGAGAAATAAGAAAAATACACACAAAACTATCACATACAGATCATTCAAAAATTTTAATAAAGAACAATTTCTCAATGACATATATAAAGTTCCATGGAATATGATCCAAAATTTGGATAACATAGATGAAGCTCTGAGGGTGTGGACTGACTTATTTATGGATGTAGTCTCTAAGCATGCACCACTGAAAGTACATGAAGTAACGAATGAAATCCAACCTAATTGGCTTACAACTGAAATCAATGATGCTCTGAAAACAAGAGACCAATTCAATGCTATGGGAAACCATGCACAATATAAAGTATGGAGAAATAAAATAACATGTATGATTAAAAAAGCTAAACAAAATTAATATCAAATGTTGCTTGAAAACAAAAAGAGCAACAAAAACTGCATTTGGAAAGTCTTCAATGAACTCACTGGAGGAACTCAAAAAAGATCAGATAAATAAAATTCACTCACTTTTGGTAAACGACACCATAGTCACTGATGACAATGACATTGCAAATGTTTTCTATGATTTTTTTCACCAACATTACCACAAAATTAAAAGAACCAGTGATTGAAAACAACTTTGAAGAACTGAAAAAGTTCTGCAGCTGCAAAATCTCTAAGGAGGTATGTTTCTCTATCCCACTAGTCTCAAAAAACTTTGTTAAGAAATATCTCAGTGAACTTGATACTAAGAAAGCTACAGGACTTGATCATATTGGTCCACAACTCATTAAATCTTCTGCCTCTGCTATTGTAGATAGAATAACTTTCATAATCAATTTAAGTATTGCATCCTCATCTGTCCCCAAAATATGGAAAACTGCAAAAGTAACTCCTATTCACAAATCTGGTCCTAAGGATGATGCTGATAACTACAGGCCAATCTCAATACTACCAAACTAGTCAAAATTGAATGAAAAGCATGTTCATGAATCATTCATATCATATTTAACCAAACACTTTCTGTTATACCCTAATCAATCAAGCTTTAGACAGAAACATTCATGTGAGACTGCCTTGATCTCCCTAACTGATAAATGGCTTCAAGCACTTGACCAAGGTAGAATAATAGGTTCTGTATTTGTAGATTTCAGGAAAGCTTTTGACATGGTGTATCATGAAATCCTTTTGAAGAAACTGAAAATCTACCAAGGTGATGAAAGCACAGTTAGATGGTTTTTTTCATACTTAAGTGAGAGAACACAACATGTTTATATTAATAATGTTCTGTCTGAACCTGGAACAATTAGATGTGGAGTACCACAAGGCTCAATTCTGGGTCCATTACTGTTTATTTTATTTATTAATGACCTACCACTTGTACTAAAGGACTCAGTATCATCTAAAGATCTCTATGCAGATGACACATCATTGTCAGACATCCAAAACACAAAGCAAGAACTCAAAATTTCTTGACAGAATGCCTTAAACAAACTGGACAACTGGTGCACATGCAATGGCATGGTGGTTAATACTGGTAAAACTAAAATATTACTTATCTCAACACGGAACAAAAGAACAAAACTTGATAGTGATTAACTATGTCTTACATGGAAGGATAAAACTAAAAGGTTGCAAATGGTCTGTCATGATAGTCTATTTGGTGTTTTGGTAGATAATAACCTATCATGGACTGAACATATCAAACATAATTAAAAAAAAAGTCAATTCAAGTTTATGGCTTCTCAGTACGATAAGACACTTCCCCCCAGAAAAGCACAGAAAACTATTTTATAACAGTTACATACAACCCTATTTATACTACTGTAATACAGTAGGGGGTAATTCAAATGATAAAAACTTAGCAAAGCTGGCACATCTCCAAAACAAGATCTTTTGAGTTAATATCAATCCAGAAAGAAAGCATGGAAAATTTAGCTGGTAAGTTAAAAATACTACCTTTTAAAGACCGAATCTGTTTAAGAAAAGCCAAATTAATGTACAGGATAGCCAATAATAGTGCTCCTGAATATTTACAATCACTATTTAAGTATAGGCTACCTGGAAATACTCCCCACCTGCGATCAATGTCTACCAAACATTACAAAATTCCCAAACCAAAGAAGGAATTATTTTAAAAAAAGTTTCCAATACTATGTAAATTTGCTCTGGAATAGTATTCCAGTTGAGATTAGAAATGCCCACTCTATTACCTTTTTCCAAACCCAGTATATACAGTGGCTTCAGAGATGCAGCAAAAATAAGTAAATTCCTTTGAATGAGGGTCTCAAGGTAGATTAGTTCTTAGGTAATTGAGTTACCCTCTTTAAATAAAGTCATAACAAAAGTGGTTGGTTAAATATGACATGGATCCATGGAGATGTTTTTCAATCAAATCTAACAAGTTTCATAGTTGTAATGAATTATGGACCAATCTGACAAGTCCTGTAGCTTTCTTGGTATCAAATTCAATGAGTCATTTTAAACAAATGTTTTCTGTACTGTTGGTGAAAAATAAATCACAGGAAACATTTGCAATGTCAGTGTCATCAATGGTAATGGTGTCATTTACCAGACGTGAGTGATTGCTTGTCTGATCTTTCTGTGTTCCCAGTGAGTTCATTAAAACTTTCCAAACAGAATTTGTTTTGCTCATTTTTTTTTCAAGCATTGATTGATAATAAGATGACTGTCATAAGACTCACAGGCTGAAAACAGATACTTGTATTGTACACAGTAAGATGCTGGAAAATACATGGGGTTGCTACACTTTGTCTATCTACTATTAGATTCTATGGTCTTAAAATAAATAATAAAATCGAGCAAAAACCAATAAGTTTTGTAAAATTTTTGTATCACTTACATCAGACATAACATTTCAAGAAATAAACTCACATTTTCAGCTATTAGTTTATGAATATAAAGAGAAAATGTGTGAACTATTATATTAGCCCTTAATCTTGATGCAAATGTAAGTAAAAGTGATTTAATAATTTCTCACAGTAAAGTTTAAAAGTTTAAAGACCGATCAAGTATTTTTTGCTTGGCTTAGGTATTTTTCTACCTAACATAAGCCATTATTGTTAATTTCTTATGTAGAAAAAATATATATTATATGCATCAATATTATCAAAATTATTCACCCTTTTATTTTATTTGGAAATGAACACCACTTCACCTCAAATTTGGTGCCTGTAAGGGATGTTATAGCACAGGTGCCTTTGGACTGTCCTTGGACCTATATGGTACTGCATGCACATATGTGTACAAAGTATAGTCATTATTCTTTCACATCACATTGTTGCTTTTGTGTCCTTTAATTCATTTATTATTGGCTACAATTCCCTTTTAGATACAAACTTTCCTCCTGTTTTATTTCCATTTGACTTGCCATATTTATTGCTTATCTTTGTCATTTTTCTGTATTTTATTCCCCAAATTTCATCCCAAATCCAACATAACTGCTTAGAAGCTGTGATCTATTATATATGGTACCAGACTGGTTTATTACATCAATTTTAATCAGTACACAAAAGAGCAAAGTTTTCTATTTGTGTCACAAAGAGGATGGTTAGGTAAATGACCTTTGTGTGAGGACTTGACTGGGGGGTTAGTGACCTCATGTATCTGCAAATTGTGTAAAGTGTTGAAGGCTTATACTTTATAATAAGATTGGATCATGTCCACCAGTCTCTCCTGTTGAGCTCTGCATCTAGCAAACAAATATAAAGTCCTTTATTTTAGGGGATTTGTACTTTTTGACGCTGGAGAGGTACATGCCATTTGGTACATTGACCTATGACCGAGTTATGACATAATGTGATTTATCCCATATCACATATTTTAAGTTCAATAAAAGCTGATACAACAGAATTCATAGCTAAAACAAGTTATTTTATTCCCAAAATGTATTTTGGAAGAAAAGCACAAATATGAAAACATCAGCTGAAATAGTTATGTAACCATTACATACACATTAATATTAGAGACAGCTTGGTACAATTATTTTTGACAAGAGAGACCAAGTACACTTAAGCTATATCAGAGATTATTGACAAAAAAAATAATCACCAAAACTAGCTTTGATACATTTGATTACGTAATACCTGAAAGAATGTCAAGAAGAGTATGCGCGAATATATATTGCCCAGAAAAATAAGTTGCCAGAAAAATAAGCTTTATAAATTAGAAATATCACTATAAAAAAGTGAATTTCTGAAAAGATGAAACTTTCACTAAAAGTGAGTGCAAAATTACGTTGAACCTAATGATTCCTGCATAGTACTCACACGAGAAAGAAAGTTGACAATATAATTACCATTAGTTAATAGCCTACTCACCTGAAACTTTGCAAAGTAACAAGAGTTTTACGATACTCCATGTTAGGACGTATTTAAATGTCACAAGAATCATGGTGTCTGTCCACAAGCTTAAATTCAGAATTAATTAGGACGAACACTTTTATTACTGTATGTCCACAACAAACACTATGGAGTACATATGTGACGAATAATAAAACCCTCGGTGTCTAGCAGTGCACATCCGTACAACAGTGTCTTGCAATGCACATCCGTAAGAAGAACCGGAAGTCGACAGCTAGAACAACTGGCCATAGTTCACAATTAATTTTACTATATGGTCTCTACATTTGTTCCTCAGTACTGAACTTTCCACTGTGTGACAATCAATACAAATCATATGTTAATCTAAAATACCTTCAAAGATGACTTTACGGTTTAGTTCTTGTCAAGGGTTGACCTGCATTTTCTTGAGAGGCTGAATTGTAAACAAAACACCAGGCAACGGAACACAGATTTCACTTCCGGATCATCACCATGACCTTATTACTCAATGTGCACTGTCGCCGAAATACACACAGACAACCACACCATAAGCAAACATTTTAAAGAATAATCAATTGCCTTTAAATCCTTACCAAGAATGCCAAAATCTAACTCTAGTATCACCACCAAATTTAGACCGGAAAAAGGTTTCTAAAAATAGACTGGGACTACATTCGTGGGTACTGAACCGGATTTTATGAACCGGATTTTATTAATTGTGTACTGATTCCAACTGGCATCAGTACACAATTAATAAAGTCTGGTTCAGTACCCTGTAGACCCAGTCTATATTTAGATCGTTTTTTCCTGTCTGAGTTTGATGGTGATACTAGAGTTAGATTTTGGCATTCTTGGTAAGGATTTAAAGGCAATTGTTTATTCTTTAAAATGTGAGCTTATGGTGTGGTTGTCTGTGTGTATTTCGGCGACAGTGCACATTGAGTAATAAGGTCATGGTGATGATCCGGAAGTGAAATCTGTGTTCCGTTGCCTGGTGTTTTGTTTACAATTCAGCCTCTCAAAAAAATTCAGGTCAACCCTTGACAAGAACTTCACGGTACAGTCATCTTTGAAAGTATTTTAGATCAACATATGATTTGTATTAATTATCACACAGTGGAAAGTTCAGTACTAAGAAACAAATATTGAGACAATATAGTAAAATTAATTATGTTATATGGCCAACTGCCAAACATCTATGTTGGGAACCAATTCAAGAGTAATTTCCCTTTATTAACAATTGCACAAATTTCCAACAACAACAATAATAAAAATAACAACAGCAACAATAACAAAAGAGCTCTCTCTCTCTCTCTCTCTCTCTCTCTCTCTCTCTCTCTCTCTCTCTCTCTCTCTCTCTCTCTCTCTCTCTCTCTCTCTCCACATTGTTGGATCGTGTTGTCTGGGCATTTCTTATAAAATGAATGCTATCAACTTCGACTTCCAAAGGCAGTAATCCATACGAATCAAAATACTCCACACAATTGTCTTGAGGAAAGTACACGGTTACCCAGTGAGTTCCTGGAAGATGACTGTCGTCGTTGTTGATGACTTAAGCTTGATGGTCTTGAGGTTTGCGATGAGGGACTTTATCTTTAGCACACACCACATGATTCCAAGAAGCAATATTCGAACTGTTATTTAAAAGGTAATAAAGTTTCCATGTATCCATTTCATTCTTGTTGTTTTGTTTCACAGGTAATGATAAGTCATCAATTCAATTCTAACTTTTTGGTGGAAAAGTTCTGACAAGTAACCGTTTTTGTTTTTTGTTTTTTCACCTGGTTTCCCAACTTTGGTCTAAGAGAGCTTCGAGGCGATAGATCTGTTGAGTCGTCAATGGAGGACATGAACGATCACGCAAACCTTTATACCACTCATGTAACACGGTTTCTTCTGAGATGAAACTCCAAGCTTCGTCTAGATACTCATCCAATTTTTCTTCTTGGTTCATCATCAGACATTTATCGTGTTGAATTTGATTGGGATGATCGTTTTGACATCCATAGCAATCTTTCTCGACCAATTCCGTAATTTTATCCGGCAATTGTTTAGCAAAATACGACACTAAATGTTGTTCTTGTTCTGGCCATCTGAACTCGATTACCTCGTCCTTTTTGTTCTGCTCTTTTGATTCTTTTTTCACGGTATCCTCCCATTCCATAGATTCTTCAACTTTCAACGAAGGATAAGAGTCTTCCGTAGTGTGTAATAGTCTAGACTGATTTCTCTCAAACAGTTGATTTTTATAGTATTATTGAATTCAGCATACAGGATGACGATCACTGTTTCTGGAAAGCTCGTGCAAACTGATGTTACATACGCAGTTCACCGGATTTTATAGGGTAGAAATGTCCCTCGTCTCTGCCTTGGTCTGGAGTGAAATCAAAAGCCAACAAAGTGTAACCTCCTGCATAATCTTCGTACGAAATGTCGTGGCTGGTGTTGGTTCCTAGTTGTCCGGTAGCTTTGTACAGGGACAAGTACGATCTCAATTAATTCTTCTGCTCAAAGATAGGTTCAAAGGGTCTGGTACATAAAGTCTTGCTATCTCGACTGACTTCAATCTTGGACACATCGTAGTGGTTAGACTGGAAAGAATTTTGATCGCGGGATCCGTTGAGAGCTAAATTTTTGACAATACCAACAATTAAACATTTGGGTAATGCTCTTGGAACAGATGATCTTCGGTCTTGGTTCGGAGTCCATTAGCAGTAGCGAATGTTTTCACTTCTACACGTTGTATCGGATACTTGGCAGTGGTTCTGCTCAAGGTGTGACTGATGTCGTTTCCCAATTTAGGTAACACTTCTACGCGACGTACGTAAAGTCTGGCTTCTTGGATGATAATTTTGTAACCTTGGTTATCAGTCATCAAATGGAATGCGACAATGCTACGGTTCAGTCTCATTTGAATATCTACTCCGTTCAGTAAATACTTTTCTTGCAACCACATGTCCAAATGCAAACGATCCTTCGGTTCTAAACTACGTCCTTCCACGATTTTCTTTTTACGGTCGTTAAAGCCCACATCCTGAGAATTACGGCTGTTTCCACGGTTATGGTGTTGAACTTATCCGGTGTATCAGGTTTCCACACCACACATATATCCAGATCAGTGTTCTTGGCGTCTTTTCCGTACGTCAACAGATTTTCTAGGTACGCTCGGTAAGGGTAAGTATCCATGTTACTGCTGACCAGTTTGTTATTCAAGTACAATTCCACTTCGCTGAACAAGGAATGCATGAACTTTTTAACGGGTGCTACTTCGTTATCGTCATCTACACCATCGATGCCGTTTGCTTTGAGCACTTTCACTTTTAGATACAAATAACTGCTGTTCAGATTGATGTAATCTTCGGGTTTTCCTTTGATTTAAAAGTAGATGGGAGCGGAATCCGTCAAAGAGGAGACGGGATGAAATTTGACCCATTGGTATTCTTGCATCGTCATCATAGTGGGTGGCATGGCAAACAGATCCAGTTCCGATTAGAAACAAACACAAGACTCACGGTGAATCTTTTTCCTTTTTGGGTGCAATATAATAATCAAAAACGTTTAAGTCTCTAACAGTTTTTCTTTTTTTAGTCTTTCTAGCTTTGAGGGTATGAAGTCCTCTGAAAAGGTGTTTTCGTCGTCGTCTTTCTCTGCCGTGTCCTTGCTTTAGCGTCAGAGAAGCAGGAATGTCTGACGTAACTGCGATCGTAGCATTTATAGGAGTTTAAATGATGACATTTTGGAGAAAAGCTTTACCTTGTTGCACTTGTGTAAATGCAGCATCTTTCAGGGCGTGCAATCCCTGTGTCACCATTGGTTTCAACACGGAAACCATAGTACGAAAGCCCGATTTGAGCATATTCAATAAGCCATGTCCTTGTTGTCGAGCGACTCCTTGGTACACAAAATACATGACTGACAAGAAGTTTTAGAGTACTCGTTTTCGAAAATGGAGTTTTACGATGACTTTTCGTTGGGTGAATTAAATATTTTGTCCCAGAAATTCGCGTTGAACGTGATAGGTGTTTCCGCCACCTTTTTCGTCAGCAGCCGTGGCAGAATCCACTTTGAAAGGAATGACACGCAGTAACGGTACAGAGTGGTGTCCCACGACGTTGTACTCCATTACATCGGAGTACACAAAGATCAAATTTAGTCTTTGGTTCATTTTTACAGGGCATCGAAAATATTTGCCAAAATCCAAGTTACCGGTCGCGGCATGTATTTCGTTTATTACCTTTACTAACCCAGAGTCTGACAAAAAATGTGACACAATTCAGGACAAAATGTAATGGACAATACTTTGACCTCCTGAAATTTGATCATTAGACAAGGAGCTATTTTGTGGTACTCGATTCTGACACTTTTTCTAGCTTTCTCTAAAGTTTTACCAAACATGAGATTTAACATTTCAGCAAGGGTGTTTACCAAATGTTCACCACTAAAAAAATAAACTGCAGGAATTTTCAAATAATAAGTAGTTCGATGGGTTTCGGAGTTCTTTGTTTTCATAAAATCAGCTACAGCACGGTGTTCGTCCATGGATTTTTGCACTTCTGGGTCATAAACTTCTATGGACACAGTGTTTTGAGTTTCGACGATGTTTTTCATTTGTGTAGGGTGAATCATTTTCACCAAAGCCACTTCCCAATGGGCTTCATGACCTACTTGGATAGCCTGGGGTAATTTGCTCGTGAAACAGCATAAAGTGTTATTGGGAAAGATCTCCAATGAACTGTCACTGAGTAACGTTAAGTACAATTGGTTGAAGTACAATTGGTTGTTCATAATTCCACAGTTCTAGTTCTAGTCTAGTCAGAGGAGTCACCGGAGGTCAGTGGAGTGTCTAAAAGAGTATGGTTAGAATGACTGTTAGAACTCACTTTCGACACCAGACTCCTGTTGTTGTTTCCTTTCGTGGAATATTTTAGGGAAGGACGACTGGGTAGAAGGTAACCAAGGCAACTGCTGAGTAAAATTGTCCACAGTTGTTTGTATCCTTGTTGCAGACTCAAATTGGCAATGGTTGCACCGATGACACAATGCACCACAACGATTTGGCAGAAAAAGACGATTTCCGTTTTAGGCACACGTTCTCCACACTACACCCCCAAGAATTGTTTTTGTAGATCTTGCAGAGAAGAACTGGGGGAAGGAGCGGTCACTGTAGGAGCTGCAGCTGTGTTAAAGGGCATGATGGTCACTTCTTTTTATATAATCGATGGTTTGAGAAGCGTTGATCCAAGAGTAAAAAGTTGACGGATATCCTTTCCAATTTACTTTGGCTTCTTTGACACGACGTTTTCCCACTTTTCATGTTCTTTGATCGAGAAAGCTTTTGATTTCGTACACGTCGTCTTCTTTTTTGGTCACACGTTGTACCTCGGGTAGGTAAAACGTTCCTTTTAACGCTTCTTCGTTCATGTCTTCCAATTTATAGACGAGAGGATAACGACCACGCACTCGTTCAGTGACACGAAACAATTTAGTGGTCCAATTTGGTAAGTAATCTTTGTCGAAAGTATTTTTGGTTTATCCAATGGGTACTGAATCTCCTGTGGCTAACATTCCACCTTTCTTGGGGACAGGGACGTACCAAACAAACGCTCGACGACGGTTATTTCGTTTTCGGCAGACACGTCTTGAGGGGCACGTGCAATGCTCCGATGGTATGATTGGTTGTACAATTGAACGAGGTGCGGCAAGACGTCGATGTACTGGAGAGTGTGATGATGCGTAAAATATTTCCATATGCGTTCTTTCAAGGTACATTGAAAACGTTCCACGATGCTGGCTTTAGTTTCGGGATCCTCGGTGGTAAGAAAAATGAATATCGTGTTTCCTCAATTATTTTTGGAAACCTTGGTTTAGAAATTCGGTACATTTGTCGGTTTGCCATCGAAAAGGGTGACGACCACTTTGTTTCAACACCAGTTTCAGGGCTCGCACCCTATTCACTGCTAGATTTGGAAGTCAAGGGTACGACCCACGTAAATTTGGAAAAGATGTCGATGACACAAAAACAAATATTTGTAGCCACGATTGTAGGTGGCCAAATGAGAGACATCGGCTAAATCCGCTTGCCATTGATGATCGATACCTTCCACTTGGGTGCGAGTTCTAGAAAGTTTTCGTCGAATGGGTGTCTGTATGGTGTATATGGCTTGTTCTTAAAACCATCGTTGCACATGAGGTAAATGAACATTTTTCAGTTTTGTTTTGGCAGCACGATACAATTCTGATCTCCTCTGTAACCGCCTGGATGGGATGAACCGTAGTAAATACTGGCTAAGACCTTCTCCGTGTTTTTTTTTTTCACAAGTGATCCTATTTTCACTAATGCTACTTTTGTCTTTATGTTGTATTTTCTTGGATTGTAACCTTTTGCCTGGCCGACGAGCAATAGGTGTCGACGAGGAGGATGACAGACCAGGGGTAATCGGTTCTTGTTTCGCTTCTGGTTTCTCTTCTTTCTTTTTCACTTCTGTCGAAGAAAGGATAGCCATCATCTTTTTAAGCCAACAAATTTTGAAGGATGGTGGTGTTGTTAACTTGCGAACTTTTTCTGGTGGAGTTTAAAATTCTTTTTCATTTTCTGTCTTGACCACTGAGGGTAGTGACGGTGGTGATTGACTTTTTATCAAGGTCTTCCAATCTTTCAAAGTAGGTACAGTTGCTTCATCCAAAGTTTTTTGGTGAAAGAGCTGCAGTCGTTGCAACAATTGACCGTACCGTTGAGATTTTTCTTTTTCGGACAAATCGCTACGATCCATCAACGATTGCAATTCGTAAAGTAACTGGGACCTCTTGGCCAAATGAGGATTGGGAGGTAATTGCAGGGTACGTTGTTCTTGCCAACGATGGCATTCCATCCAAAGGTTGAGAAGTATCCAGATGAAAGCCCAAAGCTTTTAGGAGAATGAGTCTCTCGTGAGCATTTAAAGGGGTCACTTTCATACTTTTTGAAGTGGTAGGTACTGTTCGGAAAGAGTCCACAAAACATCGGACGGTAAACGAAATCCTAGAAAGCAAGTTACTAAGACACACACGACACGTCGACCCCAATTCAATGGACACAGTTCTCGTAAAAGGTAATGGTAATCCTCCACTTTTTGAATATGGTCATGAATCTGTTGTATCACCAATGATAATGGTTTTGGCATGGTAGAACGTTTTTATAGTCTCTTTTTTCGGCAACTATACATGAACTCTCTGAACAAAAGTGGTCGTATTATTCTGTTCTCGAATTCAATTTTTCTAGTCACTAGCTGATATATCACAATTTGTCCAAAACTTTCGTCTTCATCTTCCACTAAGTATACATCCCGTTTACAATGTTTTTAACTCTATGACTCTTCTTCTGGAATTCGATTCAGTAAGTGTACCTGGTAGTAAAATTAATCACTATCCAGAGCACAATCCACACTATCCTTCTTGCTCATGAGTAGTTGATCAATATCTGACCAGTGAAAGACTTTCTCCAGAATCAATTCTCTTATAGCATTGAGGTACCAGTGGTTCAAACGTCGGTGACATAACGGATACAATAGTTCTTTGCGTTTGACTTGTATTTTGAACAACTCGGTAAATGCGTTATCTCAACTCCACAGGTAAGCTACTGATATTCTCTTGTAAATGGTCCATGACCATGTCAACCAGTGCTTATAGCCACTTTTAAATGTCCTTAGATTTATTCAAGTTTCCTATTCTTTAGTGGATGAATTTCACAAACAAATTGGTATAGTTTCTTCTGAGGCACCTTTACCCTATAATATCTTCTTACACAAACTTAATTTGTTGATACATCTAAGATTCGATCACAAAAGGCTTCTCGTAAACGTGTGATGTCCACAGGTAGATCCCAAATATACCATGGAAAATTTAAACAATCTTTGTAATTCTGTTCCAGATTTTTACCGTCTGGAATTTCACAATTTTTTTGAATCTTGACATAAGTACATCGATGTCCATTAGGTAGTTGTTGAAGGTCCGACAATTTGAATACTTTCAAATGAATCAAGTCTCTTATGGCATTCAAATACCACGGGTAACTTAATAGTTGATGATCGTTAGGATGCAATGATTTTTTCCATTTCACATGTATTTTGACCAATTCTCTATAACATATGTTCTCTCAACTCCACATGTAAACCACGAATATTCTCTTGTAAAGGATCCATGATTATATATCAGTTAAACACTTCTCCTAGAGCGAAAGTAATGAACGTAGTGAGTTATTTCTGTCCACTGCCATTCAGGGTAACGGTCAAGAATGTCAATAAAATCTTCCAATGTAAATGGTCTAAAGCGAGAACAAAGAATGAGCACACCCTCGATCCAGAGACATCGAACTTGTTGGTTGACTTTTTCACTTTCCTCCTGTGAATTTCTCGACACAAAAATTCTAGTCACAAATTGAGATTTGGCTCTAGCAAGACACTGCCAAATGTCTTTGTAGATCTTCTCTTGCAATTCCAGTGGTAATGTTTGAAGATTAATTTTGATGTCGAACTTAAATATTTGTATAGTGGTGGACCATCGTTTGACTCCTAACCATGTCGCTACTTTTTTAGACGACATGTTTGATTTTACATAATGGACGAAGTTCCACTAAGGTAGGTAATGACAATCTGGAGACCAATGGGTATGTTCCAGGTAAGCAGAATCTTTCTGTTCCCACTCGTGAAGTGACACAACACAACTAAAGCACTTGACTTTATCCCCTTCGCCTAAGTAGAATAAATCCGGCTCTGGCAAATTCTTCAGGGGTAGGTCCTCCCAGATATTTTGGCCATTTGCTTCTGAAGGTTTGGATCCGACTTTCATAATCACGGTATTTTAACAAACGAACACAGATCGATTATTCGCTTTGTGAGGATTCACATCGATGAGGGTAAGGTTACATATGCAGAAGTTTGCTCAGTTTTACGTGAAATCCGTAGGGTGTTAGCCGAAGGGTTTCTTGTGGAGGATGACATACACAAGTAATGTGAAAAGGTGTACAATGACGAGTAGCATCACTTTCGCGTCCGTCAGGTTTGTCCAGGCTCCTAAACGGTCTCCTTTGACTTTAGTTTGCTCTTGACCCAAACGACTGATGAAGATGCAACTGTCCGTGTCAAAATACAGCCCACGATCTCCTAACAGTTCTAAAGCTTCGTACAGGTTTAAGCGAACATGAGCTGTCACGTAAGCCGCAATGATGATATTTCCAAATTTGTAGGCTTCTACAAAATCCAGTTTTTCTTCGTAATTAACTAAGAGGAAGTCCTCACAAACGACGTCCACGTGTTTCATGTATTTGGTTTTGTCGTGAATCATCTGGAAGTAGCGGAATGGTTCTGACAAATACCCCGTCTTGGGTAAACACGGACGTTGTGCCATTTTGCCCCATAAACAATTTAACATCACTTTGGCAAACGATCGCTTTTCTTCGTTTTTCTCCACGTGGACTAAAGTGATGCCTTCATGATCCCAGTATTTCTCTTTGAATTTCTTTTGGGAGTGTGACACTAGGAAGGACAGCCACTGCTTTCTTCTTTCAGTTTCAAAAAAGCATTCACGTAGTCTGAGAAAATGCCTTGTGGTACTTTTTCTGTTTTGGAAAAGTGGTGAATTTCGAACACCTAAAAAAGTTGGAATCCCAGGTCCAGAGCTCGAAACAAGTCTGCACTAACCCACGTTCCCGTCAAGGCACATTCTTCATGAATGTGCTGACAAGGGAGGTCTTGGTTGCATCTCTCAACACAAGTACGACACAAGGGAAACATCAGTTATCCTTGGCAATGATGGAATAACACGGGATGGTACAATTTCGAGGGAGGCAAGACTTTGCACTTGATCAATCCTTCATATTGTCGAATATTGTCCACGTCGATGTGTTCGGTCAGCAATTGCAGGTTCCCTACGGAAAAGTGGTGACAATATTTGCACACAAACGGATACAAAGAACACACGTCCAAGTATTTGATATCTTCTTTCTTCTCATCGGCTTCGTACAGCAAACAGGTAGCATTTGTCCGTCTTCAGTACAAACTGACCCTTGGGTTCATAGGGTCCACTAGCACCTTGTAACTTTCCACGATGGGCCTAAACTCGTAATCGGTTTTCAATTGCTGATCGTGTTTGTGTTCTATCTCTTGGTATCCGTGCTCTTCTAGCTTCAAGCGATGCTGCAAAGTGGCCTGGTACAACTCTTCCATGGCGCATTGTAAAAACTGGTTTTTAGTGCCACGTTGAGGATAACAGGTAGGACATCCGTGAAATAAGCACCCGTTAAACTCGAGCACGATCTGGGGGTTTTCTAAGTCGCAACCATCTACTGAATACCTTCCGATGGCTTTATCTCCACATCCGTTGCTAGCATGTTGAATTTATTTGTCTTCCTTGTCGCACAAATAATGTAACCTGCGTAGGGCTTTGACCGAGTATTGTCGTTTAACAAAATTGGTTGTTTGAGTGCTTCTGACAGCTAGCGTGTTTTCGGGCATGAATCGTTGGCGGTACACTAAGAAACACGCTTTGGCAATGGTGGAGGCTTCTATCACAGGATCGATAACTCCGTGCTCCATGAACAGTTCTCGAAATTTGCCACAGCAAGGACGTAAAATGTCCACGTCGGAACGACAACATTTTAACATTTCTTCCTGAAAGTCGAAAGGGTCCGAGGTATGATTCTGGTACCATGCATAGAAAGCTTATTGTTGTTCGGTAGACATGTTGTCGGGATTGTAGTAGTGAGCCTAAGGCAAATGGGATAGAACAGCATGTTGATTGGCTTTGGTATTGAAAAAGTGAGGAAAATAGCCTTTGGCCATTTCTGTCATGCCAAACGTTTTAGGCATGCGACTCGATGGCATGGTCAAGTAACTCATCGAATCTTTAAACTGCACTTGTCCAACTTGCATGGAAATTATTTATGTTGCTTCAAAGTCACTTTCCGACGTTCGTTACTTTGTTCAGTATAGTATCTAAACAGAAACTGTCCATCGTATCCCGAGAAATTGTGAGCCATCACCGTGGCATAGCGATGGCAATCTCCGTAACGTTTGATGTCTTATTCGCTCCACCTCTTGTTGATAAGACCCATTGGGCAAAATCGGTCAATGTGTTTGGCACAA
This sequence comes from Potamilus streckersoni, assembly GCA_016746295.1. Taxonomy (NCBI): domain Eukaryota; kingdom Metazoa; phylum Mollusca; class Bivalvia; order Unionida; family Unionidae; genus Potamilus; species Potamilus streckersoni. The sequence continues at coordinate 134,454 of JAEAOA010001172.1, forward strand.
GAAAGATTTTTTTATGACCTCCAGGAATCTTGCTGCAGTAAAGGCAATAAGTAAAAAAAGGCTCTTGGATACACTTCTCGCACACTCGGTGAGCCACGCAGAAATTAGGATTGTGAATACCAATCTCTTGCATGCATTCGAAATCAAAAAGGATGAAATTTTCTCTCTTCTTCTGGTCATTATCTTCTTCATTTTCTTCATGTTTAGAATCGTATTTTTTAATGTAGAATTGGTTTTCCATGTCCACGATTTGTATACAAATGTGACATCTTTTCTTTCCTGAACATACTTGTGCTTTGGCACTGTTGGTACCTAAGCCTTGTCCACAAGTAGGGCACAATCTCAGGAGTTGACAAACACTTTTCTGCTGTGAATCTTGTGTCCTCAAATGTTTCTGGTATCAGGCTGGACTGACAAATGTTCGCTGACAAGCAGAGCAATGAACTCGTTCTTTTCCTTCGTCCTGACAGGGATTAGAGGCCAAACATCCTGAGCAATGCTTATGTTGTTCTCGATTGTTATAGCCACAGTCACATTTATCACAGTAATAACCGTATGAGAGGAATGCAGTGATACTAGTAATGGCATCAAAATGTTCTTCGTGATGATAGACGTGAATGTATTTTCCGTTTTTGAGAACTTTGCCTCGAAACAGATGAGGTCTACGCACTTCTTGAGGGTGCACTTTTAAGGTGTAACGCGGAGCCAAGACGTTTTTAAGTCCCAGCCATCTACTGACTACTTTCCAATGCAGACATGTTAAATCCATTTGTCTTCCTTGTCACACAAGTAATGTAACCAGCGTAGGACTTTGTCCGAGTATTGACGTTTAACAAAATTGGTTGTTTGAGGACTGATGACAGCTAGCGTGTTTTCGGGCATGAATCATTGGTGATACTCTAAGGAACACGCTTTGGCAATGGTGCAGGCGTCTTCCAAAAGAATCTATCCCTCCTTGCTCCGTGAACAATTCTAGAAATTTTCCACAGCAACATCGTAAACTGCCCACGTTAGAACAACAATATCTTAACATTTCTTCCTGAAAGTCGAAATTGACCACAATCTCAGGAGTTGACTAGCACATTTCCGCTGTGAACCTTGCTTATTCAGATGTTGTTGGTAACAAGTTATACTGAAAAACGAGCACTGACAAGCAGAGCAATGCCCTCGTTCTAGTCCTTCGTCCAGACAGGGTTTACAGGCCAAAGATACTGAGCATTTCGATCCGCAATGCTAATGTTGCTCTCGATTGGTATAGCTATTGTCACATTTCTCACAGTAATAACTATATGACAGGAATGCAATGATACTGGTAATGGCATCAACATGTTCATCGTGATGATAGACGTGAATGTATTTTCCGTCTTTGAAATCTTTGCCTAGAAACAACAGAGGACCACGCACTTCTTGAGGGTGCACTTTTAAGGCGTAACGTGGAGCGAAGACGTCTTGCAGTTTTTGCATTTCAGGAATGCCACAGGACGTGTCTTTAAATAGCTTCGCTTGCTGAAGCAGGAGGTCTGCTTCTATTTGTTGTTTGACTCTGTCCGATCGTTGAATAGTTTTCCAGGCTCGTTTCCATTCAAACGTGTCGTTCTTATCGGCATATGTTCATCCAACCACGATGGTACGAGCTAAGCACATCTGGTCTGTTGAATTGTTAATTTTAACAAGGCTACACTTGATGCTACGAAGGCTGTCTTCCAATAACACCTTCTTGCCATGTCCTCCTGTCCCTTGCGAAAGAGAAACTTGGGTCAAGAACAGTGTCGCTTTTCAGTCAGTGACGTGAAATTTGTCATCGAATGGTTGAACGTTTGTCCATAAGTTTGTCCATAACTTTGGAAGGTGTCAATTCCGATGGCTTTCTAAACTCGATCCATACTGGAGACTTCAAATTATCGTGATTAATGGAAAGTCTCAAAAGATCGTCTTATTTGGTTTGACATTGCTGTTTCACATTGTTTAACAAAGAATCCCACATTTCGGTGATAAACCCTTCTACTTTCTGCAGCGGTATGTCGGACTTGAAATCATTAAACTTTACCGTGTACATGTAGGCCGTAGTTCTAAATTTTCTAGAGGAACGTTTGTCCGTCTCTCGAATGTAATAGTAATTTATACTATTTTGTTTTGGTGTAGACTCACTGGGTTTAGATTCTGGTTCACTTATCTCATCTTCAAAGTCACTGGCATGAATTTGAGCAAAGATTTCAGCTACTGTGCTAGGCGATAAATCACGTTTCTGCTTCTTACCTTCTTTTTCACCTTTCTTTTCAAAATGATGCGATCGTTTAATCTTGATTGCAAAAAGTTAAATAACTATATTTGAAATGCCACGGTCCCTATATATTCATGACGGATCAGTGCATGTATAAAGGGCTAGTGCCTTCCCTCTCAGTATTCATTTTGCTATCAAATGACCAGCACAATGGAAGAACCCACACAAATTGAACTTATGATTTGAGCTTTACGAGGTGTCATACGAAAGTTTGACATGAAAAAAAATGCGGGCAGGTCACCAGTCTGACCACTCGGTTTGAGACCTCTAGGGGTCAGGTAAATTTGTTGATTTATAGAGCATACTCAATTTCACAAGTCCTAGTAAAGATGTTCACTATGGCATGGACATTCACACATGAAGTTGTGTTGAGTTCCCGGGGAGGGGATATTATCATAGGTCATGTAAACGTCTGTAATCTATTTTACCACACCCGATTGTGGTATATATATATATATATATATATATATATATATATATATATATATATATATATATATATATATATATATATCGGAGCATAGATATTTGCATATTTGTATCTTCGTATGACTTGTGATGCAAATATATACGTCTGGTTATTGTGATTTTGTCAGCATCATCGAAGTATTAGTCCGCACTGATGTGAATCAATTATCGTTGCATGTATACGAGTAATTGATATCGTGCTTTTATGATGTTATTATGTTGTGTTATTTATTATATTGTGTTTTACTATTCAAGAATTAATGTGTATCTCGGTGTGAATGGCAGTGTGACGGATGAAATTTGATGGCCTTATCTGATGATAAGCTATCTGGGTAGTGTGAGGTAATCGAATTGGAAAGATAGAATACCATCCTTATGTTTTGCAGGTAGCTTTTTGGGGGACAACTTCCAGATGGCGGTAGGAGTCCCGGGGAGTAGGAGTCAATTATGAAGTGAGCATGTCATTATGCTTTGGAACTAATATTAAGGTGTTTGTACAATATAACTGTGTAGTAGGATTACTGCGCATGGTGAAATTCAATACTATAACTGGCCATTTGTCAAACTTAATTGTGCATTTACACCATTTTTCTGCGAACCAGAGAAACTAATACTTGCCATCATATGGACAAACACAAATACTGCAAGCAAGAGCGGCTTTGTCAAGAAAAGAAAACAATGTGGATTCCCAGCCACTTTATACCCCTGGTATCACTGACTGAAACGTCCAAGCACGTAGAGTTGACATCGGAAGATATTGAGATCACTGCCTCACCCAAATACCCCAAACGGGCTGTCTAAAACGTATCCCTGAAACTGGCGTGGAATCTACAACACGGTCGGAGAAGCCATTTTTGGCAGACATTAAAATTCCACCATCACAGTAAACTTCAGAAACAGAAGCCAACCAGAGGGATACGCACTCACAGAAAGTGTGTGAATTTGAATAAAATGACGATTGCACGTTCATTCCAAATTTATCGACAATACAGGACGACACATCTCCAATACAAACAGAGCGAACTAAAAAACAAACGAAACAATTTCTACGAGAACTCGCAGCAGAAAGATCTGCGGCTCAGCCAGCTGGAGAGAAAGATCAGGCGGAGGATGACGACGGTGACAGTCACTGAACAAGTATTATAAGGAGTCCAAGCAGAATTAAATTACCTAATAAATTTACTGACGTTTTCATTAACAGCATTGAAACGTTTAACATAAATAAATTAGCTGAAACCGTTTATCTTATTATGAAAGAAAAAGGTTTCTAAAACCCGAGTATGCTGGTGATGTAATAAGTCGCGATCAATCGTACAAATGGAGTTTTCTTCTACATTTGTGTTGATCAACGTAAAGACACGAGATATGTTGCTTACAATACAGCTATAAAAATATGACGTCTGCTCATCTGGAAATTCAGTAAAGATAAGGACCATAAAGATCAGTAAACGATTATCCCCCAACGAGTATTAACGTTCTCCAAATCCATCCCGCACAGTAGCTATTACATCAAGATAGGAAGATCGAGATAACTACTTAAAACCTGATTATGTTAAAGATCTTAAACCTGATCATTGAGTAACTGCCGTTTATCTCGTTCCCAGAAATGCCGAACAAATAGATCTTAATGATTTTGATGAGTTGAAAGAAAATGTAACTAAGGTGAGACGAAGCGAATATCTCAGGGGGAGAAAACCTAGTGTACCAGCTTCACAATAAACTTTACCTCAAAGTCCCTCTAGTTATCCTCCATCTTCCTGTAAAGGCAAAACGGGAAGTGGTCTTATTACTTGTCCCGATAACGTCGTAGCTGATGTAGATTAGAAGTTCTAGTTGGTGAAAAACTAGCTGGTAATAATTCTCCTGAAATTACCAACGAAATATCATCCATTTGCCAAAATTTGTTTACTGGTGGCATCATGAACGTTGATGTGTATCGGTCTCTCGTTAATGAAATAACCGATGATTATCATAAGGACTGAAAGGTCACCCGACTAGATAACTGATTAAACAGTTAGACATACTTATTATAATAGATAACCATACAGGATACTCGACGTAGATCGGCCATAGTCAGAGTGATAAATTCAAGATTACTTGTATACAAGGAATTCAACTAGAGATGGACTCTGTGATATTGTTAATCGTTAGAGAATCGCCCAAAAAGCAAAATCGATTTTAAAACAATTAAGCACAACGACATCGACGTTATTCGTGAAAAAAGTGTTAGTACTGTTCGTGATGTTGCCGTTAAAGTATTTTCTGCAATCAAAGATAGACTAGCACGATTAATACGCAGGACACCAGCAGTTCAACCTCAGCCACCAGTGAAACTGGCCAGCACAGCGAAGATGCCTGTAAATGTTAGTAAAATAATAAATCAATCCGCAAATCAAAAACAAACAGAGAGATGGCTCTGCCATTGACTGACGAAAAGGAACAAATTATAGTAGCATGTCTGCTGGCAGAAAGTGGTTTTACTTCCCGAAATGGGCTCCGTATTAGATGAATACCAATAACATAACATGTTCAAACGTGTACCTTACCCTGCATTTGACATCGATGAACCAGTTCTCAAAGATGAGTCTGTGCGTGATTATCAATATTATTCTTACAACTCACGTCAACCCAATAGTTCAAGATACGAGAAAATATGTCTTCCCCGCGGAAGCATATATCGAGATTGAAGGTTAAGTTTTATAAACGGACAATACCGAATATGACGCTAACCTCGTGTCGGTTTTGTCCAAAACGGTGTCATGGCGTTATCTGTCAGTTCCACGTATGTGATCGACGGAAGAAATATTGAATCCATCCGAAAGGACGTCTATCTTGCCACGACAATCATCGGTCTTGCAAGATACAGCGACGATTATACAAGGACAGCTGGTTCAACAATGATGTTGTCCAAGGATACTTCTGATCACGCCGAATATAATCAATATGAAATAGGCTGACCAAGAAACCTTGCTGGAAATGCCGACGTGGACGTGCAAAGTATGATTATCAACGTCGATCCCGATTACAAATTAGGATTTAGTTCATATCGAGCAATGTTACATGGAAGTAAAATAAGATTTTCTTGCGCGATTCCATTATCTCATTTGTTTGGATTTTGCAAGCACGTACGAAAGGTCATTCTCGGAGCCAAATACACAATCAAATTCGTACGAAAAACAACCGACGATGATGCGCTATGGCAACCCACCGGTGATGCCGGCAAAGTATTCCTGACAAAACTTTCATTGTAGATGCCAGTAATGATACCAGCGATACCTGAATAAGATCGGTTACTCGCTTTCATTAGCAGCGGCGGAAAGACAACAAACCAGATCACATATCAACTGCGATGCAACAGGATTTAGTGGAAAAGAAAAAGTAGAAAGAAAGTTATTGGTATAAAAGGCCAACACAGTTACCACCGCGCAATAATGTATATCTGCAAGTGGAAGAATTCTTCCATCCTTTTTGATTTTTCAAAGATGCGTAACCCATTTGGCTTAAAAGAATGTGTTCCAGGTTCCTGGTTATTTGTATACTTTGCTAATGGGTATATGAATGGAACACTCTGCACTCATTGGTTTAAGGATATTATTTGATCGAGATCTAAGGTGAAATTTTAAAAACGGACAATGCAAATTATTTTACGTCATTGTAAATCAGCAAGACCAGTGCTACTTATCATGGACAACCATGACAGCCACATAAGCCTAGATGTCATCAAGTTTGCACGAGAAAATGAAATTGAATTGTTAGGGTTGCCACCACACAAAACCCACATTCTAAAACCATTGGATGTGCAAGTCATTGGTCCACTGAAAGCAAACTTCACCTCAATTGCAATTAAACTTGGTTACATTAACAATAATCAAATGGTAAATAAATCCAAGTTTCCAACAGTGCTGTCTTATGCTCTTGATCAGTTTTCCACTTATCAGGTCAAAAATGCCTTTAGAAAAACTGGTATTCACCCATTGAATCCTGACGCTATTGACAAGACACAGCTTGTCAATAGCCATTTGAAAATGGTGAATTGTCAACCGGTGTTCCATCATATGTCCCATCCACATCAAGAAAATCACATCTGATGAAGAATTACAGACATCAAAATAAGTCTGTCCAACCTGTGGTAGTTATCTTGGAGTAACTTCCTTGGTAGCAGGTCTTATACCTCAACACTTAAACGACATCTTCCAAGCAGAGCCTGTTAAACCGCAAGTTAGAAGAGCAAACCTGGTGTTACATTCAAGAATACTAACATGTGACGATTTTTACAGAAAGTTAGAGGAAAAGGCAGCAGAGGATAAGAAAAAGCAAGAGCTGAAAGAAAGACGTATCAAAGACAGGTTAGAGAAGAAAGCACAGCAGAAAGAAACAAAAAGAGGAGAAAAAGTCAAGAAATTGTTTGGAAGGAAAGAAAAAGAAATCTAGCTCTGAGTTAGTGTGTGGTGGTGTGTGTAAGTCTTCTGATCCACCAACAATCCGATTATGAGAATGCTGAAGATGAGGATAAGCACATATTTTGGGTTCAGTGTGGCAAATGTCAGTGTGGCAAATGTCCACAGTGGAACCACCAGACCTGTGTTGGAATCCAATCTCTTGAAGAGGGTAACCTTAGCAAAGATGACACGGAATTCATCTGCAGTCTCTGCCTGAACAATGAAGAATAGTCATATTAGTGCTAATAAATAAATCAGCAATATTTGTATGCTACAATAATAACAATGCATAATTATTTAATGTTGCGTGGCTGTTATGTTTTTTTTTTCTTCTCCAAAATACAAGGTGACAGAATTCTTCAGCATCCTGTGCATGGACAATTAAATTTAGTTTTATTAGTGAAAATAACTAAATTACTAATAAATTATTTCTGATACAAAAAAGACACTTTATAATAATTTATTTTGCTGGTTTTTTGTTTTTGATACATTTTCTCGAAATTATTACAAAAATGTTAAAATAATTTTACTTGACTCATGTTTTCAAATGTGTATTTACTTTCGTGATTTCCTTTTCATTTTTAAATTAACTATTTATAATTACCCAGGCAGCTAATTACACAAAACTGGTGTCAAAAATGATGCGATTACTAGTTTCGCTGCTCACCGTGAAATGATGAGACGAATTCTCTGTAGAAAACATAATACATGTTACGTATGTAATTATACGTGAAATTAAATATATTTGACCCCTTAAAATTAATCATTTTGAGATATTTATTATAACTTAGGAGAATGAGACATTATTGTAGCCTTTCCATCTGACACAGTTTTAGAAAAATAACCGTTTTTTTCAAGCAGTGAATAAGTAAATTTACATGCATTCCTATCACAATTCCTAACACGTATACAAAACAATTAGTTAGAATTTCAAAGCACATACAATAAAATTTAACTAAACAGAAATTTATAAATTTTCATTTAAATAAAGAGCAACTATAATTTAATAATCATATGTGAGTTGATCATCAATTTTCAACATATGGCGACGATTGGTACTGACTCTCCCGCAAAGTTCATAAACGACAGTTTTAATTAACGGTCCCCACGATAATCGGTCAAGCTGCTAATTTCACATTTAACAAGAGGACAAACATTGTTAAAATCCTCATTTTATATATTCTATTGCCAAGGAGCAAGTTTATGCTGTTAGTGGATGATTATAAAGAACTAGGAAAATGTGGCGAGAATTGGTCTCCAACCAGTATTCCAGTAATCTCTGAGCAGACGACATGACTAAATTTAATTGATGTAAGATTGTCACAATACCAGCAACAATAGTAGTAAATTTCACCTAATATCCTGGTTACACGTTACCAAAAATGTATGGGAGGGCTATTCTTTGCAACACCTAAATAGGGATTTCTCCGCTTGATGGGAAAAGGGGAGGGAGTGGGTGGGCTGATGCACACCAGCGAAGTAGGACGAACGGATGGTGTGAAACTTTCAAATAGTATTTGAGTATAGAAAAATAACTAATTTCATTAGGGTGAAATTATTACTTAATGAAATCAAGAGGTAAAGATAAAATGCCAATGAAAATAATAAGGTTTCTTTAAAGCAAATAATTCAAAAGGCACTGCAGTTACAAAAGGAGAATAGGTCTTAGGTGGATAGAAATTAAACTTAAGAAGGAAATTAGGACAGTATAAAAATAATCGGATAAAGATGTAGTTTAACGAGGCCAAGTTATATTTCTTACCATCTTCAACGCCAAGACAAACCAGACGATTATATCGTCTCGACTGTATTGACTTCACAACCGCAAACAGCTATTCCACCCAACCCAACGCTGGAGCGGTCACAGAGCATATATATAATAAAATGTGTACATGTGCCACAACCGGAATGTCCGACATGTACAGACAGTGGATGCGAGCGCTAACAGGTGGCCATAGAACAATTAATTTTACTATATAGTCTCTACATTTGTTTCTCAGTACTGAACTTTCCACTGTGTGACAATCAATACAAATCATATGTTAATCTAAAATACCTTCAAAGATGACTTTACGGTGAAGTTCTTGTAAGGTTTGACCTGCATTTTTTGAGAGGCTGAATTGTAAACAAAACATTATGCAACTGAACACAGATTTAATTTCCGAATCATTACAATGACCTTAATACTCAATGTGCACTGTCTCCGAAATACACACAGACAACCACACCATAAACTCACAATCTAAAGAATAAACAATTGCCTTTAAATCCTTACCAAGAATGCCAAAATCTAATTCTTGTATCACCACCAAACGGAGACAGGAAAAAGTGATCTAAAAATAGACTGGGGCTACATTTATGGGTATTGAATCGGATTTTATTAATTGTGTACTGATGCCAGGTAAAAATGATCCGACATGAACAGAGTTTAGGGCTCACTGGTTAGTTTCGTATTTTGCCCCCCTCTCTCTGTAATTTTTAAGGTAGAAGGCATGAGTCTAATTATCACAACCCTAGCATTTATAAATTCACCCATAAGCTAAATTTGTATTGTGGTTTACATTTACTTTGAGTTAGGCTTGTAAATGTGTTGCATTGTTGGTGACTGCCTGTCACAGTTAGACTAGCATTGGAGATCAAATACGTAACGTGGGCTGCAAATGTGCAGCCGACTTGGCTTACGTATTTACATGTGTCTGCTACAGCGGTAAATGTCTAAAAATATATATGGTTGAGGGGTGATTAAAAATATGTTAATTTGTTATAGTTCTAGTGCACTTTCAAGATGAATAAGGTACATACTGACTCTGTAAACCTGATTCTCGCAGGAACATTTTGAAAATAGAACTTTTCTGTCAAAAATGAATGTACAAAAAAGGGGTTGCTGGTAGCATAGGTTCAGTATCAAAACCACAAGTTGCATAAAGAATTAACCTTGTAAAACCTTAGTCAGAATCTTACAAGCATCCTTTCCACTAAAATCATTAGTTAATTTTTATTTGTATCTTTATTGTAAAATTATTATCATTTTTCTACAATAGGCTATCGTCGGATGAAAATTTGCCAAAAAACCTGTCCTGCGAGACACTAATCAAACATTTCATGTAGAAAAGATGTGGGGGGTAACTTTAAATTTAAGTGTAAATAAGTCTGAAATTAGCCACATCGTATATTTAAGAACTACTTCAAGTAAAATAAACATTCATTTCCATCCACCATCACATATACAAGGGCTGTTGAGTACCCAACAAGCTACCTTTATTAACAAACAATCCCCCACCCACAAAAATAAATGATCTTAACATCAAATGAAGTCGAGTTTTAATTAATATGAGAAATTTTGGTACTATTGCATATGACTTAAACGATACTAGTGAAAAAAGTGACACCATCCACTGTACCTAAATCTAGCCGGATGGTGAAAAAGTTATTTTTGAATAGAGCTTAAGAGTTTAAAAAATTAACCCTTTCATATTCAGAATATATTTTGCTTTGAATTACACTGTTTTATGTAACGGACATGATATGTAAGGTTTTGTTATAATCAGAAACGTACTTTAAACATTATAAAAGTTTCAATTTTATCTCTTTTGCAGTGAAAGCTTTCTTTTCATTCTATTGAAGAATGGGAACAAGCTTTACATTCTAGGACAGTTATCAAAAGTAACTAATGATCTACATTTATGTCCAGTGCCATTAAACAGGCTAGTTCAAAGTAACATAAAACAAAGAGTGAAGACAACAAGCTTTGTCAATTTTAACAAAAATATTTTTTTTTCCTAGAAAACATGAAAAAATGTAAATAATTTAAGCAAGACTTACGGTTTACATAAATAATCCAAATTGTTTGTTCAAAATAGAAAAATAAGTCCTGTAAAAAGTTATAAACATAAACTGAAGTTCCGGTCCAAAATGGCGGATGACTACGTCAGACTAAGGCTAACAGAAAATTCCAGAATTTACACAATAAATCACAGTTTGTGTTGTTCCATTCCAATTTAGAATATTTTCGGGAAAATGTCTTTGTCCAAATCAGTAATGTTGTTATCCAGGAAACCAATTATTCAGGAGAAACGAAGTAAAATTAGTTCCTCTAACAAAACATGTTTTACGTAGACAAACGAACAGACAACTTCTTCTAGCACAATAATACCCTTTTTAAGGTAATAGAACTTGTATAAGTGACTTTACGACTCTATGACTATGTACGACTCTCGACTACGACTGCCTGTCCTTGACTGTGTACGTCTTACAAAAATCTCAAACGTATAAATGAAGCTAATACGTTGTTTGAATTGCACGCGCACGAGGACCAATGCAATTTCGTAATACTTCTGGACATTAGGAAAGCCTGACTCAGTATCAGACAATCATTTTCATAGCTATTCCTCAATGTTTACTTGTATTATGATGTGAAAAGTCTGACGTTGTTGTTTAGACGTTTTCCATCATAACCTTCTTCTAGTGTCTAGTTACGAGAAGGAAGAAAGTTCAGCATTCATAAGAATAAGGTGTCACTTATGATGGTGTAGATACGGTTACATCTTTTTGTGAAGAAGCTTTGGCTACGAGAAGGTACCAAGAATCTGTAAGAAATCGACATGACACTATTCTTGAGCTTGGAATCGCACTTTATATATATATATATATATATATATATATATATATATATATATATATATATATATATATATATATATATATATATATATATATATATATTCTAAACACACAACATGTAAATTTATTTATGTTGAAACTACATACAATACATATAAAAATGCTTATTAAATAGTTCTTCCACAATCTACTATTTCATTTGTCCATTCATTTTTCTGCATTTTTGAATACAAGTGATTTAGATATTCAAAGAGCCTAAAATTCAATAACTGTAATAAATGTATTTTATTTTATTTAATGTAAGGTAACGACCTGAAAACGATCTGTGAGTGTTATACTTATTATTTAAAGAATATATATTTATTCTCAATTACATTATAACATGAAGCTAGTATTTATTTCAAACAAATACTAATGAACATCGAAGCTGTAAAATATTTCATTACATTATGATTGTGGAAGAAGGAAACTCAATAATATTACATTATAAATATAATGAACATCAATTCAGTAAAATATTAAATCAATAAAATGTTTCATATTAAAAAAGAGAACTCACTATTACATTATATTGATGAAATAAAAATAATTCGGAAAAATATTACAACTTACTATAAAATCTTTAACTTTTAAGAGCAAGTATAAAGCATAATTTTCTTACCTGTAAGAAATAGACACGACACTCTCTGATCCTGAAATCTCACTAATACCAAAGCAGCTCAAAGCCTTTTTTATATTCTGGAAGCTGCTTAATCATCAGTGTTTTCATCCACGGACAGATAGTCTGTCTAATGAATTATGCCTATGTTCAAAAATCACGCGTGTTTCTTGCGTGCTAGACAAGGACAGCTTTAACTTTATATCAAGTTTAGGGGGAGGAGATAGAATGTGAGTGTGTGGTCAGTATTTTTCCTAAGTAACGGTCATTCACATTGCGAACTCTCAAACTAATTTCCTTGATTATCAATTACTTTGTTCCCATCATCACAACGAAATTTAACAAGGTTTTATTAACCGAACCGCGAGATAGCACGTTATTCGTGGCTTTATCTGTTGTTGAACTATCGAGCTCGGCTATTAATTAGGTTTTTTCCATTATCAAGTCAAGCTAAGGAAACAATAATAATGCTTAATCTAAATTCATTTCAATGTCCTATTATATTCAGGATATGAATTATTGATTGGGCCATGCATCTCTTTTCCTAAGTAACGGTCATTCACATTGCGAACTCTCAAACTAATTTCCTTGATTATCAATTACTTTGTTCCCAGCATCACAACGAAATTTAACAAGGTTTTATTAACCGAACCGCGAGATAGCACGTTATTCGTGGCTTTATCTGTTGTTGAACTATCGAGCTCGGCTATTAATTAGGTTTTTTCCATTATCAAGTCAAGCTAAGGAAACAATAATAATGCTTAATCTAAATTCATTTCAAAGTCCTATTATATTCAGGATATGAATTATTGATTGGGCCATGCATCTCTTACAATCCAAATCAATATCATAGCACTCCCTTAAATTTGGAGGGTTTGCCTTTCACTAACTTATAAATTGCAATATATTCTATACAAGTTACTGTTATTGTTTCTTTCTTTTAAAATTGATATCTTGATACTTGTAATGAATTTGTTATCATACACAGCACGTGCTCACATGAGTCACATTTTCGGCTCAAATAAACTCGATGTTTTTTCAACAACATATTAGACTGATAGTAATATAATCATATTAATAATGACATTTGATGATTTAAAATAAATTAAAAAGATTTATACAAAATTCTATCCCTAACGCACATATACTTTGACTACAGGGTCGTAACAATATATATATATATATATATATATATATATATATATATATATATATATATATATATATATATATATATATATATATATATATATATATATATATATATATATATAATGTGTGTTCTCTTATTTGAATTATGCCCTCTATTTCCCAGTATTCATATTTGCATTTAGCATTCGACATAATCAATATTTTATTTTTTACTTGATACCATTTTGTAGTTATATTGGTCATTTGATTCTAAAATAGAATAATAGAAAATGCGCTGTGATAAAATTTAACGGAGTAATTAGATTACGTTTTTGAATTAATAAGTTGGTAAAAATGCTTAATCAATTGCTCTTAATCAATTCCTTTTATATTTTTTGTACTTTTATATACTTTTTAAAAATTCACAATAATGATTCTTTCAAAGATTTCTAAATGCGTTTGACACAATTACTGTAACGATTCATACATAACACACTAAAATGCATAACATTTCAGACATTGCCCATTTATAGTTGGTATATGAACTAAACCCTTCTTTCCTGCGTATTCAACACAGATGTGAGTGCATCTATTTCTAGAAGGAGGGGCTTTCATAATGTAATTACTCACTTTTTATAGTTTCTTTATGACAGTCTATGATAGGATTGCAAAATTATGGTTTATTAATTTGTCTACGTTATTGTATTTATGTTTGGCATTGATTAAATATTATCTGTTTCAGAACTCTTTTCCCTATTTTCACAAATACGAGTTCAGTCAGAAAACTTTGACCTTACAACGCTTTTCACAAATTTCACAAGGCAGTAGTCTCATACATTTCTGACCTATATAATTCCATTTTTAAGTTAAATCTTAAATAACATAATACTTATTCTTTACATTATATGAATTGTATATTTGTTTGTATATATTTGCTTAATGATTTACGAAAACAGACTCTAATGAACTGGTACTTCCCAGACATAGCGATGGTACTGGTACATTAAGAGTTTCAAACTAATTTTACGATGAAATAGTGTACAAGCGGCAGTTAAAATATCCAGACCACCGATTTTATCCTTAAGACATAAACTGCTATAGACGTAATATTGTTGAGGTTTCCAAACACGTGTATGTATGTTTTTATGTATGTTTTTATCATCAAAGGATAACATGCGTAAATCGGGTAGTGATAGGGGCCTAGTTGCACACTCGGGAAATGGTTAATGGTCAATCAGCTATCAAAACACATGGCTGTGAATGTGCAAGAGTTTGCTCTACGTAACTGATATCAAAACTAGGCCTAGCCACTGATGGCTTGAAGAATACTTTTAAATACCACCCAATACTTGAATAAACCTGCCTAATGTGAGGGGGCATTTCAAAACGTATTTGTGAATGTGCCTCAAAAAAAAAAGATTAAAAGGGCGAAGTCGTTTTCGCTTTAGTAACGGAAGAAGGTGAATCTACATATTTAAGGTGACTTAATTGCCCATTTCGCCTGGTAGCGTGACCCCATATATTGTATTTAAATTAAATATTGCATTTCTTCCAAGACTCCTAAAATAAACTGCTCTGGTAAATTAACTGAGAACACAAGGAAGAAATTTATTTTCTATCACTGTTTTGTGCACATGCTTTTTTTAAAAGGACCAACATATTATATTATATATAAAGCCGTAGAAATATGCAGACCTCGAATTGTATACATTTTCAGACTTAATATACATATAACAAAGATTGATTTTATGGCCATTATTTATTATTTAGCCATTCAAGTGGAGACTGTCCATCAAAAGGTGGTGGTTGACCATGATTGTCACACATGATCACAGCAATGTTTTTTTGTCGATAACCATTCAAGAAATATTTTTAGTGTTTCTAACGACACAGTGTCTATTCCATCCCATATAATATACTTAGGTATATAATTCTCACCCATTCGCTCAGAAGTCCATGTGTCTCCGCACCATCTAAAGAAACAATGATATATGCATTATTTTTAGGCCTCGTTCTTTTATCTCTCTGGCGAGTTTGTGTAGGTGTCAAAAACATTATATCTTAATGATTGTTCATAAATAATTTAATCGCACGAGTTGTTTTACCTGACCCTCCACATCCATTAAGATAAGCAGCTATATGTCTAGCCACATGATCATACACGGATGGTGCTAATGACTTTGATATTTGATTATTATTTCTGTAATATATTTACTTAATTTCAACGTCAGCAAATTCAGAACAACTGAGTATATTTTATTGCTTTATCCTCCATGTCCCCCACTCACCATTACCAAGAAGCGGTTTTAATATATCTGTATATTTGTTATGTATATAAAATGAATCCGTAGCGACTCTAACAGCGTAACGATGAAATTTATTTATCATCGATAGTAGATTTATAGAAAGATAGGCTAGCATTGCAGATCCTAAATGAGTAAACTGCGGTGAATCACACTCTGATAAATTCATTACATCGGCTTATAAATGTGTTTTTCTCCGTTGTATTAGCGATTATAAAATCTAACGCAGCATCGTCCATAATCAATCTTGTACATTGTCGTTTATAACCGTATGAACTGCCTTGAGTAAACTTGCCGATTATCTTTCTACCAAGATATTGTGCACATTTTTTCATCTTGCTGGTCCCTACATTTCCTTACATTATTAGTAATTTTAAAAATGTCATCTTTGGCAAGATCAGGAAAATCTTTCCTGGCATCATCTATATTAAATCTATCGGGTTATTGTAACCAAACTTGCTTTTGTGGACTATAGGATATAATTGCTTCATGTAACTTCAATGATATTAAAATTAGAGCATCAAACATATATCTTAATAACACTATTAAAGTCCAACATTTTTCTGAAAAATGTCTTCCAAACCAAACATAAATAATTGAATGGAGATCTGCGAACTCGAATGATTCTATACATGCAAATCCGGTTAAGTTAAAATCTGGTAAGGGTCCATTTATCGAAACACTGGTCATGTCACGTGTAGGGTGTCCGAATCTGTCAAAGTATTTAGAACAATCTCTATATCTAAGAAAACTCCCAGGATAACATGCAGCCATATCGACGGACATAACATCATTATAATCGTATTTAGTATTTCGTAATCCACTGTGCCCATATTCTATGCAACTTTTTTGTAGATCTTTAATAAATTCTGATTTTGTTTTTCATTAATTTTTCTCTTGAGCGAAATAGGCCGCTATTGATGTTACGGTAAAACAATTATTCAATAGTTGTCTAACCTTGACATCGTCAGAAGTATATTTTAGTGCAAGATTTCTCATTTCTTCATAAAGAGATTCTGTACATTAAGTATCACCGTTAGCCCGTACAAATTGATAGTTATCGTGTTCTGAACTTTGAAATAACTAAACAGATACAGGGTCAATTTTACTGATATTTTTAATAAAATCAAATATATGACCAATATAAAATTTAGCCATTCTCTCTCGTGGAAATACTGTTAAAGCATCAGTCCATGCATGTGCATTATGATCAGTAATCGTTATAGGGCTTCCAATTTTTATATATTATGGTTCGTACAATATCTTTCCTGTTAGTGTTTTTAATTTTCTTGGAAACCTCAATAACTTTTCTAGTTTAGCAACATCCTTAACAGATGCACCAGTATTTCATTTACATATTTTTTACGTCGCAAATCTGTTAAGCCATTGCCACGTATCACATTTATGAAATGTTCTGTAACTCATTCAGCTACACAGTTTATTCTTGACTCTGACAACCTCATGGGTTTGAGATCCGCAACATTAGGCTTATCATTCAGCGAATAAATTCCATAGACAACAGCAGTTACAGAGCAATTTCGCTCAAAATATGTTTTATTAATACCAGTCAGTATTCCAGGTTTGGATTTATTATTTACAAAAATAACTATTATTTCCCGACTGTATATGAACAGGATCTCTTTTATCACTTAATATCCAAATATCATCATCTGTCTCTACAATATATTTTATTACAATTAACTATTTTGATTATCATAGTAGTTAATAATTACTTTTCCTCGTTCGTCATTCATAATAATAATAGCAGCTCCAACTCTGATAGCTGACCACACATGAGCAGCATCATCGTCACGAAATTCCTTTTTTGCCTTACGGATACATTTAGTTATATCTGCATTTGCTAAAGCTAGATCTTGCAGATGGTTCAATTGAGGATAATTCATCCATTATTATAATAAAGACAAATATTTAAATTGAAATTTAATATATATATATATATATATATATATATATATATATATATATATATATATATATATATATATATATATATATATATATATATATATGATTCAAACAGAAAATTAAGTGTTTGGTTGAACATTGGTCATATTTCTTACTGTAATAAGCTATGTGTAAACAAATACTTCAGAAATAATATGCAGAGCATCAAACATGGAAGTACTGAACCAAAACCATGTGTTAAGTGTGGTATATGAGTTCAGTGTGGTATTGGAGTGGTGTTAAAAAGTATAGGGAACTGAAACGTTATTATGACAAAAAATACCGTAACAGGTAAATCTCCTATATAAACAAAATTATTATCTGACCAGATTTCAAAATAATGATTTAGACAAATAATATTCTTATATAAATGGAGCAAAAATATTTTGTGTGATATATCCAATACATACAAATTATGTAGCATCACAAGATGATGTGATTAGAAAATGCAGATTAAAAAAAAACAGTCGGTAGTCTTTATTATGCTGGTTATTTTTTATTTAACATTGGAGAAAAAAAGATATCTAGCACATAGGTTCATCTTTGAATCTTTTCATGAGGGCATCGAAGATGGACTTATAATTGATCACACAAATTCAAAGCCAAAAGATAATTCTTAAGAAAATTTACGACTTACTACAGAAAATCAGAATTGCAAGTCTGGAAAAAAATGGTGTTAATAATCATTGCAAGAAAGTCAGAGTTTTAAAATATTTAAATATACACACAGACACACAGACTAAAACATAATCAATTCGATAAATAAATCTGTCAAATATTTTGATATCATCCCTGCTTCAGTTAAAGATGTGGCTAATCATACGAAAATCTACATATTCAACAAAATATGGCCAATGACTATATTTAAATACGTCAGATAACTGTATACACTTAACACATAACAATATTATTTTACAGTATATATTTCAATATTTCGATATCATCCCTGCTTCAGTTAAAGATGTGGCTAATCATACGAAAATCTACATATTCAACAAAATATGGCCAATGACTATATTTAAATATGTCAGATAACTGTATACACTTAACACATAACAATATTATTTTACAGTATATATTTCAACTCTGTCAATCTTGCCAAGGTTTTTATTTAGGTACAACTACAGTTATGGGTCCGCCTTCATTATATCGCTGTCCTCAGTTTCACTGTCATTTTTTACAGAATCAAATAACATGATCTTTCTCAACTGCATTACACGATTATCTATCATTTTTTTTCTTTCCTATTCGTGAGACAATGCACTGTTTTATCTTTTCGATTGAACGCTCAAAAGGTGCAAAAAGCTTTACCTGTGTGTCATTTATTATCGCTAAAGATTCTAACATAGAATCATAGACTGATTTCATGAATCGGTAATCGGAAGGCAATGTGAATTTATTTTGAAATTTTTTCTGCTATAATGATTCAAAGTCATACATAATCTTTTGAGGATCAAGATGATCAGCTATCTGTATTCCATCCTGTTTTAATATTTTAATAGCAGAAATAATATCAGCAATATTTTAACTGTTCATTATATATATATATATATATATATATATATATATATATATATATATATATATATATATATATATATATATTTAAAGAATACAAATCATATGGCAAAAAACAACCCTTTTAGGTGCACTGGATCCACCAAGGGGTCACGTGTGTCAGGGATTGATTAAAATAGATGCAATAAACTGACGACGAACAGTGCGAAACTAGTAACTAACTAGCCTGAGCGCTTTCGACTCTTAATGAGTCTTTTTCAAAGGCAAATACAAAACATATATACGACAAACAAATAAACACAAAAATGTTGTGTTTGTAAACCTCTACATGGCTGTCTCCACATTGGTTAAAACTATAAATACAACCAGCTTGTATGGACTAGTTGCAGATACTGAAAACAGTGTATAATTCCCTAAAAGTCTACAAGCCAAAGCGACATCTATTTTTACTTTTTGTACATTTATGTAATGCAGATTCCGGTTATTCTTATAGTAAAAATTGAAGGATACTAAGAAGATTTAGAAAAAGTTAAATTCTACTAGTGCATAGTTTTCTTTTTCTGGTCTTCTTGGTTTAGACCGTTTGGTTTCAATGTTCTAAGGTGGCGTATCCAGTATGATTCCTTTTCCTTCCTGGTTTCAGAACTCCAGCTTTCAGTGATATAACACTTACCGCTATTGCTAACAACCCAACATATGTATTGTTTTCAATACATAACCTTGACCTTGATCTCCTAGAAATAAGAGCATTTGGGATAGGTCTATCTTGATTCTGGTGCCGATATTTCAATTTGAAGCACTCAAAAATGGCGTGTTCCTCTTTCTTACAATAAGTACACATAGGTAGAGACATTATGATTTAGAATCAAGTCTCTCAGGGGCTTGACTTTTAGAATTTGTGCCACATTGATTTTTCCGAGAGTCGTATTTGTTTGAAACACCTTTCTATCAGTAGACTGCTGAGTGAAAGATTTGTTTACAGCAATAACTTTATGAGTTAAGGAATACCTATCAGCAGCCAGAGCAGCATTTTTCAAGGTCTTAACCTCATAATCTTCAAGATGATTTTTTTTATATTACTAGGACTACAGTTTTTTTAACTCTTCAAGTCTTTCATAATCATCTTCAATTTTCTCAGACAGACACCATCTCTTTACAATTGTTCTTTTTCCCTAGCAAATTCAACATAAGTTTGTCTAATTTCTTTTATGTAACTTCTGAACTTTTTTCGATATGCCTCAGGTAATGATTTTGTATGTACATAAATGACAATATAGTTCTGCCTTTGTATGTGTGTAAATGACAATAAAGTATTGCCTTTGCAAGTGTAAATGACAATACAGTACTGCTTTTGTATGTGTAAATAACAATACAATACTGCTTTTGCATGTGTAAATGACAATACAGTACTGCTTATGCATGTGTAAATAACAATACAGTACTGCCTTTGTATGTGTGTTAATGACATTACAGTACTGCCTTTGTATGTGTGTAAATGACAATACAGTACTGCCTTTGTATGTATGTGAAAAACAATACAGTACTACATTTGTATGTGTGTAA
>JAEAOA010001173.1:0-12500 GCA_016746295.1 Potamilus streckersoni
GGAAATTCGCAGAGCTTATCGACTAGAAAAAAAAAAACAGCGGTTGGTCCGGTTGCACAATGCCAATTAATTTTATTAATCAAAACAGACGGTCTGACTTATTGTTTATTTATATTAAGCAGAGATCTGGTTTCTTATTATAGCCAAAGCTGTCACGCCTGTTTGAAGTGGTTGGCGAGTGAGGCGATTTTTTTTACGTGTACCCGCGTTTACCTTTTAATACCCGGGTTTTTCTATACGGTCGGGTAGCCAGGTACCCGATGACAGCCCTAGATACATTGCTGGTATTATATACTTTAATGATCTTAATACATAAAATGTGAAAACATTTTCGATTGTTAAAGTAAAATTAAATTTGATAACGGTAATGAATACAAGAACGTATGCTCCTATTGGCAGCTTTTGAACTTTCTTTTATTGTACTTAACTGGTTTGATTTGATACAAAATACACATTCAAAATGATAAGACAACTCCGGTCTCTTTTAATTGATTCTTTTATTGTATACAACACTTTCTCACGCTGTTGATCAAAACAAAGCCTGCACGGGATTTTCGATGGGACGGTTGATTCGCGGGTTTCGATGTGACGGTTGACTGACTCTTTTCAGGTATGTGGCGATTATAGGGTTGAGACGAAATTAAAGGATTTAATGTGAATTTCACCTAGCAAGACATTTAATTAGTGTCTATTTCATTATCTGTTGCCACATGTTAGCATTTACCAGAATTTTTCATTGAGCGCTGTTTTTTTTCTTTACAATTTACAGTGTATTAACAACTAGTTCTCTATTTAAAAAACAACATATGTGATATCTTTTTAGAAATTGCAAATTAAACAATATGGATTCTATCTTTAGGGACAATAATCACCATTTTCGATGATAAAAACGAGTTATATATCAAGGTTTAATTTACCATTTCTTATCACGACTTTTTTCACGTTCAACACATTTGAAAATATATTTTCTTTGAAAAAAAATCGGGAGCCATGCCGGACACCGCGTTATAAGCTATCCAGGCGCGAGATATCGAGGGAGTGGTATATATATATATATATATATATATATATATATATATATATATATATATATATATATATAAATATATATGTTGATGTGGGAATTGTTGTTGGGCCTAACATTTACAAAAATGCAGGTGGTGGTTGTGGCAATGGAAAATAAGCAACTAAAGCCTGTCCACTGTCCACAATGGTCATTTCTAACTAATCGATGGCTATGTGGCTAATTATGCATGCCAATCCTCCTGACTCTGGCTGGTAGATAAAATCAACCTTGTGACTTGTCGGTCAAACTGGCCTTGGATAATAACCTTGGTAGGAATCCATTATCTGCGTAAAGACCATTTATATACATTAAATGCCAATTGATTGCTACTTATTTGTTGCTTCTATCTCGTCTACACGGAGTAAATTTGAAAGGTACACACTTCTGATCTGTCATGCAGTGAAACGTAATATTCAACCCTGATTGGTGATTGTTGTCCAGAATAAAACAGTAACTGAAGCTTAGTTGCCATGTGACACACAAAATAAATATAAAGCTTTAAATTTAATTGTCCTCACTTACTGTGAATACGCGTAATCCACTGATATCCTGAAGAAGTTTATCAAAGTTGACTGCCCATCCTGCGACCCTTCCAACTTTATCTTTCTCCTCCTCCTCCACCTGAACATGGTTAATGATGCTGCTCACACTGTTTGATGGTAAGATCTGACTGTTGAGTGACTCCATGTCTCTCTCATCCAAGGACTAAAACATTAAGTATAAACTTTGATATACTAATACATTTGAGAAAGCAATCTAAATATTTATAAATTAAATAAACTAATTCCACTAATTAACAGTAAGACTAAAATAATTTTTATTACTGAAGTCCATCCTCCATTTGAGCCGTCCTTGCAAGACCTCACCTTTTATATTTATAATAAAATAAACTATTTCATTTCTCTTTCCTGAGACCAGCCATTTGCTAGATCATCTTTGTATCACAGAAAGGAGTGTCCCATCAAATGCATCACAAATAATAATAATAATAATAATAATAATAATAATAATAATAATAATAATAATAATAATAATGACAATAATAATAATATTCTTGACACATGATTAAGACTTATTATTATTATTATTATTATTATTATTATTATTATTATTATTATTATTATTATTATTTGTGTTGAATCATTCTGATTCATTATTCATCCTTTTCCTCTGTTCATCAGACACCATTTATAGGAACTCATTAAGGGAGCAAATAGAGGCAACTGATGTATGCAATATTGTTAATGACTGTCATTTATTAATATAAAGTAGATTTTTTTAAATAAAATGTTTCTATAGATGACACAAAAGCAGCAGCAAAAGTGATATTTGCTTAAAAATAAGTAGAAAAACTATTTTTAGGTATTAAAAAAAAGCTTTAAAAAATCTTCTATGCAACTTAACAAGAAATACAATGAGCAAGTTTAATGATATGAATATAACAACTTTAGGATTTCTGTTCTCCACATATCAAGCATTTTTGGAAAGACATTAAGTTTTAAACCATCTATGATGCAATTGAAATTCACTCATTCAACAATGCAAAAAAAAAAGCACTTATCAAGTCTGTTGACAGCTAGAATACCAAATGTTGCTAAGCAATTAGCGATCAAACAACATATCTTCTCTTTGGAGGATTAATAAGAGAATCACCATTTTAAATGAATATAAAAAGTACATCTGTTTAGCTAATACCAGGCTTAAACTTGTCAATTAAAAATTAATTAAATTTTATAATATGATAAACTAGTACCTGATGAAGTATATCTGAAGAATGATTCTTCTGGTACTGGTGAGACTTTTTTCCGTGTTTATGTGGAGCAGTAAGTCCTTGAGTCAGGTTCTGTATATACATCGACCTGCGACGCAATTCTTTTCCCAATGAGTAAATATGACCATATTCCTCTGTCTGCCGAGCAGCTCCACCAATAAAACCAATAGAGGGAAACATGTTGAAAATATTCACAATGAACTGATAGCACAAACACAAATGATACTAATGAATGGCTATAACACTATATCATATATCCAACAGAATTATAAATATGCAAAAACACAGTCTGCTTTAGATTAATCCTTGAAGAATTCCCTGAATCTAAGAGGAATTGATTTAGTGATTAATTTCATTGCTAAAACAAGCCTTTCAAATGGTCTACCCGTGTCGGAAATCTATTCGCCAACTTTGGATCCTACAAATCATTTTATGACACCTTTCAATAATCAAGCCTCAACAATGGATTAAGCTCGGAGTGAAATCAAATGGTGCTCAGCCAATCAGAATGAAGGGAAGACGGTCAAAAATTTTGGCTAATGAACGCTGACCAGTGCTCAGTGAAGGGGTCTTTTGGCTTGGGGTGACAAAAGCTCACTCAGGCAAACAATAGGCATAGATTTTGCATCTTATGCAGGTGCGGTTTGATTGAAAATGAGCATGGATGATGACCAATGTGTCAAGTATTTACACATTCTTGTAATCTTTTTGATATACTAAAAAAATGCTTGCACTCTGAATTTACAATTCAATTGTTCTATTTAACTGTAAATATATCACAAAACTAATATCTATAAAGATATATTTATTATAAAATTAAAACCTAGAATATTATTTAAAATTAAATGCAGGAGCGTGATAATTTTCAAATTTCAAAAACAGGAGCATGACAATTTTCAAAATAAAAAATTTAAGAAAGTTTGATAAATTTATTCAAAAGGGTGTCTTCTATCTTTTGCACTCATCATCTACATGGATTAAAAAAATAATTTATCAATTTTTCGTTTATTTTCAAGTTTTAAAACAAAACAAACAATCCTTTTTATTCTAAACTGTGCCTTTTTCCCAGTGTATGTATGTATGTATGTATGTATGTATGTATGTATGTATGTATGTATGTATGTATGTATGTATGTATGTATGTATGTATGTATGTATGTATGTATGTATGTATGTATGTATGTTAATATTTAATACTTAAACAGACACTCCAGTGTAGAACAGACCTCATCTTCAATAAGAAACATCATTATATGTATTAATCCTGACACCAGGCCTACCAGTCCTAATACTAACCTCTTAAAGCTGAGCGTCAAGTGAGGCAGCTGTTAGTACATTATTTGTTCGGCAATCTAATGGTAAGATAGCAGTGTGCAAAATATAGAGTTTTTGCTTGTTTATATTATCATGGTGCAAATTTACCAAATTTACTGTTG
This sequence comes from Potamilus streckersoni, assembly GCA_016746295.1. Lineage (NCBI taxonomy): Eukaryota > Metazoa > Mollusca > Bivalvia > Unionida > Unionidae > Potamilus > Potamilus streckersoni. The sequence continues at coordinate 4,274 of JAEAOA010001173.1, forward strand.
CCATACTAGCTTATGTTTGTTTCAAGGTTGTAACAAACACGAGTTAACGTTATATTAGGCCTATACATGTTAACAGTATTTAGTAAATTTGCATAAACAAAACAATTACTGTCCATAATATTGCGTAAAGTTCTAAAATATCATGCATAAAAAATTAACTAAACAAAAATAAATAGAAAAACACCCCATAAACCCTGCTCATAATAATTGTGATGTGACTAGTCTGAAACTGCTGCATAAATTCAGCCAACTTCTCATCACATCGGCTCGTATCGTTGCTTACAATTTACCGTCATACATGTACTATATAATATAATATTTCATTTATTTAATGTGACATTTTGTCTAAATATAACAATTTAATTTTGGCTAATAAGTGTAAAAGACTTAAAGTATTAGAGATAGTTGAACTGATCCCATCTCGGAGACATCCCTACCCCGACAAAACATTTTTGTCAGAAATATGTTAGAAAAGCCTTATCATGTGAAAGTCATCATTTTGAGCTAAAAATAGGCTGCGAAATTTTTTTTACGTAAAACGTTTATTTGTTGTGGGGTTGGGGGTAGAGGTCTTTGAGAGAGGTCATCAACACTTTATACTACTTCGACTCGCGATAAAAAAAATGGTTGCAAAACAGCAAGTATCAGCTACAAAAAAAATTAATTTATCAGATACGATCTTACTTACGGGTTATAAAATATGATATGGGTGATTTAATACTAGAGTTTCGTATTATTGACAGTATGTTAACAGATATTCTACGAATTAGTCAGTAGGTATAAAAAAAAGTATGAAATTTTGTGTGAACAATAGCTATAGGTCATTGGATTATATTTGAGTTAGGAACCGTGATCCTTCTTGGTCTCTTCGATGGTAATTTATATTTGTTTGGAGAGTTCTCCGAGATGTTAATTTATATTTATTTTTTGGAGTGTGGGGAGAGGTTTGGATTATATTTGAGGTAAAACTGGCTTTTTATTTTGGGAAGGTCGTCATGGTTTTGTGGGTCTCCGAGGTAGTAATTTATATTTGTTTGGAGGGTGGTGAGTTGTTCCTGAGCCAGTCTTTTACTCTTATTTCTAACCTTTCTCTTCCCTAAATCTACCTGCATGCCTTGATCTTAATAGAACCATTCTAGCGACTACAGCCATTGTATTTGTGCAGTAGGTTATGCTACCTAAGTTTTATTACCTTCATCAATAATAAGTTACATGCGATAACTCTGGAAACTATTCAAGCCAAAGCCACTGTGAGCAGACTAAATAACAGTAGTCACATCGTACACCATCGATACAATCCTTAAATTGACAGAAATAAAAAAAAGGATAATTCCGAATTCTTGCATCTGAATGAAATGTTTTACGAGAGACAGGTGTAATCCTGACATCAAAAACCTAATAACAACTCAGAGTTGTATCCAAGGAGGATATGTAAGTTTTAAGTTTTAAGTTTCATCTCGTGGGACTCTAATTATATACTAAATGTAGATGATGACCTAACATCCTGCAGAGACCCCAGCAGAATGCCAGCAAGAAACCAGGTGTAGATAGGCTAGTTTCAAAATGATAATAAGCCACTATTCAAATAACAAGTATACATCTTTTACCTATCAAGTGATGAAGATAATACGTTGTTGTTGTTGTTGTTATTATTATTATTATTATTATTATTATTATTATTATTATTATTATTATTATTATTATTATTATTATTATATTATTGAGCTGCATCCCGATTACCAGTGAACAATTTTTTTTCCCATAACATTCATTTTAGCAGGTATATTCTGTACTGTCCTTGACATTAAATTACTGAAATGGTAACAAGTAAGCAACTACTGCAACTGCCAATACCAATAAAAATCAAACATTAAAGGCAATCCCTTTCATATCAAAAAATGTCACTTTAAGAGATTATACCGTAAAGATTTAGGACAGTTTGTAAACAAATTATTTTAGATATTTATGTTGAAATGAATAAAGACCAATCAAGCTTCTTAGTGAAGAATCCATTTGGAGTGAAAATAACAATGATTTTTGTTACATTCTTAACAATTCGATTATGTGATCGTTCTTCACGTGCTCTGATACATTTTTAAAATTATTAAAAATGTTTAATATACTATGATCAAAACAAAAGTACCATCGCTCCCCCCCCCCTATGCAATATGCATAGTGTCCAGTATTTATGGTGATAAAGTGTACCGGTGAGGTGCTTTTAAATGGGAAGTTGGGGTGGCTCAGCCGCTCGCTTGCCAGACTTGATCGAAAGGGTTCAGATTCGAATCCTACCATTTTGACCTGCCTGGGTCAGTTACCATGGTGTTTCCTTGGGCAAAACACTTTACTTCAGTTGCTATGTCACTAAATAACCTACTTGCATTAGCCAAACCAAAAGAAAAAAGAAAGAAAAAACAAACTTTAAAATTGTATTTTTGTCATAGCTAAGTAAATGAAAATCTACGCTGTAGAAACATGCTTTGCTAATATAGTTTAATGAATCAAATAACATCTTTGTTTTACAGGAGTTTCAACATTTAAATAAAGGTTACGACATACATTACTTGCTTTCACGCATCTGCAAATCAATAGGCTGTGTTATCGATAGAACCTGTTGAAATTCTCAGTAGAACATGACTAGACCATACCGAACTGTAGATATTTATGTTTCTTATTGAAATAATACGGAGGGGATGAAGTTATACATTAGCACCTGACTATTTTTTTCAATCATAACACAAAATTAGGTCATTAAGAGAACACGTGAATCAAGAACTTTGCATTTCACAATCATGGAAGTCTTCTTGATTTTATAAAAAGCTAGAATAGTATCATTGTCTTCATGCATGCTTGTTCATATGACAATATCAGGGAGAGGAGGGTAGGGGCTAAGTTAGCCAATTGGTCTAAAATGCTCACTATTAAGGATCACTGCCTTATCACCGCTGTCTGTGTGAGTTCGAGTCTCAAGCTCGACTAACGTGGATAGGTGAGAAAACCTGCCAGTAGCTTCTCCTGGGTCGGTGGTTCTACCCGGAGTTTTCCAGGGTTCTTCCTCTACCAATTATACTGGGTGCGATGTAAAGTATATCTTGTGCAGAAAAAATGGTGTTAAACCCTACAACAACACTATCATGGTCTTTAGTCATGGTTCTTAACATCACAATCTTACACAACGTCAGGATATATATATATATATATATATATATATATATATATATATATATATATATATATATATATATATATATATATATATATATAATACTGTTGATCCATTGCAATAATTCCGATTTTGATGAATGAAACATATACCAGATTTGCTATGTTTGGATTCACTTTATTTCAGAAGAGAAAATATCACTTGACATAACATGTAAAATCTAAAATCTTTAAAATCTGCAAGGAGAACACTTGCTTGACATTACACTTTATATTTCATCAATAGCATAATACTTCATCTATAGCATCATACAGTACTTATTTGAATTTTTTTTTTACAAAACAATATTAATTTGGATATTAAGTTAGTAAGGACAGTACTTATGAAGGTTTAGATAAATATTATATTTGTTGCTCTTTTATATTATCAATAAAGTATTTTTTTTTGTTTATGTCTTTTATACAGAGAGGAACCCATTCAGAATGACTTGGATACTATATTTCCCTAAGAACATTGCTGCACCTAGAAATTACGAAACTGAATTATTTACTGCAACATAACGACATTTCTCAAGTATGCATTTAAATTCAGAAACTAATTAAATACATGAAAGTAATACATAAGAAATAAAAGCATAAGTATGTGATGACAACACTCTTTTGACAATGTAACTAGCAATTTATAAATGATATAACAATGTGTAGATTGCTTATAAAAAGTAGGAACAAATATAGTTAATTTAATTTAAAAGAAAGAAAAACATGGATAAATTCCTACATAAATATTGCTGTAAGGCATTTTGGGCTGTTATGAAAAGCATAGCGGCTCGTATCATTACTTGCAATTTACCGTCATACATGTGCTATATAATAAATTTATTATATAGTACATGTATGACGGTAAATTGTAAGCAACGATACGAGCCGATGTGATGAGAAGTTGGCTGAATTTATACAGCAGTTTCAGACTAGTCACATCACAATTTTTATGAGCAGGGTTTATGGGGTGTTTTTCTATTTATTTTTGTTTAGTTAATTTTTGGGTAAAAGGTTTTAGAACTTTGCGCAATTTTATGGACAGTAATGAGATCTTTGTAACTTTACTATCATTTCAATCAACTGTCGATCATTACCTTTTGATTCATTTTGTCCAAAGAAACCACTCATACATTTTATTGAGAAAATACAACACTGAGCATTATACTGACTTCTTTTGAATGTAATCCGCATAGTCTAGATACAACATTTTTTTTAAGTTGCACTTTATAATGGTTATATAAATCAAACACCAGCACATAATTAAAGCTTTTCTCTTAAGTGGTTGAGCAAAAATTTGTAATAAGTACATTACTATAGAAACAGTGTTTATGTCAGTTGCCAACCTCCATACCTCACATCCCCTTGTAAGTTAGTGTAGAATAATTGCTGTTAGACTCCAGTGAAGATGACACATGTGAATTTCAGCTGTGAAAAAATAAATAAAAAACCTGTGACAGCATCTCATTTAATTTGTAGCAGGGGTAACTACCCCCTCATAACCTCCTTGTTTCGCCACTGTCTCTATTGATATGCTCAGAGGAAGGTGTATTGCTAATTCTAATGCAGTTATTGGATTTTATACAAAGCTTTTAATCTGAAGAAACCCAAACTTGATTATATTCTAATAATTACATCTGAAATTATGAAGAAATACCTAATAGTAAATGGCTATAAGTTTTGTAAAAAAAAATGTGCCAAAATGTTACTACATGTATTGCCAAGGGGACTGCTTCAGTGGCTTTAGAAGTTAGAACGTCAGCCTAAGATATGGGAGGTAATGAGTTAGAATCCCACATGAGCTAGAGCAAAAACTTTAAAAAAAATGGTATTAGCAGCTGCCTCACTTGGTGCTCAACATTAAGAGTTTATTGTTTGGACTGGTGGATCTGGTATCAGGATAAGCAACTGGGTGGTACATGATGCTACATGTCTGCGGCATGATGCCCCAGTGCTAGATATCACTATAAATTTTATTGCAGGCACTAGCCAAATTGTGGCTAAGAATACATTTATGAAAAATGTGGTTTCTTCCTAAAACCTAAAACTAATTCTTGTGGACAGCATTGCTGTAGTAAATAAAAAAGCATGCCTGCTTTCTTTAACAGACAGTAAAATTATTCTATAGTCTTAAAGACTTTGGTCAAAAGGACTACAGAGATCCTTATTATGAGCAATTAGTTATTTGGGCCATGAGATTTTAGCCTCTGCTCATTTGGTTAAATGGAAACTCAAATTGGAAAGTTTTATACATTTGTAATTAGTATTTCTAATTTCCAATACAAAATTTAGCTTTTTATTCTCAAACATTGCACTAGATTTGATACCAAGGCAAAGTCATTAAAAACTATTGTCATGGTAGTCTTCAAGGACAAAGGAGAACCATCCGATAATACAAAAGTATTATGAACATACTGCTCTAATTTCATTATAGAAAATGCCTGTAATATTTGTGTAAGATGATTAAATCGTGTTATAAATAAATATAGTGTTAAAGTGTTTCCATGGCAATAATCTCTCTCCAGACTGATAAAAAATGGGAATAGATGTGTGTTATTAACGTGACTTTTTGACTTTTTGAAAAATACTCTGAACCACTATCAAAATGGATTCTCCGAAGTTAAGAGATTTCAGAGCACTTTCTGAAAGTTCACATTCAACTGGAATGAAAGCATTTTCAAAGACACTCATTATGAAAAGACCAGATTGTTTTTTTTCTCAGGTCATAAGTTCTTGCATTTTCACCAGCAAATTTACCTTTTATAAAACCCAATTTTTATGAATTTTCTAAGTTTATCTTCTTTTGGAATGTAAATAATAATTACATATTGGATAAGTAACCATAACGAATAACACATATTTCCGGATTGATTGGTTTCCATGGATCCAGTAGTTGATACTTGATGTTCTGCTTGAATATGTATTCCATGTCAGGAACAATATTTCAGTCACCAATTATAAGAACAGGGGAATTGTCCACATTTATAATATCCTACTTCAGATTCTTAAAAATAACTTTGCATTATGATGATTTTGACAGTATAGACCAGGAGTCTCAAACTCAAATCAACCGCTGCAGTAGCCTAGTGGTTAGAGTATCTGCCTTGGATGCGGGAGGTCATGTGTTTGATCCCCAATGGAGTCATACCAAAGACTTATAAAAATGGTACTAACAGCTGCATCACTTGACGCTCAGCATTAGGAGGTTAGTGTTAGGACTGGTCGGCCTGGTGTCAGGATTAATGTATATAATTCTGATTCCCATTATAGATGAGGTCTGTTCTACACTGGAGTGTCTGTTTAAGTTTTAAATTTTAACATCAGCATACATACATACATACATACATACATACATACATACATACATACATACATACATACATACATACATACACGCACGCATACACGCACGCATGCATGCACGCATGCATGCACGCACGCATGCACGCACGCACGCATGCATGCACGCACGCATGCACGCACACATGCACGTACACATACATACATACATACACACATACATACATACACACATACATACATACATACATACATACATACATACATACATACATACATACATACATACTGGGGAAAAAAGGCAGTTTGGAATAAAAAGGATTGTTTTGTTTCAAAACTTGAAAACAAACTAAAAGTTGATCAATTCTTTTTTAATCCATGTAGATGATGATGAGTACAAATGATAGAAGACACCCTTTTTGAATAAATTTATCAAACTTTCTTGAATTTTTAATTTTGAAAATTATCATGCTCCTGCATTTTTTTAAATAATATTCTAGGTTTTAATTTTAAAATAAATATATCTTTATAGATATTAGTTTTGTGATATATTTACAGTTAAAAAGAACATTTGAATTGTAAATTCAGAGTGCAAGCATTTTTTTAGAATATCAAAAAGATTACAAGAATGTGTAAATACTTGACACGTTGGTCCTCATCCAAGCTCATTTTCCATCAGACCACACCTGCAAAATCTACGCCTATTATTTGCCTGAGTGAGCAATTGGCACCCCAAGCCAAGAGACCACTTCACAGGTCATTGTTCATTAGCCGAGCTTCATTCTAATTGGTTGAGCACCATTTGTGTTCACTCCAAGCTTAATCCATTGTTGGGGCTTGATTATTGAAAGGGGTAATAAAGCTTGATTATTGAACGGTGTAATAAAAGGATTTGTAGGATTCAAAGTTGGTGAATAGATTTCAGACCTGGGTAGAATATAGAAAGGCTTGTTTTAGCAATGAAATTAATCACTAAATCAATTCCTCTTAGATTCAGGGTATTCTTCAAGGATTAATCTAAAGCAGGCGGTGTTTCTGCATATATATAATTCTGTTGGATATATGATATAGTGTTATAGCCATTCATTAGTATCATTTGTGTTTGTGCTATCAGTTCATTGTGAATATTTTCAACATGTTTCCCTCTATTGGTTTTATTGGTGGAGCTGCTCGGCAGACAGAGGAATATGGTCATATTTACTCATTGGGAAAAGAATTGCGTCGCAGGTCGATGTATATACAGAACCTGACTCAAGGACTTACTGCTCCACATAAACACGGAAAAAAGTCTCACCAGTACCAGAAGAATCATTCTTCAGATATACTTCATCAGGTACTAGTTTATTTATCATATTATTAAATTTAATTAATTTTTAATTGACAAGTTTAAGTCTTGTATTAGCTAAACAGATGTACTTCTTATATGCATTTAAAATGGTGATTTTCTTATTAATCATCCAAAGAGAAGATATGTTGCTTGATCCCTAGTTGCTTAGCAACATTTGGTATTCTGTCAACAGACTTGATAAGTGGGGGGTTGCATTATTGAATGAGTGAATTTCAATTGCATCATAGATGGTTTAAAACTTAGTGTCTTTCCAAAAACGCTGGATATGTGGAGAACACAAATCCTAAAGTTGTTATATTCATATCATTAAACTTGCTCATTGTGTTTCTTGTTAAATTGCATAGAAGATTTTTTTAAAGTTTTTTTTTAATACCTAAAAAT
>JAEAOA010001174.1:0-162762 GCA_016746295.1 Potamilus streckersoni
CTTCTGCCTGGTATGGCCAGGTATTTCCGGGATTGGCATCACAGCAGCTATTTCTTCTGGAAGTTTTTCAAAAATTTGTTTTTTCTTAGTTCTTTTTGTTTTTTTTTCAGTTGTGTCAGCTGTTTTTTCTAACACAGGTTGAATACCTTTAGTGGTCTCAGTGATAGGTTTAAATAATTGTTTTGTATCCTCCTCAAATTCAACTTGGGATTCCTGACACAATTGTAATTGTTCCTTAACAGAATCACGAACAGGTAGATATTTTTTAATTGCCTCTAGTCGCTCTCGAGTTAATTTAGCTGACTGTGGTTCTCCAATACTCATTATTGATAATATTTATAATGGCTGTTTAATTCATAGCAGCAGAGAGGGTGGAGGACAACAATTAGATCGTCTTTACGAGTAAACAAAATCGCCTTACAAACTCAGGAAAAAATATGTCAACAATAGCATAATAAAAATAAGCTAACCTCATGATTTTATTATACGATTAAATACATAACCGTGTGGAAATAGAAAATTTAGAGACTTTGGTTTAGCGTTGTTGGCGTTTTTTTTCTCAGCCTCTGCAGGAACCTTTATTTTTTTAAATAAATGTTTCAGGCAAAGTTGTCTGTTCACCCTCTCTGCTGCTTAAGGATTATTAGTGACAGTATGGGTTGTAAGGAATGTAAATGAGATTTTTTAAGGTAAATAAAGTAAGTGGCAGTATGTGAGGTAATGAACTTAAGTGACAGTATGTAATATAAGGAATTTAGGTGATAGTATGTGTTGTAAGGGATGTAAGTCATGGTATATCATGTAAGGAATTTAAGTGACAGTATGTGATATATGGAATATATGACTGCATGTGATGTAAGAATTGTTAGTGACAATATGAGATGTAAGTAATACAAGTGACAGTATATGATGTAAGGAATGTGCATGACAGTATGTGATGCAATGAATGTGCAACAAGATGTGATGTAAGGAATATATGACACCATGTGATGTAAGGACTAAGTGATAATATGTGATGTGTGGAACATAAGTGACAGTATGTGATGTAAGGAATATATGACTGCAAGTGATATAAGGGTATGCTATTGACAATATGTGATGTAACGAATGCAAGTTACATGTGATGTAAGTAATATAAGTTTCATTATGTGAAGTAAAGAACTTAAGTGACAGTATGTAACATAAGGAAAATAATATAAAGAATGTAAGTGACAGTATGTGTTGGAAGGAATGCAAATGACAGTATGCGATGTATGGAATGTAAAGTGATAGTATACGATGTAAGAAATGTAAGTGACAGTACGTGATGTAAGAAATATATGACAGCATATAATGTATGGAATGTGTATGACAGTATGTGATGTAAGTAATATATGACAGCATATAATGTATGGAATGTGTATGACAGTATGTGATGAAAGTAATATATGACAGCATATAATGTATGGAATGTGTATGACAGTATGTGATGTAAGTAATATATGACAGCATATAATGTATGGAATGTGTATGACAGTATGTGATGTAAGTAATATATGACAGCATATAATGTATGGAATGTGTATGACAGTATGTGATGTAAGTAATATATGACAGCATATAATGTATGGAATGTGTATGACAGTATGTGATGTAAGTAATATATGACAGCATATAATGTATGGAATGTGTATGACAGTATGTGATGTAAGTAATATATGACAGCATATAATGTATGGAATGTGTATGACAGTATGTGATGTAAGTAATATATGACAGCATATAATGTATGGAATGTGTATGACAGTATGTGATGTAAGTAATATATGACAGCATATAATGTATGGAATGTGTATGACAGTATGTGATGTAAGTAATATATGACAGCATATAATGTATGGAATGTGTATGACAGTATGTGATGTAAGTAATATATGACAGCATATAATGTATGGAATGTGTATGACAGTATGTGATGTAAGTAATATATGACAGCATATAATGTATGGAATGTGTATGACAGTATGTGATGTAAGAAATATATGACAGCATATAATGTATGGAATGTGTATGACAGTATGTGATGTAAGAAATATATGACAGCATATAATGTATGGAATGTGTATAAACTGTATGTGATGAAAGAAATATATGACAGCATAGGATATAAGGAATGTGTGACATTATTTATATTGTGAAAGAAATGGGAGACAATATGTGCATACATGCCATCCCCACCAACAATGAGAAGTATAACAGGGTTAGTAGCAATTTCTGATATAAACATTTTAGGCTCTTTTTAGGGTTTTGTTAAGGCCATTGTTAATATTTTTAATTCTAAAGAATTGCAGTGTTCATAGTATACTCATTTTATTTTTTTAAATAATATGACTTGAACTTCTTTCACACATTCTTAGCAAGGTAAGATCTAAATGAACATAACTTGATGATTTCCTCCTCCAATGCTTTTCTTTTCTACTTTCTGTCTAAATCTCCTTTTTCTCTTTTTCATCTTGAAGAAATATTTTATACCTGTTGTATGCACTGCTGGCACTGATAAGCAGTCATGGGGTGATTTCAACTTTATTGATTCCACCAGCATCTCTAATGACATCAATATTGACCCTTTTGGCAATCAAAGTTATAACTGCTATTTTTATCCAGTGTCGTTTTAAGGCATAGGCATGCAAGGGGCCCTTCATAGAAGGGGGCCCTGCAGCATTCCAAAAATAAAACTTTGTTGTCGGTTTTGTTAGCAGTTTGGAAATATGTTAATAAATTTAACAAAATGGCACATATGCACATGGAAATGCAAAGCAATACTCTATATCTGGGACTGAGAGATTGAGGTGCAATTCTGGTTACTTTTAAGGTTAGAATTTGTGCCTAGGGCCCTCAAACTTTTTAAAATGGCTCTGTATTTATCTCTTCAACTTCTTTATTTACTGAGAACCCCCTCTCAATAGTGGTTTGTCCATTGTGACAAGAGAAACAAGGTCTTCACAACGTGCTAAATGCTGGAATATTGCTGCTAATGAGCAAGTCTGTGATAAAGAAAAGTGTCAATATGTTCTTTCTTTCTTGAAGAAAAGAGCCAAGTGATCTATTGCTAATGGCTTAGTCAACAACAAAAAAATGCATTAAGAACAGCATCACAACAACTGATATTTTCTCTTGCTAACTAATGAGTACATGAGTCTCTTCAATTTAGCCTCTCTGTGTGCTTTACTTTCTAAAATGACAGCAGGGTCAAGGCATGCCATGTCTTTCACTAAACCATAGTGAAGTGCAGATTTTATGAGGAATTAGTCATCAAAACAAGCAAGAATACTTTTGCATGCATCCTTAAATTCTATGATTTGTAGCTCACTCACATTTTTGCCTTTTTTAGTTCATTAATCATAGACTATGATGTAAAGCCAACATCATCCTTGTGTCTGGTTACATAATTTAGTGGGTCTGTCACCTGAAATGTCACCATGTCTTTTGTTGTTTTGATTTCCTCAATCTTTTCAGGCATGACAAACCTTTTTAGGAGGCTAATGGCAATAGCATTTAGATCATAATGAACATCAGTGCATCAGTTTGGTATTCTGTAATGTAGGGCTTAACATGCTTGAAAAGTGAAATAGAGAATGCCTACTTAGTCGCCAAAAATTAATCCTTTAAAAAGCTTCTTTCACAATCTTAAAGGACTTAGTCTTTTGGCCAGAAACACTCAATTTTATTACCTGACCAACATAATTTCTTAAAGGTTCCATCAGATTTAATGCCATCTAAGCAACAATGGTGTTCTTTAACCACCTGTGTTTGCAAATCTGAAGAGTAATATTTACTAAATCTTCTCTTCTTGCTGGTGTTTTGTGAAAAAGCTGGAAAAGAGATCTCAGAATTTTATCTAATTTCCAATTAACAGCATCAATTGCTGTCTTGCATGCACCATGGACCCTGTAAAGTGAACAACTTCATGCATTTACCAATGTGACACCATGTTCTGTGGCCAAAAGAGAATCAATCTTCTTGTAAAAAGCCCAATTAACATTTGGTCCATCTATAGATAACCGAATTAAATTGTTCAAATTCAGGTTTGCTGTCACAAATTCAAATACTGACAACAGATCTATTGAACTTATAAATAGTGAAGTATCAGATCAAAATAATGATAGGGCAAAATTATGCAAAAGTAAAGAGTAATTAAAATAAATATATATCCTAGAAAATACTATGATAGTGAGTATTCAAGACAATTAAACCATTTCACTAGTTTTTATTTTTTCTCCCAGTATGTTCCTTTGTTCCAGTAAATAGTCTGACTGGCTTCAAATTCAACGCTATTTCTGCAAAATAAATTTTGACACTATAATTCAGACAGGGAGAAAGAGAGAGATGATATATATATATATATATATATATATATATATATATATATATATATATATATATATATATATATATATACTCACTGTAAAAAACTTTCTTCAAGACTAATGTGGGGTATATGCTCTTCTCTTCTGCTTGATCTTTTATTCCTTTTGCGTGTATTCATAAGCCAATTTCACCCAATCTCATAATACTTAACAATTGTTTTACACAATTTACATTTACCAGAAAACACATCTTCATCTTTTTCCAACCAAGGAGTGTACTGTGGTTGGGACAGCCAAATAATTTGAAAACCTGTCTTGCTTGCCATTACTGCAAGCCAGGTTAAACTGAATGTGCAAGTTACTGATAACCCGGATGTACAACAGCTGCAGTTGATTTCTGATGCAGCTAATCTTTTGGGTTTATTTTGTTTCTCTTTTTTTCACATAAAAACTCTAATTTACCTTTTGACTTCAGATTCAGGTTGACGATTTTTAAGGTTTTCTTTGAATTTAAAAGATTTCTTATCAATTTTTTTTAAAAAAATTTCTTAGGTTAAAATAAAATTTAGGCTTCTTCAGATTTTTTAGGCTTCCTACAGACCCTGAATAAGCATAAATATTATAAGCGGCAAAAAAACATAATTTGCGCATAAAAAGTGTAATCTATATATTACATGCCAGAATTGCAGCAATTATGAAAAAGACACATTTTTATGACTACCCTGGTTCTGCAGTTGGTCAAAATTCTTGTCTCAAAGTGCAAAATCCATTTGGGTTAGAACCAGAATACAAATGCAAAATATACTGAAAAATTGTTTATATTCAGCGCTCACTTTAATTGCTAGTCTACATGTAAAACTTTCGCTGAATGACTGTGAACTGAATTTCTGCAATGATCATGGTTTAAGGTTCTCTGAATGCTGTATTGCATTACTCTCATATTCTTCTTTTAAAGTTTGTAAAGCAGTATTGATTTATCACATTTTTTATTATAACATGATGCAAGAGATGTGACACTATTCATACAATGAAGAATTACCACTGTCATACAGTATGACCTTTATACAAATTTTATTTCCATTTTCAATTTGGTTTTATAATGGAAATTCCATTCATTATAGCTCTTAAATAGTCTGCATATTGACCATAGTTCCCCAAATGTTTTCTTTCTTTTTTTCATAAAAGTAACATTTTTAAAATTCCAATCACCTTGTCACAATTTATGATGCAAATAAATAGCAAGATGCATACACTTGCATATTAACTCCAAAAACTTCCTCCATATATAGACAAATACAGACATTCAAACCCTGAAAATCACAGCATTATAAGACCACACCTTTATATATGCATGGGTCAGCACTGTCACCTTTAATGTTAAATCACCTTTCTGTTGATAATGCAATAACAGCTGGCAGAAAGGTTATCCTCCAATACATGATTTTATGTACTCACAACAATTTAATGTATGTGTCAAGGTGTAAATATACTTACACTGTACATTAAGAGCCAATGAATGTGATGTTCCACTGCCATAATCATTCCTAGCTGTACATCTGTACTCTCCATCATCTGACTTCTGTACACTTGGAATAATGTACAGGGATGAGACTTGTCCTTGCATAACTGCTGACTTGTGGAACCAACTATAACCATTTGACTGTGGCAAAGGATTGGCTTCAATAATATTACAGGTGAAAACTAAATTCTGTGTTCCTTCTGTCACATTATATACTGAGTAGTTTGGGGAAAGCTGGACTGATGGAGGATCTGAAAGATGAAATACCACATTATAGTACAATTGTATGCTGACAGAATTACTTTCATGCTAAAGAGAAAGACTTTGGTCGTTAACGTGTTCAATGCATTATTGTGTACACCAGAAGCTTCCAAATAAGTTTCAGTTGTTTTTTATCCAAGTTAATATGACACTCATTCTGATTCTTTAAAAACAAGGGATTCTCAAAGGAACTGACATTATACTATCCAAATAGAATTTCCAGGAATCCAAGATAAGATCATTTCAACTTTTAATTATTAAGTATTTGAAATCTATAACAAAACTGTGGTGGCCATAGTGAATGTCAGGTCAGCACCATCTGTGCAAATCATCAGTATTTACAAAATAAGCTTTCTTTGGACTACCTTACTTTGCATATCAGTATGCTATCATGACTCTTCTATTATACTGTCCCAAAACAATTTCCAGGAATCTTCTTTTAAGTGTTATTTAAACCATTTGTCAGTTTCATATTCTTGTGGTATTATAAGATTTCAAAATTGGCCAATGCAGCAGCCATACTGAATGTTTGGCCAACATATCTTACATTTAGGACCAACAAAACAATATTAATTCTTTTGGTGCAAATCCCATGACAATATGCCAATCCTTTGGAAGAAGTAGTGATAATACATTCAAGCTATATATTAGCATAAATTCCATGCTGAATATAAGATTGGCACCATTTTATTCAGGACAAACTAGATAACATATCAAGTCTGTTACTGAAAACCCATTTTTATATGGTTATCCTGACTCAGGAGTATCAACACATTACTGCTATAGTGAGAGTCAGATTGGTTTCATTTCATTTAGGACCAGCTTGGCAATCTTCTGGTGAAAACTCAGTGTCAAAATGACTTTCATCTAGAGTTTCAATAGGAAGACTTTCAAGCTGGTTTCCATGGCAGCCATAATGGTATTCAGACTGGAACCATTTCCATTTAAGATCAACTAGACTTTGTACGACTATAGACGAAAATCCCATGGCAATGTGTGTGTGTGTGTGTGATTTGGATTTTTATTCTAGCTTTAAAACATATTTTGTCATATATCTATATAGTCTGCAGTGTGGCAGTTTAAAGTGATGTCTAGCACTGGGGCATCATGCTGCACACATGTCAGTCACATTATCCTGATGCCAGGCTAACCAGTCCTAACATTAACCTTTTAATGCCTGGTATGGTAATGTGTACATCCATCATGAAGGAGTAGCAATAACAAGATTTCTAAGTTGGCTGTCTGCTGGCTATATATTCACTTGAATAGGTCCAGAGTTCATCAAGAATCAAAACTTGACACAATAGAAAGTATTGGTGGAAAACATCAAATCAAAAGAAGCTGCAACAAGATTTTCAAGATGACCAAAATGGTGAACATTTTGTAGGTCAAACTTCATTTAGGACTATTTCACCTAGTGATTAATGTATTGAGGTATCACAACATTCCTCCATGTAGGTTTTCAGCAGGAGTAGTGAAAATATCCTTGTGCCAACCAGTACACGAAACATGATGGATGGCAGGCCATCCCATAAACTCTTATAATATATAACATCAATGGCATAGAAAAATATTGTTGTTTAATAATGACTTATCTTTCTTAGTTTGTACATCCCTACTCATTTCAGACATATTTCAGTCCTTGGTTAACTAATTTATGAAAATACAGATTTTTCTAAAGGAAAAAGTTCAACAGTTTTCATATCATTAAAATATAGACATTATCTTCTTATTTTTAATACCAACTGTAATGTACATACATAATATATTGAGCTGAACTTCCCCCGACTGTGTATAGTTCCCAGTGCTCATCTCATCTCTAGCTTCACAGAATATATACATATTCTGGTACATTGTAGCTCCTGTCTGTGTCAATGTACTGTAGGATATCAGTAGGTCTGATGCTGGCTGCCCTGGTACAATTATCGCTTGTGGTGTGGAGGAAATAGATTGGTTACCAATCAGTACTGGTGACTGGTTCACTGGTCTACTGTACCAACGAAATGTTGCACGAGGTCTGCTGCCACGAGGAGCAGTGCTACATCTGATGTAAGCAATTCCTCCCCTGATGACATTTAATGTTGAGGTTAATGATTCATCTGCAGTATCTGTCAACTGAACGGTGGTAACTGGAACTAAAAAGAAAAAAGAAAAAGATTCAGATTTCATGAAATCTTGACAGGTAATAGTTTTCTGAATTACAAAAAAATCTATTTCTCAGTAATTGAAAAAAACATCAGATGTAACAAAGCTCCTTTCCAAACAGAAATACAATTAATTTATACACCATGCCTCTTATTATTACATTTTGGAAAAGAACCAGAAGAAATAAATGTATAGATTTACAATAATTTCTAACTAGGATATCAGATACAACTGTGTAGGGGTGAAATGATTCATCACTATATCAATATTTTTGCTGTAACAATACACATATTGATACAAGAGATGGAGAATCAATACTAAATTATACTTATTGTATGCATGTTATGTAATCATCAGCAGTTATGAATAATTAGTATTAGTTACCTTGTTATTCTGCAAAATTATAAAACAGCATTTACAGTCACAGATACTCATGTTTATTAGTAAAAATAACATATCAGATTATTGGAGCTGGGAAAGTGTCAATGGAGACAACAGTGAGTGAGTTTGAGCCTGAAATAGTGTCAAGTATGAATCTGATATACATGTTGGATGGACAAAAAACAGAAAACATGATCTTTTCAGTGGTATTTCAAAATTAAATGTACAAAGGGCAAAATTCTGAGCCTAATTAAAATACAGACAATTTAAAAGTATAATGCAATTTTCATTTTCTAATTAAACAAAAATCATATACATATATCTGTATCAGGGTTAAGATAAATTTAAATAAGAGTTAAAAAAAGCAAATAAGAAGTACATATGTTTATTTTAACACCTCTGTCTGCATAAGCACAATAGTGGACTAAATACCCTGATACAGCATTATATAGCAGATAAGAAATTTGGCATAGTAGGAAGTAAACTACTGATTTAACAAAGGAAGTTGATGTTAGTGAAAAATTATATTTTCAGTAAATATATCCAAAAGATATATATGATCTCTGGAAAATCGTACGTAACAGTCACAATGATGAGTTTCCCAACATATTCAAGCTGATAAAGCTAGCAATGTATATGTCCCTTCAGAAAGAAGCACAGAACAATATTGATACAAAGAAAAAGAGGTAGAATATGCTCAGAATTAATCAACAGATTAATGCTTAACTTTTAGAGGAGACATCTGTCAAAGACATTCATTTCAGCTGATAAAATGCTGTCATCATCTCTCCTTAAATTGTACATGGGAAACAAATTTGGAATATCTTTTTTATGCAGATATATTTAACCAGTGAATGAAGAAGATAATGATTGAATAAATGAAATTAGCATATAATGAGCAATGGGGCAGATTTCAAACTGCTCCAGTTTATCATAACTTGTTTAAGTTAAAAAATATTTTTAGAATAGGACTGGGTGTTGTCATAGTTTTCCTTCTTTACTATCAAAAATCACAAAATTGTGAGACACAAAATTGGTAAAAATAAGTTTTCAAATCATTTATGTTCTACAAAACAAAGGGAGTTAAATGAAGCTACAATTAAATGGCCAAAAAACATTGGATAAAACTCACTGCAGTTTGAAAGTATTGTTTATATTTTTTCCGCAATAAGTATTACATAAAAATGTATAACTTATAATATGTCTATCTGTAGTCTGCATACAGGAAATAACAGCTATGAATGCCAACATATACAAAATATTACCAAATACCTACCAATGATGAAAAGACCATTAAGTTCATATGTGTATCAATATGTATCATATTGAGGTCTGCATATCATGAATCATATCGATCCATGGCACAGGTGTATCGTTTCTTCCCTACAACTGTGTATGATTGTTTAGCTAACAAATACAAATTTTATTATTTCATACAGTACCTAACTTATTTCATGATAATGTAGGACACAATCTATATGTGTCACCTACAAGTTCACATGACATGGCCCCTATAATAGCAAATTGTGTACAATTGTGGACATGTGTATCATAAAGCAAATTATTTTAAATTGCTTTCTATTTAAATAATTTTGTACATGTTCCCATGTCAATATTCAGGTGTTGACTTTGTTTATATAAATATCAAATATGACAAAGCTGTTGCAGTTTACATTAATCAACAGAATACCAAGCACAGCCAAATCATATACACAAATGGAATAACCAGTGTAGCTGCATTGGTTCAGTTTTTAAGGCATAGGATTCAGAACTAGCGAGAACAGTGCAGGTTGACCATTTGTTCATCCTGGATCCTCATTAATATGAGTGGATCTATCCTGTAATCAGATTTATTTGATATCTTGAGGACAAAAGTTTACATTAGAATTTGATCAGATGTATGGCTTCCAGAATGTTCACAAGCTCAATCAGATGCATTCACTAAGTAAGACTTGACTGTCGTTCATAATCGATCTATGATCAATAATCTTAGCATAACCTTACATGCTAAATCTGATCAAAATTTATTCAGAATTGTGACCTCTAGTTTATTCACAAACTCTGCTAAAATCACCTCATTAATCCCTTATCATTTTGTGATTGTTTATGGCATATCCCTTGCTTACCTACAAAACAACACTGTTTTCTGTCCATGATAGTGTATTGTGAATACTGCACATCCATAATAAAAAGTTTGGAAACCTTAAAAATAGGCACACTGTAGTTTTGACAATAGGGTCATTCTTATTTTCAGCAAATTGGTTCAAAGAAAATAAAAGTCTTGTCCTAATTCATAAAGAAGTTTTAAACATATGAAAATTGCGAATGCTATAAAAAGTACTTGACAAACTGAAACTACTGCAAGCACACCATGAACTTTCACTTTTCCACAAAATATTTCTGACAACAGCTAATAAAACCAATTCATTTAGACGGTTAAAATAATAACAAGCTCAGCATAACAAACAAGTTCTTGTCTCCCATCACACCTGATAAAATTAAAGATTTCCTCAGTTAAATATCATCAAGGGTGTCCTACCATATCACAATAATACATTGGTTACTGTTGGACATAACCTACCCATCCTAATTGACCATTAGCTTAGCAACAGGGAGGGTGAACCCTACAAAATTTTGCTCAAATCATTAACGAAAAAATAAAGGTTCCTGCAGAAGTTTAAAAAAAAGGGTCAACAATGCTACACCAAAGTCTCTAACAGAATATTTTCTTACAGTTTAGAACCGTTAGAATAAATCGCCTGACAAAGTCAGGAGGTTAGCTCATTTTTTTATATTATTGTTGATGTCTTTTTTTTTTTACTTTGTCAGGTGATTTTGTTTACTTGTAAAGCGACCCAATTGTTGTCCTTCACCCTCCCTGCTGCTATTGATAGTCAAGGAGAGTTTAACCAAATATTTTATCTAGACTAATCTACTAGCATATGTATAAATATATAGAATTTCGTTTCTCAAATCAATTATATTTCCATCCTGATTTGTGAGTTTGAAATTTATTCTTGACATTAATGGATTATGTACATGCAGGTAGACTTGATTTATTGGCTTAGATACAATAAGCCATCCTGGAGGTGCTTGAAATCTGGAAGGAATATAATATGTATCTCTGCTGAGCCTGATTAGACTTAGAAAGGTCTAAGTGGTAGCTGCTATCAATTATATCGCATACTAGATTTAGTGCAATGGTAGATGTTATATTAACAATATTAGGTGAAATATGACGTCCTGTTCCATATGGGTCATTATTATATCTGAGAACAGTTGGAAACGGGATTAATTTTTTCCACGATTCATTTACTCTCGGATAATATTCTTCAATAAGATCATTTAATGATTTCTTCATTTTAGCGTTATTTAGAACTGGTATAATAAATGTTCGTAAATCATTTTCTTTTATTTTATAATAATTAAGAAATAATTTCTTAGATTCTAGATCTGTGTAATAACATTTATAATACTTCAATTGGCGATGTACAAATCGAATAGGATCCCATTTACATGTTTTATTGACTCGATTATTTGCTTCTTTACATTATGATCATAATGCTGTGATAATGAAGTAAGTAAATTTCTTAAATCATTAAACGATTTATTGTAATCTGGCTTAAGAGTTTCTAAAAATATTTTAAAAAATTCTTCATAAACAATATCTTTAGTATGTTGCATCTTGTGGTCTATGATACTAGTAAATGCTGATCTAAATATCTTGGGGATCCTTTTACCATCAAAATCGGTAAAGTAATATCTATCGTCGTTTGAATCATAATCAAATAATATAGAATACCATGGATTTTCTTTTCGATATTCTGGATTTTTAATGAATTTTTTTCACTGTTTAAACTCATTTTTAGTTGGTTCTGGCGGACCTTGATAAGTTGGTGCAACTTCAGGCCATCCTAACACTGATCTAATAGAACTTTGATAAATATCTACAGCATAGTCAGGAGAATGTATTTCAATCACCGACAAAAATGTTGGTTCGTATACAGTAATTGCTATCTTCGATTCTTTCCCAGTAATAGACTTAATTCTGCGCTGGAATTCCTCATTAATATGTTCTATTTGATAACTGCCAGTTGGAATACTAACTACTTGCCAATCGGGAGTTCCATCCCGAATGAATTATTTTCCTGTAGTCCACCAAATGGTTTTGATCTAATATTAGGCCAGCTAAATTAAACACGTAACTGAGCTAATGCTATCTCTTGTACTGGAATTGCAGTTGGAAAGTTAACGCTCAATTCAGGATTGGTCGAACTTATTGATATCTTAGTAGCTTTTGAAGGAATTGTATTAGTGACAATCTGCTGTAACAACTCTCTCGACTCAATATCCAAACGATGTTCAGACGCTGACATTATTGTCATTATTATTGTTTAATTCTCCATTTATTTTACTCTGGTTATTGTCACCAGGATCGTTAGTGATTATGAACGCTTCATCGTAGGTTTTAATTATTGTTACGAACTCGTCGTCAGATATTTTACCATTGCCGAGATACGTGGAAAAATACCCAGATAGCTTAGAGTAGGTTGTTGTTGCTGTGTGTAATTTTATCATATACTCACACAATTTATCATTCACACATGTAGCTATATTTTTAGCAATAATACTAAGAATACCTTCTATAGTCGTTAAAGTTGAAACAATAATTGTTATAATTGCTGGAGCTGTCATTGTTAATATCGATAATATTAATCCGGATCCAGCAATAACAGAAACCGAGTAAACAACTATATCAATGACAACCATACGTCTACGATATTTTTTTACTTTTACTGTACAATGGTCGATGGTATTTTTTAGTTTGGCCAGACATTCACATGCTTGATTATATCTGTGACGTTAAACGTCGATAGATGACGTAGTTATTTTATCCATTATACTATGATGTTAAGTAATTAATTGAGCTACAAATTCCAAACACCACCAGTAAGTTTGAGGTAAATTTCTACTTGATGATTCCAGCATAAATGTTCCTTCAGAATCTTTATCTAACAACACAGATACAGTTTTAGAAAAATCACCAGTTGCTGGAGATGTTGTGGATATTCTAAAATCTGCAACGCTAAGTACGGACATCCTATTTATACCAGTGATCTTTGCACTATGTTTGATAGTTTTATTTTCTGGCGCCCACGATCCAAACCCAGATGCAACTGTATACACAATATTTCTTATTTGACTTTAAGGAATTTTAATCAGGTTTGTTTTTTTAATAATATCCGGAATTCCACCGATAATATCATGGAGTTTTGTGTTAATATCAGCAAGTGTTATATCAACATTTGGTGGACTTCCAAAAACTTCATTAATTCTGTTTACGTTTATGCGAGAACTCAAAAACTTATTCACGTGACCGGTAAAATCAGTTTTGAGTGAGACTATTTCATTACTGATTGGAACATCTTTATCATCGACGTATTTTTTGTAGCAGCATCAAACTCAGATTCTGGTGTTTTTAAATTACTAATACCATTGTGGTTCATATTGAGAAATGCACGCATTATACCACTGTTGGCTAATAGGTACTTAGATTATTGATCGTCAACATATTTTTTGTTGTAGTATCACTAAATGTAGTTGGGTTTCCAAGATCTGTAATTTTATTTTTGTTCATAATAACGTTTCCACTAAATACACCGCCAATCGTCCTGACATAATCGTTAACTGACTTACCTGAATCTTGTATTTTACCCTGATCAGTAAAAGTAACGATATTATCAACAACTGCAGTAGGAATTCGTATAAGTACGTCTGGTAGTAGTATATTGCTTGTCTTTAATCGTCCTTGTTTATCCTGAAAAACGACGACTTCATTTTGATCCACACTCGCGATATTTACTAAATCATCAATCTCATTTCTGAGTTGATCGAGGGTTGCATATTTAGATAAATCACCTTGCTGCTCAGCTTTACCACGAGCAGATCTTCCATAAATATCTAACATTATATTTACTGATATCTGTTTAAATGCGACGATGTGGTATATTCATGCACGACTTTATGAGGTGGCTTTCCTGGCGGTGCCAAGGATACAGCATCAAGTACATTAAGTACTTCATGACCACATATTGGTGGATCAATTAATGTTTGTGTTGGTAGCATTGAACACCAGATTGGAGCAATTTTATTACTGACATAATGAAGAAATTCTTTTAGTGGCGCTAATCCATATGAATCAAAATAGATAATTCCACGTGGATAAATTGCATACGCTACCCAATGAGTGCCAGGACCAGAGATTTTATCAAGATTGATAATACAGTTTCAGTATTGTTCGGTTGTTTTTGAATTGACTATCGGTCAACGATAATTTACTTGAACCGCTCATCTGTTCTTTTTTCAACGATATTTTTATTCCAGTTATTATTTTATGCTGATTGTAGTCTTTTGACCTGACCAGGAGTCAGGGTAATATTAGTATGATTGTATGACATTGATAATATTCATAATTGATATAATTACGTGTTACATATTCTCTACTGGCGCATCAATGACTCTCATTCGTCCACCAACACCTTCGAGTAACATTGATTTATCACTGAGTATAACTGCGATTGCTCTGTAATTAGGAATGACTCCTCGATTTACACGGGCTCGAAAATGTGTATCTACAATTGATTGTCTAATTAAATCTAAATGTTCTAGCAAAAAGTAATAAATCGGATACAGCGTTGTGAAATCTAGTTGTGATATTTGTAAACCAGTATCAACGCTTTGATCACATCCCATAAATGACATAAGACGATGATTTGCACATGGTAGATGATTTTGATCGAAATTTAACAAAATATCCTCGGATGGTTCTTGATGTCCGTTTATTCTTAATGAAACCTCAGAAACACCGAGATTATCAAATATCATGATACTTTGTGTCTGATTATTTACTCGTGCAGTATTTTGAAGTGCAATAAATATATGTCACGATGCAGAAACACCTTGCTGACAATCTTTTTGCCATGTGAATAAACCCTTGATATTACTTTGGATAACATCCGTAGTCATTGTTAACCATGAGAACGTTGATTTACCGCCTTGACTCATAAAAGATAGTAACCTATCTTCTTCAGATATCGTTAGAGTCATTACTAACATTCAGAGCGAAAGTTTGGTTAGTATAACTTTACCATGAAGTGCCCTAGTTGCAGCATCATCAGCTCTTTCAGTGTGCCATATTGCATCATCATCAGTACTTTTTCGCACGAGTACAACTGTATGTTTAACTCCGAAAATAACCTTTCGTACATGTATGAAGAATCCAAAGATATGTGACAGTGGAATTGCACATGAAAATGTTCTCCTATCACCTTTTAACATCGCTCGACGTGATCTAAATCCTAAATTGAAATCTGGATCTACAATAATAATCATACTGTCTACATCTGCTGCGGCGTTTCTGGCAAAGTTCTGTGGTCGTCCTACTTCATATTGTTGGTATTTCTGGAAAATTAGAGGTGTCTTTTACAAACATCATTGATGGACCAGAAGACCTTGAATAATAGTCACTATCTTGCAAGACCAAGTATTGTTGTAGCAACGTCAAAATCTTTTTGAATTGATTCAATATTTTATCCATCAATCAAGTACGTAGCGCTATCAAACAACGCCATAATACCATTTTTAACAAAACCAACACTATCATTGGCTGCGTATGCTGCTGGTGCTGCAGGATTAGCGTTATTTAAACTTTACCTTCGACCTCAATAAATGCATCAGCGGGTAGAAAATATCTACTTGTATCCTGAACCTGATCTGGAATTCGGGCGTCATAAGAATAATACTGATAATCGCGCACAGACTCATCTTTAAGAACCGTTGCGTCCATGTCAAATGCAGGATCACTTATACATATTTATTATAATTATTATCGTCTAAAACGAAGACCACTCCCTGCTATGAGACTCGCGGTTATATTTTTCTTCTTTTCTGATAAGTGTATATCAGCCAACTCTGCTAGTTTTTCATTAGCGACTCTATTTATTGTTTTACTAATATTTGCAGGCATTAATTCAGTGCTAGGTAATTTTACCGGCTGAGGTCCGACTGCTTGAGGTCTGCTGATTAAACGTGCTGATTAAACGTGCTTTACTAGCAACATTACCAACAACATCTGTACCTTTTTCACGAACAACATCAATAGCTTTCACACCCAGCTGCTTTGCAACTGGTATTGCTTTTGGGGCTATTCTTCTAAATAGATCCTGTACAATATCACCTAACCCATCTCCTTATGTTGCCCTGTAAATCGGTATTCGAGAGTTAATTGCCCTGACCATAGTTGGTCCACATTGAGTACTATGTACTATCATTTTATTAAATAGTCATTATATTTAATTACTTACTTAGTCTGGTGACATAGTCACTACAATAATCATCGGCGATTTCATTAATGAGACTGATACACATTAATATACATGACACCGCCACTAAATAATCTTTTACAAATATCTGCTGCTTCATTAATAATTTCTGTGGAATTATTACCAGCTCGTTTTCCTCCAATGAGGATTTCTAGTCATTCAACATCAGCAAGAACATTATTGGGACAAGTAATAAGACCACTTCCTAGACCAAATCCAGTTGCACCAGGAGGGTCTTGAAATACTTCATCTTCCTCTTCAATTGGTTTCGGTGGTGCTTTTTTACTTGGTTTTGATGGTGGTTTTGGTGATACTGGATAATCACGAAGTGATTCCTCAAATGATTGCGGTGATTTTTGTCGTTGTTCTCGTCGTTGTTCTCAATGTCGTTGTATCTCTTGTTGTAGTGGTGACTGTAGTCGTGGTACTGGTCCCTCTGGTATTTTAATTTCTGGTGATGATGGTTGAGATTGCAATAATTTCATCGTTTCTTGTTCCCGTTGTTCATTCTTTTCTATACATTCATTTACATCTTTATCAAATATGTTAAAATCTCTGATTTCTTTATTAGATCTGATTTCTGGAATATTAGTAGCGATGCGATTATACATCCCTGATCTAATTGGAAGAGCGTAGAGATTTAACATGTTCTAGTTTTACATATTTTTTTCTTTCATGATATCCACACGCGGCAATATCAAGTAATTGTTTTGGGTCCCTGATAGCAGCAATACCTTCAGGTGTAAATTTATCTATTATCTTAGTTCTGGTTCTTAGTGGTTGAGGAGGTTGGACGGGTGGTGGTAGTGGTAATGGTAATGGTTGAGCTTCTTGTCCACGAGCAATATCGGCAGGCAATGTTGCAAGAGCTTGTTGTGTTGCTTCGGTTGCTGTAACAAGTTCTTTTGTTGGTTCTAAAATCGGTTTAAATAATTGTTTTGTTTCTTCCTCAAACTGAGTTAAATCCACCTGACGCAATTGTAATTGTTCCTTAACAGAATCACAAACAGGTAGATATGTTTTAATTGCCTCTAATAGCTCTCGAGCTATTTTGGCCGAGTGTGGCTCTCCAATATTCATTTTTAATAATATTTATTTAATATATAAATGTATGTCTGTCTGTCTTTAATGTGTGTATGTAATCGTTATCAAAAATAATCAGCAGCATCCTAGAAGTTACCCTTCAAAAAATCTCTTGATAGACATTGTATCTCTCATGAGGTCCTAACATGGTCATCTCTCTTATGACTTATTATGTGGCACCTGTTTCTTTTAGCTATACTCCCTTTCTGAGTGTTATTTTGAGGGTTCTTCCATGGGGAAGAGAGCTCAAGGCATGCTAATGATTATTTTAAGGGGTGGTATTTTCGCATAAACACATCCCTGGCGAATTGCTAATCGACGAAAACCGAAATATTAGAAATCCAGGAGACTGTCTAGGCATTGGCGGTTTCGATAAATACCCCAATGAGTACAAACCCCGGGGTGAAGGTACAAAACCTACCCTCACTACGTGGTTGACGCAGTGAGGCATTTATCGAAACCGGAGTTTTGCCCCCCCCCCCTCTTATAAAATATTGTTTGGTACATCCAGAACCATACCCACCGGTTTAGCCAGTGATGGAAACTGAACTGGGGCCCTCAGTACCAGAATGAAGCATTCTTACACTGAACTACGAAATTCAGTTACAAAATTCAGTTACAAATACACCCTCAAGAAATCATTATACCACTGCAGGTATAAAAGGATTCAATCATATTATAGACACATGTATAATCACAGCCCACATATCCGTATGACTAATATAGGTCAACATGTATAATCACAGCCAACATATCTGAATGACTAATATAGGTCAACATGTATAAGCACCATCACATTATCCGCTGGGACTTTTAAAGATAGGTTTGGCTTCTAAACAGACAGACATAAGCAAACAGACATATAAACAGACAGACAGATACACTTTATCAAGCTTAAAATACATTAGGTTTACAGCAAATATCACACGGTGTGTAATGCATATAGATTATATGTTAAAAAACTGCACAAGTCATTAACATAAATGACATGTTACATAAAAGGAAGTAATCTACTCTGTGAATAAGATTTTACTGCAGGAGTTATGTTGCTTTTTATATATCCAACTACTTCAGTTAAGTCAATTTTAATTTTTTTTATTTTAAATATATATATATATATATATATATATATATATATATATATATATATATATATATATATATATATATATATATAATTGTAGGTAAACAAAACCCTAAGCAAGATTGGTAGAATCAAACTTTATGTAAAAAAAATATTTTTCTGAATGAAGAGTACACAGCTATTACACGTATTCAAACATAATTCTTTGGTCATACTTTATTGAATATGGAGAATTATATGTTTTATTTGCAACAATTGTACTGATTGTGAATGAATGCTGAAATATTTGGCTGCTGCGTTATTGATGGAAAAGTTAATTCTTGGTTTGTTTCCCTATTTATGGATTTAATCCCTCCCTTTCTGAATACTTTACATCTTCCTGCATTTCTGCGTCTGGAATTCTGACTCTACGTAATAGCTTGCAGGTTAGAAATTTCGTTATGTTGAGAATTTCCATCAAGGTGATCAAAATCAAATCCATCTTTGATTTTCCCATAAAAAACTTTCGTAGATGAGACTATCAGAGTTAAGAAAAAACTGTGTTGCGGAGCGCATTACTGAACATTTTACAAATGCGATGCGTGGTAATGGCTTAACAGATTTAAGACATAAAAAATATGTGAATAGGTAGAGACCGTTAAAGATTCTGGTGCATATATTAAGGAAGTTGCTAAACTAGAAAAGTCATTAAGATTTCCAATAACAGTAAAAACACTAACAGGAGAGATATTGTACAAACCAAAATATACAAAAAATGGAAGCCCCATAACAATCATTGATCATAATGCACATACGTGGACTGATGCTGTAACAATATTCCCACGAGATAGAATGATTAAACTATGGAAACTATCATGCAGTATTACATAATAGAGTCAAATGTCCTAGTTGGGGTTTTCCAGTTGTACGTCAATAAGTGGTAAAGATTTAATATAAGTGTGTAACTTGTTCATAACTGAAATTATCCAAGATTTAGATAACACAAGTTTATTTTAAAACTCTGATCAAAATCACACACAAGAAATTAATATTCAAGTGTGCATACATCCATCTTTTGATTGACTGATGGATGATGGAAGATGCATGATGCATGATGAACAACCAAAAATGTGGCCATATCATTAGCTTATCTTGATCTTCGGCCTAGAGAGCTAAAAGCGAAAAATTGCAATAGTCATTTCAAATACATGCACTTACTTGCAGGTTTTATGACATAGACAGCAGAGTTTGTACCATGCTGACACTTCCAGCCAAATGTATCTTGCATAGAATTAAATGATGTAATTGTAACACTGATTGAAGATGCTGTAGCACTGTATGTGTATCTTGCTGCATCATTAGGAGGTTGACATAAACCTGATGGAGGGCAAATGGTAAGACTCACACCAGTTCTATTAGCAATCCAACTTGCTGGCAAAATAAAGGATGGAATACTACATATCAAGTTCACTGTCTCTCCATCCCTGGGTAAAGATTTATCTGCTGATATTGTGACCTGGGCATCTGGAAAGAATTAAAAAGCAATGTTTGTAGTCATTTAAGGGAAAACATCAACCATTTGTTTGCTTTCTTTTTCAAAACAACTTTTTCTTCCTTTAGTATGGGGTGGAGTCAATTATTTGATAGTAGATAGACATAATTGATGCAATCTTTAAGGCATTCATGCCAAAAGCCATTGCTATGTTCCACCAGTGTTATGACTGAGTAAGTAACAGAAAATAATGAAAACCAACAAGTTCTGTACAATTCCAAATATAATTCATTTTCATAAAAATAGAAAGTAAAAAATTAAAAATAACTTACAGTATGTCAAATGAAATCCTAAATGATCCTAAAAGTTTTATCACATGTCCAAATGCATCTAGTAATCAAAATTAGATCAAGTGGTTACAATCCAAATGAAGTTCACTATATTGCACTGAAAATGGTCTTGATATATCATAATTATAGTCCAAAATGTTTTTAAATCAATTCACAGTAATTTAATACAGTAACTAAATCCAAAAGTCCAATGAATAAGTGAAATAAATAAATTCACTCAAAGATCACAACTATTTCTCTCCTATAAGACTGATGACAAGGCAAGGAATAATTAATTTCCTGTATATCATTCCTTATAGCATACACTACACTAAATGCAATACTGAAAACAGAATGAGGATCAAATTAATAATTTTGACATCACTCTTGTCAACAAGATAAAGTATTTGAAAAAATTTATAGAATTTTCAAGAACTCATGTTCTGGGGCCTCTGAGTGACCAAGTGGTCTAAGGTACTCTCTGCCATCTCACCTCTGTCTAGGTGGGTTCGAGTCTAGGATTTGGCGAATGGGGATATGTGAGAAAGATTGCCAGTAGCTTCTCGTGGGTCGGTGGTTTTCTCCAGGGATTTTCCGGTTTCTTCCTCCACCATTAATACTGGCCACCATGTATGGCCTATCATGTGCTGAAATATGGCGTTAAGCCACACAACAACAAACACAACAACAACAGAGAGAAAATAAATAAATGCAATTAGACATGGCAGAGAGACAGAAAGAGAGAGAGAATTTAATTAGAATGAAAGAAATAAAGCTGGCAAAAAAGCACATTCCTACTTCACATATAAATTCAAGTTTTGATATTACAAAGAAGTTTAGGCTAGTAACTCCTTTTAAGTCAAAAAGAAGAAATAAAATATTTTCCTTATTTTGTAAAAGTTGCTAAAAATTTTAAATGGCCAAGGGAGCATTGGACTCAATTACTGCAGTGTGTACTTTAACAAAGCCCGAAATATCTTTACATCCCTGTCTGTACAACATAGTTCCGACTATCACTTGCTTAAAGACTGTATCTTGAATGGTTATGAGTTGGTCCCTGAGGCTTATCAGCAAAAATTCAGGAATTTAATACAATCAACTGACCAGACCTATTTTGAATTTGCAAAACAATTTGATAGGTGGTCTCTTTCTAGAATGGTTAAGAAAGAGTACAAAAGTCTCAGACACCTCATGTTACTTGAAGCTTTTAGGACATAGTGACATTATATGCATCTTTGAAAGCATAAGATTGTAACCATGGAAAATGATGCTCATGCTGGTGACTAGTATTTCTTAACCTGGAGGGTTCCACTTTTAGGCAAATCTTTCACTCAGCAGTCTACTGGTAGAAAGGTATTTCAGCCTAATACAACTTCTAAAACTCAATCTGTCACAACTTTTAAAAATCAAGCTTCTGATAAGGTTGATTAAAAAGGCCTTGTCTCTTCCTGTGTGTACTTATATTGCAAGAAAAATGGACACATTATGATTGTTTCAAATTAAAATATAATCATCAGAATCTAGATAGATTGAACCCAAATGCTTTTATTTCAAAGAGGTCAAGGTCTAGGTCATGTATTGAAAGCAAAATATTTGCTAGGTATAATAAAACCCAGTCTGATTTTATTATGGAGAATTATGAACCATTCATGTCAAAGGGTTCTTTATCACTCTTGTGTTATTTGGCCAATTCTATCCCTATTAAAATTTTAAGGGATACAGGAGCTTCTCAGAGTCTTTTATTATCAGGTACTTTGCCTTTTTCTGAGAAGTCTTCTTCTAATGAGAGTGTTCTCATTCAGTGAGTAGAGTGGAGCTTTGTTAATGTTCCTCTCATTTGTGTAAATTTGTCATCAGACTTAGTTTCAGGACCTGTGCTAGTCAGAATGGTGTCTTCCTTACCAATTGAGTGCATTCATTTATTAATAGGTTACGACCTTGTTGGAGACAAGGTTTTGGTTAATCCACTTGTAACTGACAAACCTTCCTTGGATAAGAAGGTTGATCCAATTGGAAAGGAGTTCCATGATTTATACACAGCTTGTGCAGTTAACAGAGCTGTGGCAAAGAAGTCGATTGAGAATGATTTTGATAAGGAAAATATTCCATTAGCTGACACATATATTGGTCAGGCTTTTGATGAGGTCACTTTCACTCCTTGTTTGGATCAATCAAAAGGTATTGATCACATTGATCCTCTTTTAACTACAAATTCTCTTTTTCTAACCAGGGTGAGAAACAACAATCACTTGTTGTTGAACAGGAAAAAAAAATTGAGTTCTCCTTCTTGTTTCAGACAATAACAACATATTTCTCGATTCAACTTTGAGCAAAAAAATGATAAAAACTTCAGACAAATATACATTTTTTAAACAAAAAACAAATACAACAACAGCTTTTTGAACTCAGAATTTGACTATAGATGCCATTCATGCAGCTAGGCTGATCAGTGTGAAACAATTGTGGAACTTAAATCACTTCTCAATATAATATGTAAATATTTGCAAATAACGTTTTATTTGATTATTGAAGAAAAAAATTCAAGTGATGATGCAATCAAGTGTTTGATAGTGTGCACTATGCTCCCAGTAAGTTGTCAATTTATTGAGAAGTCATGATAAAGGTCAGGTATGAAGCATGAGCAAGCAATCTTGCACTAGTTTTCTAAAGTGGAACATTTAATACAACCATATATATGTATCTAGGAATGTGAGAATATTACTATATTACATAGTTGGGGACAGCTGAGGTGATTAGGATACCTATAATTTAAAATCAGATTACATTCTTCATGATTGGGTCAGCATGACATAGACAGATCAGACCAGAGTACACTCTAATGTTGGGATCAGTCTAGCATAGATTGGAAATCATGATCCTTTACAGTGTTTCAGTCAGATTCTACCTCATGTGTAACCCCTATACAGAGAGAGTCAAAGTTATTTTGAAATAATGAAGTTACTCTATGTATGTATGTATGTATGTATGTATGTGTGTGTGTGTGTGTGTGTGTGTGTGTGTGTGTGTGTGTGTGTGTGTGTGTGTGTGTGTGTGTGTGTGTGTGTGTGTGTGTGTGTGTACTTAGTGACTTGGTGGTACATCTGATATTTGTTATCATGAACAGAGTTGAACTAGGCGATTAAGTTAGTATACTCATGTAATCTTAATTTTTCTCACATGACAAGTATGAAACATTTATTAAACGTCTATATTTGTTTTTAATAAATTGGGTTTATAAGGCTGATGAAATGAATATTAGTTGTAATGTTGATATATTACTACATGTAACGCAGATACAACTTTGTCAGACTTTATCAGGTTCGCATTAATATTTCTAAGATGTAGATCTCCAAACTCAATTAACAAGATTAGTTCATAGCCCAAGCATATATAAGATTGTAAATCCAACTTCTTGCAGTCCTTTTGTATTTTAATTTTAACAATTTTATGAACAGGTATTTAATCCTCTACTATTACCATGTATAACAATACAAACCTTTACAATTATAACTTGACATTCTGTAATCAATTACTAGAAATCCTTTTCTTCAATATAATAGCTACTGAAGGAGACTTTAAAAAGAGTTACTTAAAATCACCTGGAAAGCAAACTTTACCTCTGTTTTTTATCAACACATTATAGAACCTGCTTTAATATCATTGAACAGAAAGTTCTTTTATGCCAGGTCTTATCACTGTGGCTAGCATTTTATTGTCAAATCACTTATTTTTTGTTTGTTTATTCTTGTTCACAATGGCTTCTATGGACTACCTTTTATTTTCATTTCATTATAATTAATATAATGTATAGAAAACTACTCTTCATTCTACATTCAGAGTGAAACTCTATTCCAAAGGAAGTGGTTAACTTTTCAAGCTTCAAGGTTCCAGCAGTGACTCTTCAACACTGACTCATGGAAATTACCAGTAATTAGTGAAGATAGATTTGATGTGTAGTTGTTTTACTTCAGCTCTAAATGCAAGTGTTATATAGACCATCTCAATTATAGTCAATCAGTGCTATATCTTATCTGTGTTAGTGAACAGATTTGCTGTTATGGTTGTCCAATGATACATCAATCTTTGTTAATTATCTGACCACCTGCCTTAGTTACATGGTACTCTATATTAGAGCTTGTAGTTCTGAGTCAGTGATAGTTTGGAGAAGATGGAAATAAAGGTATAAATATAATCAATAATTTCAGCCACAGCTAAAAAGTATACAATACTAAGTGCATGGAATTTGCAGTTTAGCAAAAGTAATCAAGAAATAAAGAGAACAAAAACTCATATTTAAAAATATATTACTGTACTTGAAGTTTTTCAAGCAAGTACACCAAGCATAGCCATGTACATCTAGAACTGTGTCTATTCTAAAATGATTATTAGAAGCATTTTAAGCTGCAAATATTCTGCACCCACAATTTGTGCAACTCTCTCTCTCTCTCTCTCTCTCTCTCTCTCTCTCTCTCTCTCTCTCTCTCTCTCTCTCTCTCTCTCTCTCTCTCTCTCTCTCTCATACTAAGCCTCCAGTTTATAATAAAAATAGGTAAAAGTAAAAAGCTAAGATGCTGAAGCTATTTTTTTCACAACTCTTGTTAACTGTATGACTGTTTCTGCAGTTTGCTCACAGCATACACACAAATGTTGCTTATGGCTTATGAATAAATGATTATATTATATAGAAATTTGGACTGGCTTGGTTTTATCAATCAAAAATCTTTTCCCACAGAGAGTGCCGATGTTAGAAACTATGATAGTCTTTTCCTTTGTGTGCAGAAATCACTAATCACCTCTATACCGCCTTGGTGGCCTAGTTACATTGGTTACAGAGCATCTGCCTCAGATGTGGGAGGTCATGGGTTCGATACCTGGCAGAGTCATACCAAAAACTTACAAAAATGGTACTAACAGCCGAATAATGCTTGTCACTCTGCATTAAGAGGTTTGTGTTAGGACTGGTTGACCTGGTAACAGGATATAATGACTGGGTGTAACATCATGCTACATGTCTGTGGCATGATGCCCCAGTGCCTAGACATCACTATAAACTGCCACACTGCAGACATCATAGCAATATGGCTGAAAAATTGTTAAATCTATATTAAAAATCCAAGTCACACACACAAACACATACACACACACAATCAAAATGTATTTACTGTGTAAATATTATATGAATCTATATAATAAGAAATTAAATTGTACATCTGTATCTTAATGTAATAATTCTTCTGTCAATCAAGTCATTACATGTCTAAAATTCAACAAACCGAGACTGCATTTTGCCCAAAACTTATAAAATATAATAATTGTGTACATGTTTGCAAAAACAATCAATCTGGTTTTAATTTAAAACTTTTACGAAATTTTAAAATCTTTCCAGGTTTTATCTGACTTCAGCTAACATCATCATCCTCCATCTTGGAAATGTGAAATAAGTGATTGGTGTTTGTCACCCTGATTAGAATTTAATTTTTTCTAAATCTTCTAATATATATATATATATATATATATATATATATATATATATATATATATATATATATATATATATATATATATATATAAAGAATACAAATCATATGGCGAATAACAACCCTCTCAAGCGTACTGGATCCACCAAGGGATCACGTCTGTCAGGGATTAATTAAAATAGATGCAATAAACTGACGACGAACAGTACGAAACTAGTAACTAACTAGCCTAAGCGCTTTCGACTCTTAATGAGTCTTTTTCAAAGGCAAATACAAAACATAGTTACGACAAACAAATAAACACAAAAACGTTGCGTTTGTAAACCTCTACATTTCTATCTTCACATGTGTTAAAACTATAAATACAACCAGCTTGTGTAGACTAGTTGCGGAAACTGAAAACGTTGTATAATTCCCTAAAAGTCTACAAGCCAAAGCGACATCTATTTTTATTTTGTGTACATATGTAACGCAGATTATATCCCGGATATTTGGTTCTATACCGGTTATTCTTATAGTAAAAATTGAAGGATAAGAAGATTTAGAAAATGTTAAATTCTACTAGTGCATAGTTTTCATTTTCTAGTCTTCTTGGTTTAGACCGCTTGGTTTCAATGTTCTAAGGCGGCGTATCCAGTATGATTCCTTTTCCTTCCTGGTTTCGGAACTCCAGCTGTGGTTGTTGGCAATAGCGATAAGTATTATATCACTGAAAGTGTGGCCAGGGGAGGAGAAGTGTTCTGCGACCGGGCTTCTGTACAGCTTTTTTGTCATCCAATCAGATCTATGAAGGTTTATCCTTATGTGTAGCTTTTCAGTTTCTCCCACGTACTGAAGGCCACAGATCTTACATGTGATGAGATAAATCACATTCTCTGTTTTGCACGTTTTGTTTGGACCATGTATGTTTAGTTTTTCTTTAGTCACTGTGCTAGTGAATGTCTTGGTCTCTATCATATGTTGACAGGTTTTGCATCTTTTATCGCCACAGGGTCCAGATTGACTAGGTTGGTTTTGACTAGCGATTGTTGTTAGCTTGGCCCTGACTAGGATGTCCTTTAGGTTTTTTGGTCTCCGGTAAGCTACTACAGGTTTGTTCGGAAGTATTAGGTTTAGTACGTCTGACGATTGCACGGTTGGCCAGTGGTTTGCGATGATTTTACCTACTTTGGGATTGTCTGGGTGATAGGTCAGAATAAATGGTATCCTATCAACCTTTTCTTTCTGTCCATATCTGAGTAGGTCATCACGGTTTGTTTGTTTGGCCCTTTGGATTGCCTCCGCAATCAGGTCTTTGTCGTAGCCTCGGTAAATTAAATGTTTAGCCAGCTCTTCAGACCTTTCTATGAATCTTTCATCGTCGGAGCAAATTCTGCGTATCCTCAGTGCCTGGCTATATGGAATGTTCTTAATGCAGTGTTTTGGATGACAGCTGGTTGGGAGAAGATACTGGTGTTTGTCGGTTGGTTTCGAGTAGATGTCTGTGTGTAATTTGTTTTCCACCAGTCTGGTTGTTGTGTCCAGGAAAACATGGTTTGAGTTGGAAATTTCTGCCGTGAATTTTATTGAAGGATGGAAGTTGTTTGCCTTTGAAATGAAGTCATCCAGACTTTCTCTTCCATACTGCCACTTCATTTCTATATCATCGATAAAGCGTACCCACTGGTATGGTGTACGCTCAACCGATGCTAAGAGCTTTCCCTCAAGTTTTCCCATGAAAATGTTAGCATACGAAGGGGCCATTTTAGTACCCATTGCAGTTCCATTGATTTGTAGGTAGTTTTCTTCATTAAATTCAAAGTTGTTGAGTTTTAGGACAAGCTCCAGGAGTTGGATTAAGAAGTGTGTGGGTGGATTGTTTACAGTTCTTGTTTCCCATGCTTCGCTGCATGCCTGTAACCCTTCGTTGTGCGGTATGTTGGTGTACAAAGATGTGACGTCTAAGGAAGCAAGTAATGTATCTGGCAGTAATGGTTCACTAGCTTTGCTTTTTATGAGATAATCTGTCGTGTCTTGAAGATATGATGGTAATTTGTGGACATGTGGTCTCATAAAATGATCTAAATATTCTGATATCCTTTCTGTGGGGTGCCCGTTACCTGAGATTATAGGTCTGCCAGGGTTTCCTTGTTTGTGGATTTTGGGTAGAAGATAAAATCTACCTGCTCTTGGGTTTTCTGGGCTTAAGTAGTTTTTGGTTTGCTGGTCTATGTGTCCGCTTTGGTACGCCTCGTCAATAACATTAGTGATGATTTTTGCATATTCCAGCGTTGGATCATGGTCCAGTTTTTGGTAGAACCTAGCGTCACTTAGTTGTCTACTTGCTTCACTAATGTAGTCTTCCCTATTCATAACGACAACAGCGGAACCCTTATCTGCAGGCTTAATTATTATGTCTGTTCTGCTTTTCAGTGAGTGCAGGGCATCTGTTTCTTCTTTTGTCAAATTAGAATATTTGTTAGTATGGTTGATATGTCTGGAAATATCGTTTTCAACCGAGTTGATAAAGGCTTCCAGATTCGGAATTGAACTTTTTGGTGGGGTCCAGTTACTTTTCTTTCTAAATGTGGGTTGGTCGCAGCTTATATTTTCCTTTGATTTGCTTGGTGGTTGCAAGGCAAAATGGGCTTTGAGTCTTAGTCGGCGGATGAATTCTTCGGTGTCATTCTTAAGCTTCCCTCTGTCGTATGTTTTAGGACGGGGACAGAAACTCAAACCTTTCGATAACAGTTTTATTTCTGCATCAGTAAGTTCTAAATTGGAGATGTTGACTACTGTGTTAGTAACAGTTGCATTAGTGTTTGTTACAGAGTGCTTGCGATTCTTCCTTTTGCGGCGATTTTTCTTCTTACGGTTGTTTTTGGAAGAAATTTCGTCAATTGAAGTTTCTTCACAACAGTCCATTGGTTGTAGATCATGACTTCTAAATTTTCTCTCTCTGACTTTGTATAGTTTCGAAGAGAGTATTTTTTCATCTTTATTTAATTTGGAGTAAAACGTTTTCAATTGTTCTTCTGTTGAGACGGAATTGAGAATTTGCTCCGACGATGAAAGATTCATAGAAAGGTCTGAAGAGCTGGCTAAACATTTAATTTACCGAGGCTACGACAAAGACCTGATTGCGGAGGCAATCCAAAGGGCCAAACAAACAAACCGTGATGACCTACTCAGATATGGACAGAAAGAAAAGGTTGATAGGATACCATTTATTCTGACCTATCACCCAGACAATCCCAAAGTAGGTAAAATCATCGCAAACCACTGGCCAACCGTGCAATCGTCAGACGTACTAAACCTAATACTTCCGAACAAACCTGTAGTAGCTTACCGGAGACCAAAAAACCTAAAGGACATCCTAGTCAGGGCCAAGCTAACAACAATCGCTAGTCAAAACCAACCTAGTCAATCTGGACCCTGTGGCGATAAAAGATGCAAAACCTGTCAACATATGATAGAGACCAAGACATTCACTAGCACAGTGACTAAAGAAAAACTAAACATACATGGTCCAAACAAAACGTGCAAAACAGAGAATGTGATTTATCTCATCACATGTAAGATCTGTGGCCTTCAGTACGTGGGAGAAACTGAAAAGCTACACATAAGGATAAACCTTCATAGATCTGATTGGATGACAAAAAAGCTGTACAGAAGCCCGGTCGCAGAACACTTCTCCTCCCCTGGCCACACTTTCAGTGATATAATACTTATCGCTATTGCCAACAACCACAGCTGGAGTTCCGAAACCAGGAAGGAAAAGGAATCATACTGGATACGCCGCCTTAGAACATTGAAACCAAGCGGTCTAAACCAAGAAGACTAGAAAATGAAAACTATGCACTAGTAGAATTTAACATTTTCTAAATCTTCTTATCCTTCAATTTTTACTATAAGAATAACCGGTATAGAACCAAATATCCGGGATATAATCTGCGTTACATATGTACACAAAATAAAAATAGATGTCGCTTTGGCTTGTAGACTTTTAGGGAATTATACAACGTTTTCAGTTTCCGCAACTAGTCTACACAAGCTGGTTGTATTTATAGTTTTAACACATGTGAAGATAGAAATGTAGAGGTTTACAAACGCAACGTTTTTGTGTTTATTTGTTTGTCGTAACTATGTTTTGTATTTGCCTTTGAAAAAGACTCATTAAGAGTCGAAAGCGTTTAGGCTAGTTAGTTACTAGTTTCGTACTGTTCGTCGTCAGTTTATTGCATCTATATATATATATATATATATATATATATATATATATATATATATATATATATATATACCGCTTTATTACTCACCTACAGTTATCTGCAGAAGACAGACTATGAGGATGCCCACAAGCATGTTCATCACTGGAAAGAAACTTTTTCTGCCAACAGAAACAAAAAGCATTGTTTTCAAACGTTTTCCTACTTAAATAGTACCCATAGTCTTCTATTGGGAACATATATTTAATAATAAAGGAAAACTATTTATAAATAAAGAATTACCTCTACCCAATTTAATGTAATACCAAAACTATGTATTTAAAAGGTGTGTACCACTAATTTTAAGTAGTATATACTTAAATCTCGTCTTAAGAAGCATTCCATTAATGATGTCATTAACTATGTCCAAATTATGTGTATTTTCACACTAGAAGATCTACCATTCTCGTATGTGCTATCTGATCTCAATAATGGAAATTCATCCTCTTCCTTGACATGATCATGTCTAAAATAAACACATGACACTGATGTAACACACAAAGGCAAATGTTAATAAAACAATATGCATTTATTCAGCCAAAGTAATTCATGATGTTCCAGACCAGTTAAAGCAGCAGCCAATTCCAAGCACAGTCTGACTGGAGTGCGTGGGAGGGGGTCTTCTTGGTGGGAGATGGTCTTTAGAATCACAAAATTTAATTGCACCTTATTACACATGAATTCCTCCACATCTAGAAACAGCAAGACCCAGTCTTGACAATAATACAGTATTCTATTCCTAAATCACCACCTTGGTTAATTCCATTATTTGACCAACCCACTAATTAATATTTAATATTTGGACATTCAAAACAATGTATGTTTGTAATCATAATTAAAACAATAAAAATTAAATCTAAATACATGTAATCTTAATTAAAATTTTTAAGTCAAAATACCAGTAATTCTTATTATAGTTGTTAAGTCAAAATGCATCCTAAACATGATTACTAAGTCTAAACACCTGTAATTTTAATTTAAATTGTTAAGTGTAAATACATGTAACTTTAATTCTAATTTTAAACCTAAATATATGTAATTCTAATTATAATTGTTAATTTTAAATACCTGTAATTTTAATTATAAATGTTAGGTCTCAATACAATACACATGTAATTTGAATTCTTAAGTCTTAATACCTGAGATTCAATGTATAATTGTCAAATAAAAATGCATGTAATCATAACGATGACTATTAAGTCTAAAAACCTGTGATTCTAATTATAATTCTCTTTTTCTGCACAGAACTGAGATAAAATTCATAAGATAGAACAAGAATGATATTTAAGTAATCAAATTTTATGAGAATTTTTAAAAAGGATTCTATACTATTTGAAGAGCTATATAATTTCCTATTTCTATTATAATTTGAGTTACATCTAATTTACATATCTTAAATGGCCTAAATTCAAGGTCCAAAGAACTGAATACAGAAACTGCTTTATTATTGGGGACTCAAACTATTGTTAATAACAATAATCTGATAGCATTTAAGTTAATCATCCAAGCCAAATTTACTAATCCTCTGGCTTTCCTGAATAATATCAAAGGAACCAGATGTTCATAAAATCATCCATTATTATGTGTACAGAGTTCAAAACACATTGAGAAGGAGTTATGTGTATTTCATTTTTGTCTGCTAGACCAGTGTCCAGAGCAGTTATGACCTACCTGAGTTTGATCATTTTTTTAATTTGAGTTCAAAGTCTAGTCTTATTTAAAACTTATAATGTTCTGGAAGGTGACTTCATGAAATACTTCTCCTTCATATCCAAAATTCCAAAAGCATGGAAAGAAGCAATAAAAAAAACATTTAGCACATAATAATTTTGAAAGGCAGGAGGATAAAATAATGGATCTGAAAAAATATAATTCACTCAAGTTTACAAAGATCTTTTATAAAGGGCTAAAAGGCAACATACTGCTAAGCAAGAATCTTGGATCAATTATAAAATACAAATATAAGCAGTGGGGAGTAGTCTGAGATTTATAGCAGGGCGAAATTTTGTACCAAGGATACCAAATTGATCTCTTTTAACTTTAGAATAATCCAAAGAATAATCGCTACTAATGAATTTTTTAAAAGAATAAACATTGGACAACAACAAATGTACATTTTGCAAGAGAGAGAATGAAAGTATTGAACATCTCTTCTATGACTGCAATATTACTTCACAGTTCTGGTACAGTTTTATTGATCATTTCTCATCATCTTGCCCAAATATTGTACATTTGTCAAAAAAGAAACATTTTTAGGAAATGAACAACTGGACAGTTTGTGTAATTTCTTGCTTATTTTGGGAAAACATTACATTTATACTTAAAGATTCAATATGCAAAATCCTTCCATCTATGGTTTTATGCAGAGAGTTGTAATGTATAAGAACATTGAAAAATATGCTAAGGTAAACAAAAAAAGAGGACCATTTTCTTAATAAATGGACTTCAACAGATGAATAGGTAACTTGTATCTGATTGGATGGTAAACAGGAACATAACACTATTTTCTAAAGCTTATGTCACCTACATTGTTCCATATGCATGTGTGCATGAGTGTGTGCATGTTTGTGTTCTTTTATTTTTTCTTTTATTTTAATATAGATTATATTTACTACCCCTAGTTTATATGGAAACAAGAAATTTTTATTGTAAGTTGACCTTAGAATAGTTCCCGGACCCAATGGTCAACCTATTACGGGGATAATAAAATGTATTCTTAAAAAAAATACATTTTAGATTATATCATTCTGATACATGAAGACTGTTGGAACTTCAGCCTATTCAAGACAATTGGTACATCAGTGTACTTATTAATGGAATTTATTTGGAACACTGTACACTTTAGGACCTGTGATAGAACAGTTATTTGGGATTTAATTCACAAAACTTAAGTTCCTCTTAAGCTTTCACTTGTAGTTAATAGAAATAAATGTATTTGTTGGCTTTTACTAAACTTGTTGGTTTCACTTAATTTAAGACTAACACTAGAGTTTACAACACAAGATTGCAGCCACCATTCCTACATCCTTACAGATTTCAAATCACAGCAATAAGGTTGCAGCTGCTGTTCCATCTTCAACCTACTACAGTACTATGCTGAACTGTTTACAGAATAAAGCTTTTTTTCCTGCAGAAATCAAAGCAGTATTCAACAAGTCCATTTTTTACAAAATGTTACTTTTTGTTTATCACAAGTACACATGTACTATCTACCAATGATACCTATATAAATACTAATACTACTTTATTTGAATGTGAAATATTGAGACAATAATGTCCCACAATAATAGTTACTCCCTGTTTTGTTGTTGCATGTGTACCTGGAGCAT
The DNA here is from genome assembly GCA_016746295.1 of Potamilus streckersoni. Taxonomy (NCBI): domain Eukaryota; kingdom Metazoa; phylum Mollusca; class Bivalvia; order Unionida; family Unionidae; genus Potamilus; species Potamilus streckersoni. The sequence continues at coordinate 34,054 of JAEAOA010001174.1, forward strand.
GGAAAATAACTATTATAATAAACCTTCAATGGTGAATGTGTTATTTAAATCCAAAGATATTGATCCAATATGATAATTTTGATTACTAATTTTAGCAACATAAATATCATAGTTCGAAGTGATGATTCTTCTAAAACTGCTAGCTTTGCATCAATGTGGACAAGATAGATATCTGAGTTTTATGTGATGGGGAAAGCAATCACAGATGCTGACCAGAAAAGAGCACTGGTCTTGCATACTGTTGGTATGTGTGAGCAAGGCATTCTTTATACCTATTGAAGAAGATGGGAATGACGATTACAAAAAAGTTAGAAATACACTTTAGAAACATTTCACTGTAACTACAAGCAAATGTGCCATACAAAATACATGTACAAGTTTTTTGAAATAACTGTCAGCAGCCAAATAAAACTATAGAACAATTTCTAACAAACTACATGTAAAAGCAGAAACAAGTGAATCTGGAAACACTGCAAAAATAGATGAGCAAATATGTGGCTAAATTACTGAAAAATGTGTCTCACATCACATCAGGAGGAATTAGCTCTTAGAAAAAGGTAGAAAACTGACTTTATATCAGTTGGGAGAAATTGCTCTTGGACTGGAAAATTCAGGAAAAAAACAGGCAAGATCAATAAATGGACCAAGAGCAGATGTGAACGAGCTGACTGTTCATGAAAATGTTGCATATGATTGCAAATGGAATGTTTCAACTGCAGCTATAAAAGACACAAAGCAAAGGACAAAATATATACCTGGCTAAAGAGAAAAAAAAATGCAGAAGATGTCAACACACTGGGCATTTTGAAAAGAAGTGCAAGACCAAAATGTTCAGTCATGGAACCCCACATGCTGCCAGAGACTCAGGACATGTAAGGCAAGTAGAAAAAGAGGACAAAAAGTATAAGAGCTATGCATTTAGTAAAGAGAATGTTGAAAATGGTACTAATTTGCACAAATTAATGTGAATATTGGTTGTGTTCATATAAATATTATCATTGACTTGGGTGCAACTTTAAACATACTGGACAGAAAAGTTTGAGAATTAATAAAGAATGAAAGAGTAAAATATTTGCCAAGTATCACTACAAAGCGGTTGTATGCCAATGAAAATAAAATGCAATTGGATGTTGCTGGTGTTTTCACTTATACTGTCAATGTGGGAGACACAACAGTGGATGATGTTGAATTAATCACGATAAAAAGTAAGTGACAGGCTTTGTTGGGAAATTAAATTGCCATGGATCATTGAATTCTGAAAACTATTGTTAAACCAAAATGCATCCTTGCAGTCAGCTTGCCGCATGCTTTTCACAAGGTTGCAGCAAAACTTGTATCATCAAAATATGCTTGCAAATAAACATTTCTTAGCTTGTGCAAGTATGGCACATTTCTGGTCATTTTCTTACCAGTTTGCACAATTCACGGGCTTATGAAAAATACAAAGTTCCACATATTTTCAGACTCAATTTCTTTGAGAATTTTTGTTCACTTCCTGCTGTATGCATATAAACTGCAAATAACATTTAAACTATTTCAGATTGTAAATGTTCAATAAATAATTGTATGCTAAAAGTGACATAAGTTAATTTAATAATGTGGATTATTTAATTTCCAGCATTAAATATTTTTATTTTTAAAATTAACAAATTTAAATATGTTTAATGTGGTATATATCACTCGATGCTCAGATCAACAAGCGGATTGGAAAGGCATCAACAACTCTCTCTAGATTGTCGAAGAGAGTGTGGAACAACAGCAAGCTGACATTGAACACTAAGATCTCCGTGTACTGTGCTTAGCACTCTCCTGTATGCCTCTCAGGAGAAACAACTGTGTGCCTTTCACATGCATTGTCTCCGTCGCATACTCGGGATCACCTGGAGCGATCGTGTGACAAACGAGGTGCATCAACAGGCCAAAATTCCCAGCTTGGTCACACTCCTCTACCAACTTCGCATCAAATGGCTGGGCCATGTACATCGAATAGATGATGGACGGATCCCCAAAGACCTTCTCTACTCTAAGCTTGCCTCAGGCAGAAGATCAATCGGATGGCCACATCTTCGCTTCAAGGATGTTTGCAATCATGATATGAAAGCTCTTGGGATCAAGGTCAACACCTGCGAAAAGTTTGCCTCCGACAAGTCCAGCTGGCGACATGCTCTTTTCACAGGTCTGATAGCCAGCGAGGAAAAGTTATGAAAGCTCGCCGATGAGAAAGATTTCAGAGAAAGAGGATGCAGTTCCAACCAAGACCTGACTCAAACTTCAAGTGCAGCAACTTCAGCAAGGATTGCCACTCCCGTGTGGGGCTTTATAGCCACAGAAGACGATGCACAACTACAAAGTGGGACACCTTTCATGAGCACATTTCCATCATCTCTCGAGACTAACGGAAGCCAACACATATCAAAAGTTAATAATAATAATAATAATAATAATAATAATAATAATAATAATAATAATAATAATAATAAATTCAATTATTAAGATAAGTAAATGATTATGATTTTCTTTTCTGTTATTATACATTTCCATAAAATGTTAATGTTCAAATAATGAGATTTAAAAGTACTGAAATTTAGTAGAAAAACCTAGAAAAGATTCAATCAAATGATGTCCTTACACAAAATCTGTATTAAGCACACAATATAGCATAATACATATAGCAAACACAGGACTTAGGAACAATTGGCATAGGTCACTAATTTTTAAAAAGGAGAGGGATTCCGACAAAATGAGTGAAATTTGATCAGATGAACAAACCTTTTTATACACTAGGGAAAAAATACCCCATCAAAAAATTGTTTTAAGGAAATTCTGATCCCAAATTCTGTTTTATAAAGTAAACAATGCATCATACCTTAGGGGGACAACATATATGTAAATAGTTTTCTTTCTTTTCAGCTAAGTGGTGGGTGGAATCTGTCTGGTTCCCCTGCCCCAAAGTTCATTCAAAATCATATCAATCTAATTCCTGGGTATAAATGTGCTGGGCGAAAAATACATGTCACTGTTTACTTGAACACATAAATGTTGCTGCTATCATGTCTGGTCATGGGAAAGTCATGGGCAAGGTCAAAAGCCGAATTTAATCTAAAATGGCGAAGACATAGCAGATATTTCAATGGGAATACCAGAACATGTGAAATGTGAAGTGGTAGACTATTACTACTAAATTACTGACAGATTGTAAACACAAGCAGATATTTCAATGGGAATACCAGAACATGTGAAATGTGAAGTGGTAGACTATTACTACTAAATTACTGACAGATTGTAAACACAAGCAGATATTTCAATGGGAATACCAGAACATGTGAAATGTGAAGTGGTAGACTATTACTACTAAATTACTGACAGATTGTAAACACAAGCAGATATTTCAATGGGAATACCAGAACATGTGAAATGTGAAGTGGTAGACTATTACTACTAAATTACTGACAGATTGTAAACACAAGCAGATATTTCAATGGGAATACCAGAACATGTGAAATGTGAAGTGGTAGACTATTACTACTAAATTACTGACAGATTGTAAACACAAGCAGATATTTCAATGGGAATACCAGAACATGTGAAATGTGAAGTGGTAGACTATTACTACTAAATTACTGACAGATTGTAAACACAAGCAGATATTTCAATGGGAATACCAGAACATGTGAAATGTGAAGTGGTAGACTATTACTACTAAATTACTGACAGATTGTAAACACAAAATATAACTAATTATACAAATATTATATATTTCAATAATATTGAAACTGAACTGTATTCAAGGATTGCAGGGAAATATCAAGACTGTCAAAACATAGGGAACTCTTAAAACTGGAAAAAAAACTCTGACATGAAACAAGTGGGAAAAATTGAAGGTTTCTTTTTGGATTCTTTGTACATGCAAGTAACTCAAGAAATTAATATGAGGGATATAGCTGTAGATAAAAGACCCAGTATAACAAATGACCATCACCAAGACCTCACTGTACACTGTTACCAAAACACTCACAAACAACCACACCATAAGCTCATTTTCTAAAGAATAAACATTTGCCATTAAATCCATACCAAGAATGCCTAAATCTAACTCCTGTATTGCCAACAAATGGAGACAGGAAAAAATTCTCTGAAAATAGAATGCAACTTCATTCATAGGTACTGAACTGGAAATGTTAATTATGGCATGAATTCTACTGTATTATGGTATGAAAGTGCTATAAAGTTTCATATCTTGCATAGGGTTAGAATTTCAAAGAAAATGAATTTCCCCCGGTTTCATCACTGGTTATACTGACTGCTTAAAATATGACCTTGTATATCTTAATTATTTTTCAAAGAACCATTAATTTCCTTTTATTATGGTATATGATTGATGGGTGAAATAATGGGATGGCCTTACTACAGATGTGCACCTTTCCAAAAAGTGCTAGCTCCACTTGGTCATTTTCACTTCCTGAACTTCAGAGATAAATTGTAATAAACAGAGCTGATAACTTTTCTTACAATGTATATATTTAGTAATTCATTCATTGCACTTTCAGAAGCTGGTATTGTCAAGTCTGGCAAAATTCATTTTCCTTATTATAATAGCTTCTAAGGACAGATTACTTAAATTAGACAAATTCAGGCTGATATTTGGAGCACAAGGAGGCAGTCATTTTAGTTAGCATTATACTAAGATTATTTTTAATTTCCAAAGTACAATATCCAAACAAGTGTCAGAGTCATTACATCAAAGTAGCGGTATGCAAAAATTCTCTCCACTGTCATCATCAACATTATCAGTCCCGTAGTCTGGTTGACCATTCGGGCACCATGCAAGACCAAACAACCAGCTTCCTCCATTCCTCTCAATTTTCCATCTATCTCAATGAGTCAATCAATGTCAAGTCTGTTTTCCCACAAATTCTCTGCATGCTTCTCTTTCTTTTTTTTCTCGTACAGTGCCTTACAGGATTGTCTTGGCAAGACCTGATGAAAGTCAGACATGCCCAAACCACTGCAGTTTACATTTTCCCCTGTGCTCAGGAGGTCTTCGTGAGGCCCAATGGCTTGATTGATCATTTGCCATATTTCTTCATTGGTGACAGTCTTTGTATGAGACGCTGATGATCTTTTGGAAGCATTTTATCTCTGTGGCTTGTATCCTTTTCTCTAAGTCAACTGTTATGGTCCTTGATTCACAGGCATTGAGACATATAGAGATAGCCAGTGAGTTCATCAGTCTTACCTTTGAAATGAGTGCAATGTTCTTGTCATTCCAGATGGGCTTCAGTTTTGGCAGCGCTGCTGTTGTCTACGCAATCCTGGAAAGTACTTCAGGCTGTGATCTTTCATATCTTACAATTTCCCCCAAATATTTGAAGCTGTGGACTGTTTCTAGCTTTGTACCTTGGACCCTGATGTCACTACTGATGCCCTTGGTGTTATTGGTCATCAGATTCTTCTCTGCACTGATTTCCATACAATATGTTGCAGAGGTTTTGTTGAGGCTCTCTACTAAGCTAGCTATTTCTTGCTCATTTCCTGCTAGTCCATCAATGTCATCAGCAGAGCTTAAGTTGGTGACTGTTCTGCCTCCAATGCTGACTGTCCCTTCATGCTTTTCAAGCGCGTCAGCCATGATTCTCTCCAAAAAGATGTTGAATAGTGTGGGAGAGAGCAGACCACCTTGCTTGACTCTGACTGTCATTGTAAAATAGTCCCCTATGCTGCCGTTGAAGTATACTACACTAGTGGCCTTGTCATACAGATGCTCTATTACTGTGATGATGTTGACATTGAAGCTGTACGGTCTCATGGTTGCCCACAAGGCTGCATGCCTTGCGCTGTCAAATGCTTTCTTGAGATCTGTGAAGACATGGTACAGATCTTGCTGGTATTGGAGGTACTTCTCACACAATATTCTGAAGTTGAAGAGCTGCTCTGTTGTGCTGGGCCCTGCTCTGACACCTGCTTTATCCTTGGCAATGATCTTTTTAACTTATGGTTTTAGTCTTTTTGGCAGTATCCTCAACATGACTTTGCTTGGATGGCTTATAAGACTGATTGTACAGTGGTTTTGACACTGTTGTAAGTTGCCATTCTTAGGGAGGAGGATGATCAATAATTGTGTCCATGGTGATGGCTATTTGCCTGTTAGGCAAATCTTGTTGGAGATGTTTGTGAGGACACTAATCGCTGTTTCTCACCTTGCTTCAACCAGTTCTACTGGGATGTTGTCCAATCCTGCCAACTTCTTTTTCAACGATCTCACTGCTGCTTCTACTTCTTCCTGTAGGATAAGGGTGGTTATCATTGTTAGTTGCTGGAGGGATTTTCAGTACCTCTAGATCTATTGTGGGTTGGTGGTTAAGCATTACAGCAATGCCCACATGTTCCTTTCCAGATCATGCAAGCATCCTCACCTATCTTGGCATTCCAATCACCTTGCACAACTAGAATGTCTTTCTTCCATATTTTATCCATAACTTCTTGTGGCTGTTCACACATCTGTGTCATCACAGTTTGATGTTGGGGCATATGCCTGTATGATGATGATGTTGAATGGAGTTGAGCAATGGATGGTGATGAGCAACTTAACGTATGTAACAAGACCTCTCTATCCCACCAAAGAACGCAACCATGATCAAAAGTTTTTGGCCTGATCAGCTTCAGTGTTAGATATATTCCAGATTTAGCAATTGAGTGTCTGTGCCACTTCCAAAGCTCATGAAAAAAGATTAACTGTTTGTATGGGGACCACAGCAGAAAACATCATTTCAGAAACTTTAAAGATTTATTGGCTGATGCTAATGTTCTGGTTTATTTTGACAGGAATGCACGAAGTAACTACAATTGCAGATGCCAGTCCAGTATGTCTCGGTGCTGTATTGGTTCAACAGCAAAATCATGAGTATCAAGTAATTAGATGTGATTAGAAGTTTGTGGATACCAAAAAAAGGTATTCACAAACCGGAAAAGAAGAACTTGACATATTATGGGCATGCAAACTTTTTCATATTTATATTTTTGTATAGATTTTGAGATTCTCAGTGATCATAAACCACTCAAATGCATACATTTGCCTAAATTTAAACCATGTGCCTGAATAGAAAGATGGGTTTTGAGATTACAACCATATCAGTATGCTGTTAGGTACATATCATGGCAGGAAAATATAGCCAATGCACCATTCTGACTGGTTTGCTAAGGAATCCTACCAGTAACCAAGATGACAGGAAAGACTATATTAGATTTGCTGCACGCCAATCAACACAAAATGTATAATAAATTGGCCAGATGATAAACTGAAAGGGAATCTAAAGATGACCCAGAATTGTGCAATTTAAGAGAATGCTAACTTCATGGTAAATGGTACAGTTTCGAAAGTACATACCAGTACATGACCAATAAAGTGCCATTGGAAAACTGGTTTGATGGGGAACCAGAATCATAGTTTTGAAGGCACTTTGCAAACAAATAATGTAAACATGAAAAAATTGTTGCATAGAAAATTATGGTGACCAGAAATTGATACAGAAATTGAACAGTTCTGCAAAAGTTGTGACTGTTGTCAGTTAGTTTTTCAGCCAAATAAGCCAAAACCAATGTCACGAATCGAATTAGCACCATGGCAATATTTGGGAAAAGATTTGTTAGGTTCTTTAACCTCTGGCAACTGCATTTTTGTAGTTCTAGATTATTACATCCATTTGTTTTAGATTAAAATTACAAAATCTGTAACATCAGAAAAAAAATCAGTTCATTTTTGTTGAAAATGTTTGTTACTCATGGACCACCACTGAGAATTCAGACAGATAAAGGACCTCAATATATAGGGGACCATTTCAAAACTTCTTTGATGGAGAATGGTATTATTCACCAACAAACAACACCATTGTGGCTGCAAGAAAATGGTGAAATTGAGTGCCATAATAGATCACTAATGAAGCGGATAAGAAATTCACAAGCAGAAAAGCGATTGGAAGTCTGATTTAAAAAACTATTTGTTAATGTACAGAAGCACTCCACATACAACAACAAGAGTAAGCCCCACAGAGCTTGAGTTTTAGACAAAAGATTACAAAAAAGTTACCACAATTGGCAGAATTTAATGGTGATGATATTGCAGTTCAAGATCATGACAGTGAAAATTGAAAATATTATTGCTGACAATAAGTGAATGCTGTAGAAAATGATTTTAAGTCTGAAGACTTAGTTGTAGTCAGGCAAGATTGGTAAAATAAACTGACAACACTATTTTATCCATTACTATGTAAAATTGTAAAGACTGGTAATGTAGTTCTGGTAGAAGTGGATGATGATATAGGAAAAATGCATCACATGTCAGCAGTTTAACGAAACATTGAATACCTCAAGTGTTGAAGCACAAGATACATAAGCTAAGCAATTTACCAAAACATGAAACATGCAAAGTTTTAATTCAAACACATTATAGAGTCAGGCAGAAATATACAATGAACCCATGTGTATGAAACATTTGGTACCAAATGAGTTAGATACACCAGCTAGTCTAATTAATCCATTTAATGGAAAGACTATGTTTTAAATCAAGTCTGAAGAAGAATAAGATATGATGTAGCTTAGACCTTTTGCTTATAATGTGAGTAGATATGCTCAATCATTGGGACAAATAATCTAATCAGAATGGGATATAATTTGGGTTCTAAAAAATACATAGAAAGGGATGTAGTATCTGCCATAGAAATGATTTTAAAATGTGCTGAATATATTTGATAACATATATAACTACCAATAATACTTTCTCAGAATGAGAAATATTCAGATAATGATGTCTTCCTGTTACCACATTAATAGATACTCCCACTATCTCATTGATGCACACGAGCATTAGGAGCATGGAAAATAAATGCCATAATGGCAGATCTTAAATAGTCAATGTGTTATTGGTGAAATCCAAAGTAATTGATACAATATATTATCATATGATCCTACAATACAGTCACTTATTTGTATCTGATAATAAGCAATTTTGGTTTAGCAGGCTATATTTTCAGCCTTAAGAGTATCTCTGTATTAAACTTAGTTGTCCCAATTAATTTTTTATAAATTGGTTTGATAATGGTAAGAATTACAATTAATAAAAATAAAAACTGCTGTAATATAATATATTCCTATTTGATTAGTTGTACTTTTACTTTTAGATAAACAAGTTTTGCAAGACTACCAAGGAGGTCTCTGCTTTTTCTGACAGAGACTGACATGTCAAAAATTCGAGATATAAAGAATGATAGATAATTTTTTTTTAAAATCAAATTTTTGACACAGCTGTCTGTGTCCCTCAAAATTCTGCTGTGACGGCTAGACATAACAACAGTTCTGTCCCAATCATTAGGCAGTTCTCTGTGTTATACTCCTCACAAGAAGGTTTCCAGCGGTTATTCTTTCCTTTTGAGTAAAATGCTGCTTTGCATGCATGTATTGGCAATTTAAAAATCAGGTCATTTATAGATGTATAGATGTCAGGTCATTTATAGATGTATACATTGGTGTTCTGTTCTGACAGGGATTATTATTAAAAAGTGAGTGTTCTGAAGGATGATCCAATAGGTCAACATAAGATGGATTTTAGTTCCAGCCACATACCAAGGTCAGTCAGAATAAATTTATTAATTGCTAGCAAGTGTTCAATAGTCAAAACTCGGGGGGGAGGTAAAAATAGCATAAAACTTCAGTATGGAATACGGCTGGCTCGACAGCGTTGGTGCTACATTCGTGGATTCAAAGGACACACAAACAACAAGTAAGGGTCCTATAACTTTTATGCTAAATAAAGGTCAAGCAAAAAACAAATGTTGCTAACAGTATCAAGCCCACTATAAAACTGTCTGATCTCCCACTCTGTCCTTGTATTTTTTATGCAAGACTCAGAGTTCAAGAATGTTTAATTAACATCCAATGCCATTGGAAGATAAACAACAGACCTGATGAAAGTCTTTGGTATCAAATTATCCAGAATGCTGGGATTAATGTTCTGGCCAACTGTCACTACTAACAGCTAGAATTGTATACAGGAATTGAGGGTGCAGTCATTCTGATAACAGTTGGTCTCGACTGTAAAAAACAAACAAACAAAAAAAACAGTTGAAACCTACAAATTTTCAAGTTAGAAAAAAACAGCACAAAGTCCAATTGAGTTGTTATATAAGTACTACAAAACAATCAAACACAAAAACTAATTTAAATAATAATAATAATAATAATAATAATAATAATAATAATAATAATAATAATAATTAATAATTAATAATAAGGTGAGTATATGTCCAAATTTGATTACTGGATCTATGGTGACAAAATCTGTTCCAAAAATGAAGATTATGATAATTATAAGAAAAAAATTTTAAATGCTAAACTATTTTTTTTTTAAATCTAATTTTCCCTATTAATTTGACTTGTATATGTGCTAATGAAGTTTATATGCAGTATATTATTTTCTCTGGAGCAACGTACAATGGAGTCACAGGAAGAAAAAAGACTGCTGAGAGATGCGTCAAAATGGGCGACGTTCTTTACGACAAGGGGTCGTCTGCATAAAAGCTCACCATGAAGAATATGACGTAATATATCACTATGATTTGTTAAGGATGCTTTGCTAAAATAACCTATGTTTTAAAAGTAATGAGAATATAACTATGACAGAAGTACATTTCTCAGAGGTGTATGTAATTGATTAAGTAGGTCTAAAACGACAAGTCCAAGATAGTACTTCGGTGGCTATTAGTTACCTATTTATGATGATCTTAATAGGCTCATTTTAATTTGATGAGCTAAATCTGATAGAAGCATACATTTAAACACAGTTAACAAAGGTATCGTATCTCACCGTGTTATTATTATAATGCTAAACTCCAAGTCACCATGCCAATTATCTGACTTCGCTTTTCCACCATATATTTCCAACATCGAAAGTAGACTATCATTGTCGTGTCCCGATAAAAAGTCTCTCAAGACTAAAGTTCCCACGGATATGTCAGTATTAGGTTATATTTTGCACCGAAGTATATACTTGCTACCATTGGACAAGATGCACTAATTTTAAATTACGTTCTCGGTCTTAACGATCAAGAAATTGTAGTCATTACAAACTGAAATAATGGTCTACATGAACGTTAACTTTAACCTGCAACACTTTCCCTTTACCTTTTAACCTTTCACCTTTACTCCTAACTTCTGCCTTTCACCCTTGCTTTTGATCTTCAATTTTAGACCTATGGCACTTAAATTTGATTTTATTTTTATTATTTTTAATAGCAAAAGAGTCATTGGCCTTAAAACTCTCACGACTGTTGTGCCATAACTTCTGGCCGATTATGGGTCATAGGCCTTCAGATCTCATGACCTTTCGGCCACTAAATTACTTGAATGCTTTTGACAAGAAGAAAAAAACAGGGTTACCTAAACTTCCTGCTTTCAAATTGTTGTGTGAAAATCATAGGCCGCCTACGACACATGTCTTCAACATTTTATTACGATTTTTTAACAAATCAAAATAGTTATTACATACACAGATACCTGTCCAGTATCAAACTACATTTTTAAAAGCACATGATAAAAATTTCCCCCATTACCCCAAGTTTACCTCACAGTAATGGCAGAACGTAATGTTTGGATTACTTGATTATTTGTTTTCCCCATTTATTTTTCTTTATTTTCTTTAAGTCGTTTTTCACGAAACAAAAAATATATGACTTTAAAGCACTATAAAGTACTTTTTAAAACATTATGTTCTCCTTTTTCACTGGTCATCATAATTAATCAGCTTATCTTCTGGCCAAAGTGTTAACCAAATTTGTTTCAGTGTAATTCCTGGTTTCCTAAATCCTAACACTCAATTGGCTAGTGAAACAAACAATATAATTAACAACATTTACCACGCAACATTGAACTTAACTCTTCCATTCCGTAGTGTATTATTTTGATACAAAGAATATTGATTCCTAAGCAAGCATGGTTTTGCAAGGAGTACTAAAATTGCCTACTGCAATTTAATTGAGTTAATTACGATACCTACACCTCACTTAATTAATTTGTTGGTAGTAGAGATGTCAGAATTTTCGGAAATTTCTTCCGGGTTGGTTGGTTGGCTTCCGTTACTCTCAAGAGACGATGGAAATGCGCCTATGAAAGGTGTCATAGTTTGTAGTTGTGAAGCGTCTTCTGTGACTATAAAGCCCCACACGGGAGTGGCAATCCGTGCTGCAGTTGCTACACTTGAAGTATGAGTCAGGTCTTGGTTGGAACTGCATCCTCTTCCTCTGAGATCTTTTCTCAACGGCGAGCTTTCGTAACTTTTCCTCGCAGGCTTTAAGACCTGTGAACAGAGCATGTCGCCAGCTGGACTTGTCGAGTGCAAGCTCTTCCCAGGTGTTGACCTCGATCCCAAGAGCTTTCATAACCTGCTTGAAGACATCCTTAAAGCGAAGATGTGGCCGTCCTATTGATCTTCTGCCTGAGGCAAGCTTAGAATAGAGAAGGTCTTTGGGGGATCCGTCCATCATCCATTCGACGCACATGGCCCAGCCATCTAATGCGACGTTGGCGGAGGAGTGTGACCATGCTGGAAATTTTGGCCTGTTGAAGCACCTCATTGTTTGTCACACGATCGCTCCAGGTGATTCCGAGTATGCGACGGAGACAACACATGTGAAAGGCACTCAGTCGTTTCTCCTACAGGCGTACAGGGTCCAAGTTTCGCTGGCGTACAGGAGAGTACTAAGCACGCAGGCACGGTACACAGAGATCTTAGTGTTTAATGTCAGCTTGCGACAATCTAGAGAAAGTTGTTGACGCCTTTCCAATGTGCTTATTGAGCTCGGCATCGAGTGAGAGGTTGTTGGTGATGGTAGAGCCAAGGTAAGTGAACTCACTGACTACTTCTAGTTTGTAGTTGTTAATGATTATGCTGGGAAGGTCTGTGTCCTGAGCCATCACGTTGGTTTTCTTTAGGCTGATGGTCAACCCGAATTCATCACATGCTTTAGCAACGCGGTCCATCAGACGTTGTAGTTCAGCTTCTGTGTAAGTGACTATAGCAGCAGCATCTGCAAAGAGCATGTCCCTTATAGTTGCTTTCTTTAATTTCCCCATTGCCTTCAGTCGTGCCAGGTTGAACAGTCTGCCGTCTGAAAGCGTGTGTAGGTAGATCCCTTCTGTGGACGTCCCAAAGGCGTACTTAAGCAGGACAGCAAAGAAGATGCCAAAGAGCGTGGGGGCAAGGACACAGCCTTGTTTCACTCCGCTGTGAATGTTGAATGGTTCGGACGATGAACCATCATACTGCACTGTGCCTTTCATGTCTTCATGGAAGGACTGAACCATGCTTAACAGCTTTGCAGGGCATCCAATCTTCGTCAGGATTTTGAAGAGTCCGTCTCTGCTGACCAGATCGAATGCTTTGATGAGGTCTATAAAAGCCAGGGAGAGGGGTCTGTGTTGTTCCCTGCACTTCTCCTGCAGTTGCCTGATGGAGAAGATCATGTCTATTGTGGACCTCTCTGCGCGGAACCTACACTGAGACTCTGGATACACTCTGTCGGCAAGCGTCTGCAGTCTGTTCAGGATGACTCTAGCGAAGACTTTACCCACGATGCTGAGAAGTGATATGCCCCTGTAGTTGTTGCAGTCACTTCTGTCGCCCTTGTTCTTATATAGAGTTATGATGTTGGCGTCTCTCATGTCCTGAGGCACTGCACCTTCATCCCAGCACTGGCAGAGAAGATCATAAAGGTGTGTGAACAGCACACTGCCGCCACACTTGATGACTTCTGCTGGGATGCCATCCTTTCCTGGGGCTTTACCTGTGGTCAGTTTCTCTATTGCCAGCTTTAGTTCTGTCTGAGTAGGTTTCTCATCCAGTTCGGTCAAACAAGAGAGGTTTTCAATGGAGTTGAGGGCATTGTTGGTCACGTTATTCTCTCTGGAATACAGTTCGGACTAGTACTCCACCCAGCGCTCCATCTGTTTGCCCTTGTCATGAATGATATCGCCTGCAGAAGACTTCAATGGAGCTATCACTTTCTTCGTTGGATTCATTGCTTTCTTTATGCCATTATACATGCTTCTGATGTTTCCGTTGTCTACTGCTGACTGGATGCTCTGACAGAGTAGAAGCAAATATTCATTAGAGCATTGCCGTGCTAACCTCTGCACTTTGCTTCTGGTAGACCTGTATGCATGTAGTGTCCTCTCCCAGGGAGAACGCTTGTATTCCAGGTGGGGACTGCGACGCTCTTCTATTGCTGGAATGAGTGCGGTGGAATTGGCGTCAAACCAGTCATTGTTCATTGTCTGCTTCTTACCAAAGATTCTTGTGGCTGCACTGTACACAGTATCTCTGATGTTGTCTCATCTCTCTTTGCCACTGCCGTAGGGAGGTTCGGAACTGAACGCCTTGGAGAGGGCGTAAATGAATTCTTCAGCATTCTCTGGATATGACGTCTTGCTCACATCAATGTGTGGTTTACCCACTTGCCTAGAGTGGTGGATCTTCTTTGGTTGAAGCTTAAATTTATAGCAGACTAGAGAGTGATCTGTGTCGCAGTCAGCGCTGTGGAATGTGCGAGTAAGCTGCACACCCTTCATGGCTGAACGTCTTGTGATAATCAAGTCCAGCTGATGCCAGTGTTTGGATCGAGGATGCCTCCAAGACACTTTGTGTTATGGTTTTGTCTGAAAAAATGAATTGGTGATGCTGAGGCTGTGGAAATGGCTCATTTCTAGTAGACGTTGCCCGTTTTCATTCATCTTCCCAATGCCAAACTTGCCGAGACACAAAGGCCAGGAGTCGTGATCGGCACCCACCCTAGCGTTGAAGACTCCCAGCAATATCAAGTTCTCTTCCTTTGGAATTTTGCCGATGAGCGAGTTGAGCTCGTTGTAAAACGCATCCTTGGTATCTGTGGTGGCATTGAGTGTGGGAGCGGAAACACTGATCAGGTCAAATAGCCCGGTTGAGGTGTGGAGGCGAATATATAGCAGTCTTTCATTTCCTTGTTGGCAGGGTTCTATCATCGCCAGCATAGTGATCCTGACAGCAAAACCAACACCATACTCCCTGACTTCGTCTGTTTTTTCCTTGCCAGAAGAACGTGTAGTTCTTTTCTCTGAGGGACCCAGAATCTGGTAGCCGTGTTTCTTGAAGTGAGGCGATATCGACATGGAGTCTTGCATGTTCGTCTTTGATGACTAAAGTCCTTCGAGCATCATTGATTGCCTGTAGATCATCTGAAAGCCCTGTCAGCATAGTCAGGACGTTCCATGTACCTAGAATGAGTATTGTTGATTTACTTGTTTCTTTTCCTTTGTTTTTTTCTTGGTGCTGTAGTGGCAGCCCGCTTGTCAAGTACTCACGTATCTTAAGCCCTGCGCATCCAGCAAGGCAGGTGATCTGTGGCGGGACGGCACCTTACTGGCTGGGGGCTGCCCAGCTTGTGGCGAGCGATAGCTGTCCAATGAGACCTGTTGGTCTCTCCCACCGTCGGAAGCAACCCCTACGCCAATCGAGTGGTGACTTATATCCGGTAACTGTTGCTTCCCGTGTTGTGTCAACGCTGTGGAGCGAAGCTGGAGTGTCCTCTCCAGGGTGCAAGCCTGGGCAGGGTTATATGGAGAATCAGCTGTTGCCCATGCAACTGATTGACCCTCTCCACGCAGCTGATGGATCCAAGGGAAAACACAAGCCGATACGTCATGGCACCAGCGATGTCGCAGGAGTTGCCGAGATGACACTTAAAGCAGTGACAAGTCGCCTTAGCGTCTCCGAATTTTCTGTTGGGGTTTACTCCCTTAGCCTTTCCCATGTATGGGTATAGTCGCAAGTCAGCGAAGGCTTGAAATCAGAGTTTACATTTTCCTAGAGGGCTACCACCCAAGGTTAACGGGCCCCGTCTGCCCGTAGCATCTGGTTTTGAGGCGCCAGAAACTCGCCTGCCATTCCTTATCTAGTTAGTTTAAACAGGTTCCGCCGTTCTTTGTAGTTAAGCCACCCGTGAAGGCCTGGAGCTGAATTTGGTTGTCAGAGGCTATCTCAGACACAAGCTATTGGGGGATTTCTAGGGGAAGTGTGTGCTTATCTCCCACATCCACCCCCGGCGATAACAACCCATGGAACCCATACAATGATTATATCTTAATTAAGTATGAGTTATGTTAAACTTTCAAACATTATTTCTGATGTTTAGACAATATAACTTAAATAATGTCCAAGCGCTAGAGATTTCAAGTGTATGATGATTAGTCCTAATCACATTAGTTTTAATAAAACTTAAACTATTGTTAAGAACCGCTTTGAAATCCTCAAAATGCATCATCTTTATTGCATATCCTTTAGTGATGCTTTTAGCTTTCTTTGTCGTTTTGATTTGTCATCTAATATCACAGCATACATTTTGCTTCTTAGTCCAACAAACTCTCACCGGCACAAACATAAATTCATCTTTCATTTTCCAAAAACTTTCTTGTTAGAATTATCATGAAATTCACTACATGTTGGATAACCTGATAAATCGAAAAATCTTTATTATGGTAAATATCCCGATAGACATTTTCACATTCCATATTATATACTAGGGAGTATGTATAAATAAATAGCAACTCCAAATCTAGCCACATTTTTGTTTAGTAAAATTATTATGAAAATCGTACATCAGCCACTTTGATATATAAAGTATAGCTGCACCAACAAAAATTGGTTTATTTAATTTTAAATTTATCTTTTGTCGTTGTATTGAGGCAAGATTTTCATTTAATATTTTCATACTAGCAAAACCATCGTCATTGACTAATTTATTTATGCGATTGATATAATTAACAATCTCAAGAGAAACTCTCATATGTATGTGTTCCATAGCCTTACCAAACGATGAGTTGTTCATTAACTTGAAAATGCTTTTCTCAAATTCAGTTTTAGCCACAGCTCGACGTTTCGTATTTTGGTCAATATAATCTACCATTCACCGCGACTGATTAAACTTTGGCACGCGATGGACCGTTCTCCGAATTAGTCTAGCATCTACTGCATGCTTTAGATTTTTATAGTGCATGACGTAATTTCTTTTATCTAACAAATTTGGATCTAACTTGTTAACCATAGAACTTCTTGCTGTTGTCATTGCTTGTTGTTCAGACGATAATAAACTGTAATCAATCATCATCGGCTCTGCGCTAGACGAATAGTCATTATGTATATCAGATAACGAACTAGGATAATCTAGACCAACTTAAAAAAATATGAAATATCTTTCGGAAGATTTTTTTCAGTTTCTTTGAGAAATTGGTTTGGAGTTATCCAATGAAACCCACCGCAGTGCATTGGCTGTGCCACACTACACCCGCACAAATTGACACAGTTCAGATAAATAATGAATGTAACTCGACGGAAGAGTTTTATCGTGATTTTTGAGATATTTATTATTAGTCGCTGCATATGTTTTTGTTATAACGCTAATTCCTCCTCTGATGCCCTTTTAAAATAAAGTTAAACATATCGACATCTGTTAAGAGATCTAATTATGTTTTTATAGTTTTTAGTACAGCGTCCCAAGACCGCCCCGGAGCAGAAGAGTACCAACAAGGATCTAATCCGTAATTTGCATGACTAACCTGACGAAAATTCTCGAAATATTCTTCTAGCAATAATACATCCGTTTTCAGATATACATCGTGATAATCGCCAAATATTTTACAGGTGAATTTATTCCATATATCTTGTGCATATTTATACTCGTCGTTGGCTGATATTTTCATCCTTGAGCTAAGAGTAAAAATTTATCTTTGATAGGTAGAGAAGTTTCATTAAATCTGTTCCAATCGTTAAGATACACATAAGGAAAGGTACCTTTTTTGTCAGATCGACATAGTTTTCTCCGAAACAGCATCGCAGATTATTAATAGTGCTACAACCTTTAACGAGCTTGTCTATTGGTGCTGCCATAAATTGCATGCCGTCGATAAAGCGTAATTTGCCGAGGGTCACCGACATATACATTTCAAAATTATTTGGATTACATTTTATCACGTTATTTAGTTTAAGTTTAGCTTTAATGTTTTTATCACCAAAGCTTCTACAATGATGTGGCTGTCATAACCACGAAAGTTATGTAAAACTACGGGAATAAAATCTGGAGTATGAAATTTTGAATTACAACTGTTATAAGCTGCTACGCGATATTGGCGGGCTAAATGACAGTGATCTCGAACCTTTGGGTACGCTAGCAACTGTTCACAAATATGACAATTAACTGCCTCCTCAAAGACAAGTTGTTGGTTTGACGTTATTCTTATCGGAGCTATTCTAAGTAATCTGTTAGAAATTGTATTAGCATCGTCTATTAAATTGTTTGTAAGCATATGGCAGGATTTCCACCTCTATATAACCTTATCGGAGGTGAAAATTTATCGCTGGCGCAACAAACTATTTTGTAAGCTACATCGCAAGGAAGATGCTGTTGTATTTTTCTGGTACTTGATTTATTCGGATTATTTGCAACTCCAGCTACAGGGATGAGCAGACGCTCGAAATAGGCGTAAATAATAAAATAAATACTTAGTTTATGATTATAATTTTTAAATTTCAATATTTTTTCATTTTCGCTAGGCATATATTTTTTAAAAACTCTGACGCATTATTTCAGATGGTCCTGCAGTCTTTCATTGCAAGTAAAGCCGTGAAGACATATGTAGCAGAAATATTTCTTGTTTCCGTTTTCACTGTACTGTCCGCCAACTAATCCGTTAATGTTTTTATCCAACAGTAAAGTCCATGAAAAAATAATAAATTGATTGTCTTTTGCGAGGCATTTTCTCAGATATATCTCGGGTAAATGTTTTCCTTCTCGTCTAGTCCGAAAACATTTACTGAGATATCGATTTGCTTTTCGAATTTTGGTATATGATTTTTTGCTACTGGAAAGTTGATACCAGCAAAATTGAGCTCGTTCTTGTGCGGAAAATACTTGTTGATGCGATTGGAATTTTCAGTTTTGGGAAACATCCCGGAAAGAATAGACCATTGGAAACATTTGTCTTCGTTGTTTTGACATTTGTATTGCATTTTATTTCTTAGATTCTCGAGGAAGATCAACGTACGAACTACCGCGAAGTACATCATATTTTGATTTTTATCATTTTATGCTTTTATCATTTCCAATATCAAAACTGACCCTGACGAAGTAAATTCTTCTAATTTCTGTGCTTATTTCTTGATGTATTTCATCGGCAACCATATCAATGTTTGTTCCAGTTAATATCTTTCTCAATTTAGGTGTTAAATATGGTCCCGAGATTTCGCTGTCAAAACTTTTTGTTTCCTAGACTGCGTATAACTTTGATAAAAACGTATGATACTGGACTATAGGTTTGATACGTTTATAAGCCGCAAGTTCTTGAGATATAAGAGGATGCAAAAGATGAAATAAATTTGTAGAGGTAAAATAGTCTGATCATCGAGTTTATAACTGTAGTCATAGCCTGAATGAATATATATATATATATATATATATATATATATATATATATATATATATATATATATATATATATATATATATATATATATATATATATATATACACTACCCTTACTACCCTTTAGTTTGGATGAGTGTTGAGGAGTGGATTATGTATGGGTCTTTCTATTTCGTTTTGTTTCACTGAATGTAATTATTAATATGATTATCTTAATGATAGTTTAATATGTTGTTGAAACACAACGTGTTTACTTGAGTCGTAAATGTCACTCGTGTGAGCACATGCTGTGTATGGAGGCAAATTCATTACAAGTAAACATTCAGGAATAGCTATGAAAACGACTGGCTGATACATGGTCAGGCTTTACTGATGTCCAGATGTATTGTGAAATTGCATGCGTCCTCCGTTCACGTGTAATTCAAACACCGTATTAGTTTTGTTTATATGTTGAGGTTATATTAAGACGTTCAGAGTCATGCACAGTTGTAGAGAGGTAAAGTCAGAGTTGGAGTTTTTTTGCAATATCTTAGTGTTGCACAACTTTTGTTACCTAGTATTTTTGTGCTAAAATAAGGTGTCTGTTCTTGTGTCTACGTAAAACATGTTTTGTTAGAGGAGCTAATTTTACTTCGTTTATTTCTGAATAATTGTTCTCCAGGAGAACAACATTACTGATTTGTACAAAGATATTTTCCGAAAATATTCGAAATTGGAACGGAACAATAAAAACTGTACTTTACTGTGTAAATTCTGGGTTTTTCTATTAGCATTCGTCTGACGCTATCAGCTGCCATTTTGGACCGGAACTGAACTTCAATCTGTGTTTGTTTAGAACTTTTTACAGGATTTGTGTTTATCTTAGAAAAAACAATTTGGATCATTTCCGTAAATCGTAAGTCCTTTTTTGCATATTTAGATTTTTTCATGTTTTCTTGGAAAATGAATTATTTTTAAAATTTACAAAGCTTGTTGACTTCACTCTTTCGTTATGTTACTTTGAATGAGCCGATACGTAACAATATATATATATATATATATATATATATATATATATATATATATATATATATATATATATATATATATATATATATATATATATATATATATATAAAGAATACAAATCATATGGCGAATAACAACCCTCTCAAGCGTACTGGATCCACCAAGGGATCACGTGTGTCAGGGATTAATTATAATAGATGCAATAAACTGACGACGAACAGTACGAAACTAGTAACTAACTAGCCTAAGCGCTTTCGACTCTTAATGAGTCTTTTTCAAAGGCAAATACAAAACATAGTTACGACAAACAAATAAACACAAAAACGTTGTGTTTGTAAACCTCTACATGGCTGTCTTCACGTGTGCTAAAACTATAAATACATCCAGCTTGTATAGACTAGTTGCGGAAACTGAAAACGTTGTATAATTCCCTAAAAGTCTACAAGCCAAAGCGACATCTATTTTTACTTTTTGTACATATGTAACGCGAAAAGTAAAAATAGATGTCGCTTTTGTACATATGTAACGCAAAAAGTAAACATAGATGTCGCTTTGGCTTGTAACTTTTAGGGAATTATACAACGTTTTCAGTTTCCGCAACTAGTCTATACAAGCTGGTTGTATTTATAGTTTTAGCTCATGTGAAGACAGCCATGTAGAGGTTTACAAACACAACGTTTTTGTGTTTATTTGTTTGTCGTAACTATGTTTTGTATTTGCCTTTGAAAAAGACTCATTAAGAGTCGAAAGCGCTTAGGCTAGTTAGTTACTAGTTTCGTACTGTTCGTCGTCAGTTTATTGCATATATATATATATATATATATATATATATATATATATATATATATATATATATATATATATATATATATATATATATATATATATATATGAGGCAAACAATAATGGAATTATTCGAAACATAAAAACAAAGAAATGTTATTAAAAATTTACAGAACAATGGTTACTTACAAGCAGTTGTACGCGGAACAAAAACAAGGAACTAAAACTACTTTGTTTGTTGTTATAACCACCGTTTTGTGTTTCAGACTTTTCATGGCAACATTCCTAATGGTCTAGTTTTTTATCATAAAAATGGTATTGAAACAGATTATCGTCTAAAACTTTTAGATTTTGTTACGAAAATAAAATAGTCGACGTGGAGCTGATTTTAATGGTTCTAGTTTTCAAAATCCAACCAAACAAAATTTGAATATATTTTGAAACTGGAAAAGAAATGAAATTTAAATCAATAACATCTGCCGCAAAATATCATAAAATTAGTTTTAGATACGATTACTAATAATATTTTCTATATCGTTTTTGGAAAGACAATTATGACTAAATTCCATGACATTATCGTACTGTCATCATTGCATTTCTTTCAAAGATTTATGATATCCCCTGCTGTTACAAAAATTTATCAGATTCGCCTAATTTATCATAACGACAACAAAATAAAATTATATCCTAGCAAGCAATTTCGAACTTCTTCAGCTAATTCATTTTTGTTTAGTAACTTAACTCGACAATAATATTTTATTTCCTCGAACATATTATATATTAATTAGATACAAGATTATTATAATAATGGACTTAATTTAGAGATTATGTCAGCTATACTCGGAAGATTTTTTTTTCGGTTCATAATGTTATGACCGACGACAGATTTGCTGGAGCCGACTTTATTGGCCGTACTGAAAATTATATATTTTGTATAACTATCACGATGACGAAGATGATGTTTTTGTTAGCAAAAACATTTAAGTAGACCGACAACCGTAGGATGTGATGTTATGTAACACATTGTCAAACAAGTATTAAAATTTAATTTTAGAGTTGCCGAGCACGAAATATTTTGGCAATTTATAAGGCCCTTTCCAAACGCAAAAGTACCCGGGCAACAAAGAAATATAAAATATGATTTTTTTTTGGTTGTTAAAATATTTAATTTCATGTCAGTAGATGATGCGAGAAAATTACATTTAATTTTTTATTTAAACCAGTAAAATGTAGGACTATTCTAATAAAATACGAGCAAATTTATAATACTATTATTCAGTAAATGCAATCGACTTGGTTGGTACCCAATTATTAAATGTATCGATATATTAGCACCATTTAACTAAACTTTTGTTGCCGCGCTTTTTAATAACTATTTCAAAAATAAATACATTTTGTTTTGTTTTCTGAAGTTCTTGTTCGTAAATACTGCCACTTATAGGTTCTCCTAAGATGTCTTTCAAAAGAAATTCTAACTCTATCGCCAACTCTAAATTTGTATCTGCGGTACATGTTTTCGTTAGCTAGCATTGGATTTGGAATCGCGTCAATTGGCGACATTTTAGTGGTTCGGTGTTTTGTGTTTTTGTCTTCATCAACGATATTCTGTAAGTTGTCGATGTATTTATTCGTGCTCTTGGCTGTCAAATACTTATTATTTTTTCGTCAAAAGTGCTAATTAAATCGCTCAACAATAATGCTTTTTCCCTCATTTACAGTAACTTATTTATTAATGTCATTTTGTTCCAAATCCTGCTAGAACTTCTTATTAAAAGACTCTACTCCGTGATCAATCCAAATTATGTTCGGCCTTTTTCTGTAGTTGTTATTATGTGCTTAGCGCGTCAATCATTGAAGTCTCTGTTTTACCCGAAACTGTTGCTGCGAATTCTTTTCGCCTTGCAAAACCTTCATTGTAACATTTATTTCTTATGTTAAGTGATCTGTTAACTAAATCTAACATTGTAGTTCCTTCGTCTCTTGTTCCTGGTACGCTTATACCAAGATTATTACAAGCAGCAGTGAGTGAAACTCTTGTAGCATCTGCGTTATATCCTGGTGCGGCTATGCCTAGCTCTTCAGAATTAGCAGTAAGAAAATCTCTCACATTGTTAGTTTTTGCATTTACATTGGCTTCAGCAACTAATGTTCATTTTGAAAACAATTCTCCGGATCCTACTGTTCCAATTCCAGTATCTTTAAACATTATCTTTAAACCACATCATATTAGCTACTCCAATTATAGTATCATTAAAAAAACATCAAATTAATTGCAGTTAATTTGGAGTAATTATCAAAAAACAAAATAATATTCAAGGCTGTGCTTGCAACATGTAAGTGATTTGAAATATCTTCGACAGTTTGGTTAGGCAGATGATATCGAACACTTCTAAATAAGCACCAACCATTACTTATAAGAGTTACTTCTAAATTAGCTGCAATTGCAGAAGGTGGAACAGCATTTGTAATAATCCGACAACGAACTTCCAACATTATTTGTGAGACAGTAGAAATACATCATCGTCTCTGGCATTAAATGTTTTGTTGCCAGATTTATTATGTTCGTTAGAATTTCATCAAAATATTCAACATACTCAAATTCCGCTACTGCATCGCCTGTGTCATAAATTTCTGCAAAATCGACATAACTTTTCACCGACGTTTTTTATTCTATCAGGTTATATAAAAATTATTGCGGCGCTGTTACTTTAGATATCAAATTTTTTATAATCTGCTCGCCATTCGGTGATAACAGTTATTTTTTGTTGTTATCATTGCGCGTTAGGTTTCTTTTGTTGGTGCGAATTCCAAAATAAGTTGTTTGATTGACAGTGCTGCATGCGTCTTAGGTTCGCCTTTAATTTTATCAGATATTTTTTGTCACATTGCAGTTCCAGCAGCAGACGCAGCTTAAGTTGTAAAAGCTTCACCTGCGTCAAGTGCAATTGGCACAACATTACCAGCTAGTCCAGAAATATTTTCAACAATTTTAGTGAACATATTTCCTAAAATTCCTACTACTATTTTTCTTCTTTTAACTTTTTTCTGTTTCATTATATATGAGGTTGCATAATTGTGTTGTCTTATTGTTGTTCGCCTACGCAACGTGTAGGTGCAGATAATACGTAATAACTTCGTTATTCAAATCGAACTGTCGACCAGATTGGTCTGTCAATTGCATATTTACTTCTGTTATTTGATATTCAACACTTAACGAATAATAAATAATATCATGCGGATTGATTTGCATGAACTAACCTGGTGAAACGTCTGTTGAAAAACTATATTGTCCGACCTTTGCTGCCTTTAGCTGAATAAGAACCAGATGCAATCGAACAATTTACTAGTATTGTGTTTACGTCAGTTATATTAAATGGAAGTTCACCGTCAAACGTAATAGTTTCTCTAGGAAGAGTACCATAGCCTCTATATGAAAAACCTATCAGTGGTACAATACTTTTTGGTGATGATAATTTAATGGCCATATTTGTTAATTTTATTCTAGCTCTCAACGTTATAATTTGGTGGCAACTCTCCTGCTCCTTTATTTATTCTTTACTATGAGTTCTTATATATATATATATATATATATATATATATATATATATATATATATATATATATATATATATATATATATAGATATGCATGCAGAATTTTAACTGGAATCCAACGATTAGCAATATTATCTAATCTTTTAAATTCAAACTCATCATTTACTCCATTTGCCATGGCATTCCAGCAAGTGCAAGAAATTAATCCAAATTCGTATTGTTTTTTTTTTCTCAATCTAGTTATATTGGCGGAATACACTTTACTGAAAAGTTCGCGGTATCATTATCGGATTGGCTAGAGTCGAGTAATAGTGTTGCTGACTTTTATTATTATATTTTTATAAAATTAAGTCGCCGCAATTAAGTCGCGATGTAAAGTATCGTATTCGTCAGATGCTAATAAATTTCTCGATCTCAAATTATTAAGCATGTAAAATAATTCATTGTCCATTGCAGCACCAACATTACCTGCTTCTTTTGACTATATCAATAGCATTAATCTGCCGATCATTTCATTAACTGATGCGAATATTCTGACTCCAGTTCCATCTTTTTATTGTCTATATTTTTATACACGATTTTATCCAGTGCAATAAATTTCTTTTTAAAATTGCAACTCGAACCAAAAAGTTATTTTCGACTATCTTCTGCTGTTTTTCCAAATATATGAGCAATAACACTATATCTCAGTCTGTTATAAAGTGGACGCATATCTTCTTTTATGGCTGTGTTTATTATTGCATCTAATTTATTAATTAATGTGTCATAGTCTGCATTGCTCCATTACTTATATTATCAATATCTTTTATACTGTTTGTCTCTCAAAATGTATAATATTCATCTTCTGTTATCGTATCATTTACTCTTTTTTTTATAAAAAAGTACGTCTCTGCTCTCCAACTTCCATAAACTTTACAGTCATTTCGCCAACTTGTTTTTGCTCCTCTTTGATATCTTATATTTTACCTTAATTTTTTTAAAAGTATTTTTAATTTCTGGTGCTGTTATTTCTGCTAATTATCGTTCAAATTTTAGCGGATTATTTATCAGCCGTTCTATTTCAGCTTGTCTTGCAGCAGGATTAACTATATGTGCTGCAAGTTCCTCAGCTAATCTTAATTTCACCGCATGAGAGTTTTCAATAACTCTTCCAGTAGCAGCCTCTTGTTGTTCTTCAACTAATCTAACCAGACCTTTCTCTTCTAATCTTTTTTAACTTCTTTCGAGAGTGGCTTAGTTTCGGGCTGTTTTCCAAGTAAAGCTTCAGTAACTGGTTTGAGAACCGTAGCTGATGTTTCTGCTGCAGAAACTTGACCACGTCGTGCTAGCTGTACTAGCTGCTTAAATCGTCCCTGAGACTGCGCAAGTTGTTTTAGATTTTCTATGTATTTTCTGTACTTTGCTTGTTTTTCCATTAATTATATACTAGTTTCTATAAACAAAATTGTAAATAGTTTTCAATACAACATCGAAACATTTTACTCTTATCGCTCGTTAATTTATCGAACAAGAAAAAGTCATATCTATTTGCCATTGCTTGACGGTATAGTTCAATAAATTATCTTTAGTTACGGCGCCACATTGTTCGTTCCAGATATTTATAACGTCAATATTCTTACGTTCAGGAAATAATGTAAAACAACCAGTATTTCGCCTAATAAAATTGTCGACATTATAAAATCCTTGATCGAGATAAATAGAATTACATTTCGTATTTCGCGACAGTGAAAAATAAGATCTGATTTTATTCATTTCCTCGTTGTTTAACGGAATATCATCAAAACAACTATTTTGTGTTCGGACGAATCGAGTTGATTAACAGGAATAAGTTCTTAAGGTTGTTTGATAATAAGAAAGATCTTAGCCAGCCTCAAGATCGTCACGAAGTTTGTCATTATAATTGTTAAGTAGTTCGTACTTATCTTGATGCAGATTAATTGTGTAAATATAAACGCGATTGTAATTAAAGTTATCTCCGAGAAGTAAATTCATACGTAAATTTGTTTTGCCCGATCCATTTCTACCAACGACAAGATAATGACAATCTGGAAGCTCATTGTTATGCTTATGTTTCACCAACCGCTTTGTATCAAAGTTTAATATGGACGATTTCGAAATTGAGGTTATACAATTTTATGGTGTATAATTGTGTCAAGTAGTAAATAAATAATGAGTGTTTATTTAAAATTTGGAACATTGGTAGGAGATTCATCGTCTGCTCAGCAATGTGACTTATCTAAATACGCAACTCTTGATCAGCTCAAAAATGAAATTACTGATTTATTAAATATCACAAGTGTTGATCAAAATAAAGTTGTTATCTTTCAAACGAGTGATATAAAACTATCAGATATACTTAAAGGAATTCACACCGCGGCTGTTAATAATATAGTTATTTTTGCTGATCGGGGAAAACTACAAGATTCGGGCAAGTCTGTTAACGAGTATGTTAAGAAAGCTGCCTATGTATTTACTGGTGACATAATAATGTCAGGAAAAACAAAACAAACATATCTTCGAATCCAAGTCGCAGATTCAGATACAGCAACGAAAAGGTACGTTGATGATCAAGGATTTAAGTACGTGTCAGTGCGTGGTGGTATCATGCTTGCATTTCTCAATATGAACAATATTGGTATATTAGTAATCGTAGAGCACCAGAAACAGATTTGGTCGCTGCAACAAAAAAATACGTCGACGATAAGAACATTCCAATAACGACTACGTTAACGATAATCAGTGATGGAATAGTATCATTTAGAAATAATTATAATAATCACATACAAACGTTTCTAAATTTTCGTAGAAATTTACACAGATCTATTAATGATTTTTTTGGAACTAAACCAACTGTTATTATTAATCTTGCTGA
This sequence comes from Potamilus streckersoni, assembly GCA_016746295.1. Classification (NCBI taxonomy): domain Eukaryota; kingdom Metazoa; phylum Mollusca; class Bivalvia; order Unionida; family Unionidae; genus Potamilus; species Potamilus streckersoni. Next base: position 61,764 of record JAEAOA010001174.1, read on the forward strand.
CATTAACGCAAGACTTACCGATATCATTAGTGGCATTCCTGACATTGTTAAAATACTAATCTCGTTAAAATTGCTCACCGACGAGCTAACACTATCGTTTACACAGTAGCATCAGAAAACAATTTATGGACATCTCAAAATAACACATTTAGACACAGTGCGGAGGTCACTGGTATATATAGATCATCTATGTTTAGCAGTGCAAAATTCAGTAAATATTTATATATATATATATATATATATATATATATATATATATATATATATATATATATATATATACATATTTGAAGGGTTGGACCGTTGTTAGAGACAAAACCCTGCTATGGATTTCATTGGATACGTCCAGACCAATTTCTTACAGAAATTGAAATAGATTTTTCCAGTGTCAGTTATTTTGTTGAAGTCGATCTAGATTACAATAATTCGTTGTATAATCTACTTAACGACTGCCAGTTTTGTGCAGAGTCGATAATGATAGATTTCAGTTTACTATCAACTGAACAGCGAGCTATGACCACAGCAATAAAAACAAATCGATAGTTATAAGTTAGGTCCAAATTTACGAGATAAATAAATTACATGATATGTAAAAAATTAAAGCAAGCAGTAGATGTGGGACTAATTCTGGGAAAAGTCCATCTTGAGCTAAAATTTAATCAGTCGAAGTGAAAATCAAATTATATTTACTTAAATACCAAACGTCGTGCTATCGCTAAGACAGACTTTGAGAAAAAAACTTTCTTAAGTTAATGAATAACAATGGAAAAAAATAAAAAAAGAGTTTCCTTTTAAATTGTAAATGATATAAGTCTCAGACATTTAATTATTCAACGATGATGGTTTTGTCCGCTAGAAATATTTAACGAAAATCGCGTTTCAATGAAACGACGAAAGACAAATTTAAAATTAATTAAACCGATTTATTTCGGTGCAGTTGTACTTGATATATCAAATGTGCTAAGGTACGACTTTCACTATATTTTATTAAAAAGCATTATTCATATTATGAGTTGCTATTTACAGATATAGACTCGCTAATTTATAATATAAAACGTGAAGATGTCTATGAGGATATTTATATTTTTAGTGAGTCGATTTGTTTGTAATTCTGTTACTTCGTCAAGTTCATCATGAACTTATTTGTACGATCTTGTTCTTCTCTCTTACTACCATGAAATCTTGCTTTTCGAGGTCATATCTGTTGATTGTCGTAAATTGTTCCTTGTTAATTAATACGAGTCACTAATTGTCCATTAATAACAACAGAAAAGTTATTTATCTTATAGTTCATTGCAGTGATATTTTAATGCCATCCAATAGAACTTTTAGTTCCCATTACAAGATTTCTGTCTAGTGACCACTGATGGCATTCACTGTGATTATTATTCTTCACATTTAACGGGATCTCAGTAGTATTCTCGTCCAGATTTCCCCTTGAATTACGTTGCATTTTGTGAAGAATGGATAATGTCAGTATTAGAAAGTTGTAATGACAGGACAATTATGCTCAGCCTGCAAAGAAGTTCTAACTTTATTTTTCCTGTTGCTAGTTTTTTTATTGCTGACTGTTAATAGTTCTCCAAGTTATGTTCTTTTCATTATTACTGGCGTGAAATTAAGACATATTTTGTAGTCTCATCAATGCAAACTCGGGACCTTTGCTACTCATCTACACACGCTTAAACTCTTACATCCATTTATTTATGAAACTGCAATATTTCTTAGCCACTGGTTTCTCAGCATTGGGAAAAAGCACACATTTTAGTATTTTGCCGTGAATGAAAATACAAACATCGTATCAGCTGCAAATAAATATTCCTCTTGAAACATCATGAACAATAATAATTAAATATTAGAATCCTAAAACCACTCTCCCAAATTACTTATTCTAATGTTTCTACCAAAACAATTTATTATGGTAGGATTACATCAGAAACAGTAGATTTCGTCTATATACTGGCATGTATGGTAGAGAGCCTTTTAAACCGTACTTTTGGTCTACCGCTCTTAGAATCACATGTATGTATTAACATCATCATCATCATCATAAGTATGACCTTGGATGGGCCTTATTCAACTTCAATACTGATGGCTGGTAAAACCTTTTCTTCATTAGCCAGTCTTTTCTCCATCAAATATCATTTCCAGAGTAGCATTTATTTTGATTTTGGAATCTCTGTGTCACATTTGTATGTTTAATATTCTTCGTTTCGTAGTAGTAAATGTATGACCTTGTATTTTTTAATTTTTTTCATTTAAATATTTGTTCCAATTTGGCTTTTTATTTCTGGCATTTAAGTAATAAAGACATGAATAATTTACAACTGGAACTATAAATGAGATTGATGGAAGATACAAAAAATGATTACTGATATAACCATATATAAATAATCAAATTTATATAGAAATTAAAGCTTACAAAATGGAGTTTAACATAGCAAATGTAAATGAAATAAACAATGAAATACTCTGAGAAAGACAGGAGACATATAGGAGTTGGAAAAAATGGAAAGGAAACAAATAAAGAGGATGAGTGAAATCTGTGCAAAGACTAGAACTTAAACAAATTCCAAATCAGTGTCAGGTGTCGTAATTTATAGTGTGACGTCATTATTTGTCTGGTTTATTCCGATAGACGTTTCAACAGTATAAAGAATGAACTTAAGCATGTTCACATCACATGTAACGGAATTAGATATTTCACTTAATTTTATGTAATTATTTTAGAAGTGACTCTATCGGTACAAAGAGTAATTTATTAATAATATTCTTTAGAAAAAAAACATATCTCCAGAATAGACGATTTCTTTTAAAAAAAAAAGACCCAAATACTAATGGCAAAATAAAAGATGTTGAAAATGCTTCTCAAATAAAATGTGAACTGGTTTCTTTGTTGTAGAAGCATTTAAAGTTGCTAAAATAGATGCTATTACATGACTAGCTGCTTTCCATCTAATTAAGATTTGCATGGAAACAGATGTTAAACAACACTATTCAAGAACAACTTAATGATGACATTAGCAATCATGTCATTGAACTTTTCACTTTTATATTGGTTTTGATGGTAGTCTTGAATTTAGTTTTTGTTCAGTGGAAATATCGTCGTTGTTGATCAGTTTCAGAAAAATGCATGATCTCTGTTTAGCTACGATAAAAAACAATAGATCAAACAAATAGTATCTTCAATTTAATGTGTGATTTGATGTTCTTCGCCAATGCTTGTAAAACTATATTTATTTTATTGCTAAATAATTGGAAGCTTATATCGCGATGGCAATTTTGCTTCATGTATTTGTTCTTTATTTTTCATTGTTTCTACTTTACTCTTTTTGATAAGGGTTGCAGTTAGAGCTAGTCCTGTAAAAGTCAGTGATTTGGTTTGTTTAACTTTCCACGCAAGTGATATCTTGAATAACATTTTGTATTTATCCATTAATACTACAAATACATTTTTATTCTCACAGTAACGATGTAAGTAGTCTTACCATTAGGTTTTCTTTCAATTTATTTCAATATTTAATCAACATTTTTTAGATTTTCTCTTCAAATAAATGAAAGTTGAACCAGACAAAATACAAGATGAAAACAAAACATTACAAGGGATATAAACGGTTTCTACTCGAAAGCCAAAAGAACCACAAAGAGTTGAACTTGTAATACAATTTGTAAAACATGCTTTCAATTATAGGCAAAAGCACCCAATGCCAAATGCTTCAAGACAGAACTAGAGTCTTGAATGTAAAATAAAAATGATTGCATTAAGTAAAAATATAAAACAAAATCAGACAACTCGAATGTTTTGGTTGATTGGTGGTGGCGTTGTTGTTTTACGCATTTGGTTCATTTAGTAACAAAACTAATTTTCTCCTAACTGAATCTAAACATACAGTGATCAAAAGATTTGATAATGAACAACCAAGCAAAGCACAACAGGAGAGCAGTGAAGCGCGGAAAGCAGGTCAAAAGTAATCGCCTGCAGCGAGATGTCCCACAGGCTCAAAACCCCGTACGAAAATAAGAAGATAAACCCATTTCATTTTTTTACAAACATATACTAGAAATACTTTAACAGAACATTAATATGCAAGCCAACCGTATAACGTTTTGAGGTGATAAATAATACGATGACGACATAATAAAGACAAGATGACCATGCGGTACTTAAAATATTTTGTAACTTTCTTGGCACAGAAATAACAGAATTTAGAGATAAACAACGAAACAAATTCAATGACGTAAATGGAATATTAAAATCTGCTCTTACTGCAGCATACAGCATAGAAGACCTATATTGTAATAGACTCCGCCCGCGTGAAAGAAATATAAAACGTATTTTACTGATCCAACTAATAACAGAAATGGCAAATTATCCATTCCGTTGCAGAAAATCTTATATAATGCATATTGTCTTATAATGAGTCATCTTTAATCTCAAAGTAGTAATTTAGTAAAGAAAACTCAGTGATCAGATTGTAATTCCAAAGACTAATTTAAAAAATTATTTTCTGGTTATAAATGAACACAACTATAAACTCTGATCGTAGATTCCAAATGACTGATATTAAAACAGAAATGATTATTGTATACAAAAGTCTCTAAATGCACATATTTTCATTTGGCCATTGATGGAACATAGTGTTTTTGACAAATTAACTAACACGTAGGCAAGGTCAGGTCTAGAACTTAAATTTTAGCAAACATTTGTTTATTACTAAGGATCAAGAAACAATATTCACCCATGACAAAAGTCCTGTACACAATATAAATTAAATATACATAACAATTTGTAAATAAACAAATACAACACTTGTTTGTTATGAAGATTTTAGGATATATTAAGGCATGGAAAGTATTGAAAGTGCTATACAATTCTCAGAGTTAGAAAAACATAGCGAAAAATAAGAAAAAATAATGTTTTAGAGTATGTTCAGTCTGATATAGAATACTTTATCTCTTGCTATTATAATCAATGCACAAATAGGGACAAATGTCCAAACATATACTGTAACTGGGATGATTGCAATTTATAGATATATAAATTTAATCTAATAGAACATAATCAGCGAGAGATAAGTAATATGGAAAAGAGAAAAGCTATGGACAACGTTAACTCATTAGATTCTCATATTCAGAAATATATAATTCTGAATAATTAAAACCGATAGAAAGATAAAGCTTATGAAAAGCATGTAGTGGTTTTGACAAAAAATATGACACTGAATAACAAGAATATTCCAACACAAACACGATGACAGAGTTGCATAAAACGTATTATGTAATGCAGATAACTCAAAATATAAAACACATCAGAAACAAAATTAGTGTGAATGAAATGTCGTATAGATCTATGAAGATAATTTTCAACCTCTATCGTGAATACTTGATTGAGAAAATTAATATGGCTACGTTCACCTAATTTTGCAAAAAAGTTACAGATTGGTCTGACCAATTTAAAGCTGACACAAAAGAGTTTGTTCATTGATAATTGGTTAATATTATCGGTGTCGTACAAGGTAGCATTGACGAAATAAACAAATGGATGAAACAAAATAGAACATTTAACTGATTTGAGCAAACTGTTAGCAAAATCTATTTTGACAAAAACGCAGATCAAATGGGAATATATTTTTCTTTAGTAGTTTTACACTGTACCACGTCATTAGTTTCCTAATAGCAGTACTTTCGGGAAGATCTTATCATGTGGAGTTGCAGTTGTTCAAGAAAGGTCAAACCTTGGGTAAAGTCATTCTTCAGCACATGATGGGCAATTTGTAAGGAAGAGCCCTGGAAAAGTCACCGACCCACAGGAATTTAGTAGCAACTTTTGTTTTCATACCCATGTTCTTCAAGTAAGGGCTCGAACTTAAGTAACCAGAGGTGAAATGTGTGACATGTACAGTCGACCGCTTTAGACCACTCTAGTGTTTTCTATGATCTTTCACCAGTTAAATATTTGCTCGGTAATAAATCTAAAGACTAAAATATCCGTTGAAGCATATAATACTGTATCAGTTAAGTTCTGGTCTGAGTCGTGCTCTGCGACTTAATTTTATACGTACCGAACATTGACTCGAGGACATGGACAATTTAATTATACTGTAAACCATTCAATCAATGCTGAGTTAGGCTAAACTGAAATTGAAACGTAGAGTCAAAACAAAAATATAGATTAACAAATTATTTTACAGCATGATGTATGTGTTATAATTTTTGTATCAGTCATTATTCAGTATGGCGACGTAATACTAAATACGTTTCTAAATATCAGGTCATCGCGATAGCAATGTATGGGTGGTTTCAAAAGGTATATTATTAGTGAAATATACGAACCAAAATGAAAACTAAATATAAACCATCCAACAAAGAATTAAAAACAAAAAGTTAAAAAATTTAAGTTAAATTTTTTAACGGCTTCACTATTTCCACGCCCTACGAAATTCTGTATATTTAACGTTTTGCAAGGAACCTCGCATGAGATGAGTTTATATTAAGCAGAACGATTGAAAAACAAATCTGGACAATTTATCTTTAAGGTCATGCGATTATTATTCCCATATATCTTTAGAGCGAATGAATGAATTAATAAATTAATGATTTAGCCTTGGCCTTCATAAGAATGAACAGTATGTTAATGACTATACATTGAATGTAAACACTTCTTAAGACCGCTGTCTCGAGGTTTACGTGACTCTTATCATATCAACCAACATAAGTCCTTTATTTCCTTGTGATAACACTTTGCTGATTATCACAAGAGTTAGATAAGTGGGGCAATACAATTTTACATCCTTTTTCGGATTCAACACATAGTTCATGACGGTTAGAATCTGATAGTGTAAATTTAGAATAACAAAGACTTGTTGACTTGATACTCTAAGATATTTATATTATAGGGTACTTCTCGAAGGCAAGAAATTGTCCTTCTCAAAACTCTTTATTCTACGTTTCACATTTTTCTTTCGATATCATACGAGTCAATACTAATATAGAGAAAAGTGATATAGGAGTTTAATTTAAAATTGTATATTTTCAAAGATGATATTAATTTTTGAGAAAATTTGATAATCTGGGTACGTCACAAAGCCTCACTTCAAGTTCAATATTTTCCCCCATTTAAATTGTCTTCCATGCTGCAAAAAAAGATGTATATTCATTTGAGTGATATACACCTGGATTTACACATGTCCTTTACAAGGAAGTTGTTTGAACCAATTACTGAAACTCTGTTTGCCCAATATCATAACCAGAATGCTTTATGATGAAATTGTAAAGCATAAATCAGCTATTTATCATGTTGAATTCCCCAATATTGCAATTTGATCCTAACATAAAATATTACAAATGGTAGGGAATATGGTGTAACAATTAGATAATTACTATATGACATATATGATATATATAACTACAATGTGACACACACACACATACATACATACATACATACATACATACATACATATATATATATATATATATATATATATATATATATATATATATATATATATATATATATATATATATACTTACAATGGTTAAGCATATAGTTCACCTTGTGTAACTATTTATATCCCATACCCACATATATTTACTTAAACGTCAATCATACCTTACGGCCTATACTTGAATGAAAAGCAAAACTAGTAATGAACAAAATAAATACATATTTACTACAAGATCTTTCTAATTTTAATGTGACATACGAAACAATGACTGGAATTCTATTTTATCTATGATTATGTTTAACTGTCAGTAATACATATTGTAAAGTGCTACAATACTTAATTTGCAGTATAGTAAACTGGATTTATAATAGATGAATGAACACATACATGAAGAAAAATAGAGCAATGTAGTAGAACTCACGAGTCTAATTAATTTATCTGCATTTTTATATATTTTAAGCCATTTTATCGTCCATCTCACTCCCCATTATTTCTGTCTTACCAATTGTTCCTTATTTAATCTTCAAAGCGAAGTTCTGGACACGTTGTATCACGCCTATTGTATTTTAGAATGCATTGACCTGATCCTCAATAGCGAAAAGGAGATGGATATATGCAGCAAAGTGTTTACAACATGTATTGTTATGTAGCTCAACACCCCGGGGATTAAAGGGTATTATAAATATCAATATTTCCTGTACATAAATAATAAACAGCTTAATTATGTATTTCACATTTTATTTGATTGTAACGTTTACTATAGATATTTGTAAGATTTATCGCTTTAAAAAAAAACAAATTTACTATTAAAAAAATCATAATTTTATAAATGAACTTATATTGTCAACCCACATCACACCGATCTATGTATATCACTGCCAATGTGACAATCAAGTTTGTTTTCTAACTAAAACTTGCTATTTTCCAAATATCTGTAAATACAATACTTAGCAAAATGTATGCAAATTCAAAATAGAGTAGTTCATCATGACACACACCTGTACATGACTGTTTCAGAACAGTTGTACATGACTGTTTCAGAACAGTTGTACATGACTGTTTCAGAACAGTTGTACATGACTGTTTCAGAACAGTTGTACATGACTGTTTCAGAACAGTTGTACATGACTGTTTCAGAACAGTTGTACATGACTGTTTCAGAACAGTTGTACATGACTGTTTCAGAACAGTTGTACATGACTGTTTCAGAACAGTTGTACATGACTGTTTCAGAACAGTTGTACATGACTGTTTCAGAACAGTTGTACATGACTGTTTCAGAACAGTTGTACATGACTGTTTCAGAACAGTTGTACATGACTGTTTCAGAACAGTTGTACATGACTGTTTCAGAACAGTTGTACATGACTGTTTCAGAACAGTTGTACATGACTGTTTCAGAACAGTTGTACATGACTGTTTCAGAACAGTTGGTTAGAAATAAAGTGGTAACGAAATACTTATTGCCCTCGTTATTTGTATTTATGTATTCAACAAATATTATAAACTCATACAGGTGAACAAGTGACAAGTCATATTTAAGACCAATACATATTTTCAAGGTCTGCATTTAAAAAAATGAAACCTACCAGATCCTTTTTGAATTACATTATCTCCGAGTTTACAACCCATTTTTGACAGGACACTGGATAGATAAGAGCGTGCAATTCTTGTCAAGGGTGTCTTCGTTTCAGTTTAAACAAATAAATTATTAAAAGATTGACACTGATGATGTAAACGTAAAACAATTAGGAATCTAGATTAGGTAAATCTGAGGGTGGCTATCAAATTTGCGAATGTGGCATTCTCTGATTTCTTATCTTTGAGTTTACAATTATTTCTCAGATATCTACAACATCCCTCATTTGTATACCCAAAAGTGACATATTGGTGTAATTTCAAACTGTAATCCTTTAAAGATGATAATATAGAATATTTATATCTTTAGAAAGTCCAAGATTTATGACACTTCACAAATGGAAAATATGTTTGGACTTCTGGCAACCAGCAACCCAATTATCTTTTCTTCCTTGTCAGAAAAAACACGTGTCCAGTTGAGTGACTTAATCATTGATTTACTCCTACCCTTTCCAATACGTTTTCATCTAAAAATATTAAAAATATGTGCATCCGAAATTATAACCTTAAAATTTATGATGAAACTGGAAAAAAAATAAAAGCTATTTTCAATGTTTGTCTTGCTTGCTCTAAATTTCGCCATATTGAAATTTGAGCCTTAAATAAAATACTATCATGCAGTACCGAATTACAAGTATAATGCTGTATATAAATCATATGTCCATATAGAACCATTCTATCCCATACCCACACATCTCGACTCCAACTTCTAGCACACCTTACGGCCGTTAATGAAAAGTATAAGCAGTAATGAACAACTCAAATTTTTCAACTAACTACATGTACTTTCCATTATTAATGTTGTATATGAAAATATCATTGTATTCAAATCATTCTTATTATTATTGTGAAGTGCTATGAAACCTGGTTTGCACGTGTAGTAAAATTAATATAACAATAAATGAGAGAATGAAAGGATAATTAAAATAAAAAAGAGTAGTCACATTATTTTCTGTATTTTTAATGTGTTAAGCAACACTACCCCTAATTTCTATCTTCCAAACTGTTCTTTATTTATTCATCAGACCGAAATTCAGGACACATTTCATCACGTCCATCCTATTGCATTTAACCAGAAAGATATCTGCAGTAAACTCTGTACATGATACTTCGTCATGTATCTCAACATTCCCCAGGGATTAAGAGGTGTTATCAATAATAATTAACCATATACATTATAAAATTACACTATTAATCCTTATTTTACATTTTATTGATTTTACCACTTAATGTACACTATTTGCATTATATGTCGCTTTTTAAAGTCTAATTATCATCTCTAATTTTAGAAAAGAACTTTTTTGGTAGTCAACCCCCATCTCACCGATCTCTGTTAACCACTGTCAATGAGATATTTCGCTTCGGTTACTAAACAAAACACTTCCGAGTTTTATCAATGTTCTATAAATAAAATACTTAAAATAATTATCTAAGGCTCAAATGACGGTAGATCGTCATGGAAAACACTTTGTACATTACTTTTTAGAAAGAAACAAACAGTATGATATAAAAAGCCCACATTTACTTTCGATCGCTTGTTTTAATAGATTTTACAAATGTTATCAACTAATACAGGTGAACAAAAGACAATTCTAACTTAGTAAAGATCAATATGCATTTCAAAGTCTGCATTTGAAACAATAAATCATACCGGATCCTATTCTGATGTGAATGAAATACGTGTAATTTATCTGCCCATGTACGACGCTTTGTTGACCGAAGAGGGGTTAGATAACTGAAATATCTTTGATTTGCTAAATTTTTTACAATTCTATACATTAAAAAACTCCTTCACTCCTTAACTAAGAAATTAAAAATTAATATAATTTTATAATTCTTTATTATTTTATTTTCTTAATATAATAAAGGGATATAAAAAAAACATATTATTTAATTTAAAAATCTTTTTTTATTTTACAATACCCACATTTATACTAACGAATATTTATTACCAGTTGTTATATTCATTAATAATTAATTTAATTATTAATACTTAATTATTTCATTTCTTTATTATTTATTATAATTTTAATTTTAAAAATTTGGTACACATTTTGTTTAATTATTATTCTATAAAAAAAGTTATTAAAAAATTTAAACACTGATTGAAAAACCATTTAAAACATTAAAGTTTTAGTTAATTTAAATTCAAAAAAAATTAATAATAAATGATTAATCATACTTCGGAGAAATATTATATCTGTGTAAGAGTATTAAATTTTTGTTAAACCCGTTGTAATTGTAGTCAAAAAAATTTTTATGTGGTTGTTTAAAAAAAGTTTATTTCTGTTATTACTTAAAAATAATTAAATGGAAGATTTATTATATGTAAAAATAATAATTTAAAGAGAATTTCTTTCATTTTGTTTGGTAAATTTCCTTTATTCAGTTTCATGATTTTGTTAAAAGATGCTTCAACAATGTTTTCTTGAAGTTATCAAATAAATCACTAACATACACTGCTTAGTGTTGTGTCAAAAACTACTTTGTTTGGGTTTTGCTTGTTTTGTTTCCATACCTCCGCGTACATAAGTTGTCTTTGCTTATCCCTATTTATGAAATACAAGTAATTCAATGTTTTCCATGATTGGTTAATAGGGAAATTCAATGTTTTCTTTAAAGTAGATTCATAGTTTCAATTATCAATTTGAAAATTAAATCATTCATGACTAATCTGATTACAAAACCATCATGCTACCGATTTCAAATACAACAAGCTAGCCGATCTTGTAAAGCAAAAAAGCTGAAAATGCATAATTTAAATTTAATTAATCCCAAAAATTCTATCAAAGTGTATATTATCTAATAACTCAAAACTCATTAATATTAATGCAATCAACCTTATAGTTCATTTAGAAATTCAATCCCTCATGTTACTTTTCAAATATTCTTATATGTAATTTGTTACAGGTGAATTTCCTTATACCAGTTAATAATTAATTATTACATGGTTCTCCCTTTTAGATTTTTAACAATTTCCAACTATAACGTACAGGGTAACATTGAAGGTAAAGTCCAACCTGAAAAAGACGAAGATGAAATGAAATGTTTAACAAGCCACATATTTCAATTGACAAGAATATTGTCAAATTAATTATTATGGCATAATTCATTATTGATAAAATTTCAACTGTTAAATAATTATAAAAACTTTTATTTTTAAAGAATTTATTCCTTTTAGAATTTTTTCAATATCTTCGACAGTTTTTATTGGAGTTAAAATTTAAGTACTATTAACAAAGATTATTTAAATTAATTTTAAAACCATAATAATTTTTTAATAATATTGTATATAAAACAATTATATTTAAAAATTTTAATAAAATATAAATCAATGTTTACATGCATTAAAGTAAAACTTCATAATAAATTCACAATATTTAAGTGTATATCAACTGTCTGCTGTTCAGAACAGTTGTATGACTGTTTACAGTTACTTTCAGAACAGTTGTAATGACTGTTTCAGAACAGTTTATGTCAGATTTACGTTGTATGAGTTTATGTTAAGTTATTTAAGTAAGTTTAAAGTTGTACATGCTGTTTCAGAATTAATTCAGACTTGACTGTTCGAACAGTTGACTGTTTAAGTTATTAACAGTGTACATGACTGTTTCAGAACAGGACTTAACGTTGTCTACTGTTCAGAACAGTTGTATGATTTAAATTGTAATGGTCGAATGTTATTCTTGTATATTTAAATTAAACTTTGAACAGTGAACTTTAAATTATTCAGGTTAAAAAAATGAACATAGTTTTGATTATTATTTTACAAAACAAGACATTTTGGCTTTTTCAAAATTTAAAAAATAAAACTTGGAATTTATAGTAACTGAGGATATTATGATTATTTTTTAAATTTATAAATTATTAACAAAATGAATTATATAAAGATTAAATATGATTATATAGTTATTTCAGAAATCTCTGAAAAACATTATTTAGAAATAGAGTTTATTAATAAATATAATTAAATTAAAAACAAATGTAAACGTTAATCTTGTAATCCTTAAATACTAAATAAAGTACAAATAACTGTTATAAATCATATGTCCATATAGAACCATTCTACCCTACCACACACTGACTCCCTTTAGACACCTTACGCTTAATGAAAGTAAACGTAATAACAACTCAATTTTTAATAATACATGTCTTCATTATTAATGTGTATATGAAATATCTTTTATCAAATATATTATTTAATATAAATGGAGTAGAAATTATATAACAATAAAGAGAGAATGAAAGATAATTAAATAAAAGTGTCCAAATATTCTGTTTTTAATTGTTAGACCTACCCTAATTTATCTCAATGTTCTTTTTTAACGACCGAAATCAGGACTTATACGTCTATTATTGCATTACCAGAAAGTATTGCATAAACTCTGTACCAACATTCCCCAGGGATTAAGAGGTGTTATCAATAATAATTAACCATATACATTATAAAATTACACTATTAATCCTTATTTTACATTTTATTGATTTTACCACTTAATGTACACTATTTGCATTATATGTCGCTTTTTAAAGTCTAATTATCATCTCTAATTTTAGAAAAGAACTTTTTTGGTAGTCAACCCCCATCTCACCGATCTCTGTTAACCACTGTCAATGAGATATTTCGCTTCGGTTACTAAACAAAACACTTCCGAGTTTTATCAATGTTCTATAAATAAAATACTTAAAATAATTATCTAAGGCTCAAATGACGGTAGATCGTCATGGAAAACACTTTGTACATTACTTTTTAGAAAGAAACAAACAGTATGATATAAAAAGCCCACATTTACTTTCGATCGCTTGTTTTAATAGATTTTACAAATGTTATCAACTAATACAGGTGAACAAAAGACAATTCTAACTTAGTAAAGATCAATATGCATTTCAAAGTCTGCATTTGAAACAATAAATCATACCGGATCCTATTCTGATGTGAATGAAATACGTGTAATTTATCTGCCCATGTACGACGCTTTGTTGACCGAAGAGGGGTTAGATAACAGGGTGCAGTTTATTCCAATAATGTCCTTGTTTCTGTTAAAACCACCCTGTTGTTGCAAGATTGATCCTGATAAGGTAAACTTAAAACAATTAGGACTTGTTTGGTTTATAACGGCCGTTAGGTAGAGTTGTGGTTAGTTGTCACAATAAAGATTTGCCATTCTCTGATTTCTTAGCTCTCAGTTTAACCTTAATCTTCAGAAAACAAGAATAGGTATTGTTTATATAACTAAGCGTGATATACTGGTCTCATTTGATACTTTATCGATAACAGATAATGACACAGAATAATTATATTTTTAGAAATGCAGAGATTCAACTTATCAGCATATCAGGTTCAGACATTTGACAGATACGATAACAGTGGTTTGACTTTGTAGAACCATTTCCTTCCCTTTCTCATGTATTTGTATTCTCTATGTGTGTTTTTCGGATTTGTAACGTATGGCAGTTACCGTCCATTCTAGAAGACATCGATGTGTTACCAAGTCATTTCCCAAATGCACATGATTTTTCCTTTGTAAGCTTCATTAACAAAAATGAAATTAATGGCAGTCACTTAAACATCTCACATACATGACACAGCCACTAGCACCCTTAGCATGTATGGTAGTATGTCAGTGTCAAGACATAATTACTGGCACCACTATTGTGTATTGTAGCACAGTGCTTTGGTGCCTTAGGTTTGTTTGGAATTTGTCACAATTAAATACCTCTGAGGGCTTTCGTTCTTAAGGTTACAATAATGAATTTGTACCGCGTTGTCACTGGCTTTATCCGTCCATTACCACTGCTTATCAAACTGAACAACTCGGATCACAGTAAGTTTGTTACGTTATCTTATCTTAAATTGCATTAGTGCACAGTCTGTATTTAAGTTGGTGTACAATTAGAATCATTGGACGAAAGAGCTAGATTACTCAGAAATGGTTTTTTTTCCATCGTGGTATTGAAGGAATTGTTATATATGCATGCGTGATTTCATAAGAGTTCTTTCTCCCACAATTATTGCTAAGGGCATGATTTTTGACGAAAGTTTTACAGAGCGGGAGAGTTTTCAATAATTCATACCGCACTTTTATCAATGTTCATAGAATACTTACGAAAATTTTAAACCTTTTCTGTCTGACTGCGATACTGACATTAGACAGTACTACGCGTCGTTTATGGTAGTTACAAGTATACACAACAAGGGTGCACAACCCGTTACCCACTGGCCTTATAACGGCCCTCGAAAATATTCAGTTTGGCCCTCAGGGTAAATTAGACCAACACAAAAATAAGATCAGTGAAGAGTAATTATGTTATCGAAATTAGTATTTTCGGTCAACGAATGGTCTTAGAAAATGTAGTATGGCCCTTGGCCGAAAAAAAGGTTGCGCACCCCTGATCTAAAATGATTCGGATAAATAAGGTTTCTATGACATTTATAATTCTAAACATCATAACATCTACACATTGACCGAGTTTGACAACGCAGACTAAGTTGCAGTAGTGCATTATTGATCTTGCTGAGTCAAACCTGCTCCACACAAGTTTCGGTATCGACTTCCTTAGTTGATGAGTAAATTCATAAATAGCTGCATGCCAGGTCTACAAAAATCCCAGTTGATTTACTTAGTTTCAGTGTCTGCTATACATTTTTAATACATGTAAAATATTCAGCATTACTGCCCAGGGGCTCCCGCAGAATATTTTTTGGGGGTTAGACTTAAGTGTGTTACAAAAACACGTAGTGATCAACTATTTAATTTTATGGATGTAGGCCAAAACTTGTTTAGATATAAATTCCAGGGTGGTTGTAAGTCCCCTTACTCTTGCCCCTATATGCGGGCGTCCATGTCAATCCCCTATGTATTAAGACATGCTAATTCAATATCACAATTTCAATTACAATTATCGAGGCAACAAAATCTGTCTGTTACTTTCATTATTACTGCTGAGTCTAGTAATCTACTGTAGAGTTGTTGTTTTGGTTTAACGTCAATTCTTAGCACAAGACCGGCTGCGCAATAATGTTGAGGAGGAACCCGTAAAAGAACCCTGTAAGAACCACTGCCTCACTGGGACAGAAGTGTGATGGCAGTGATCGGTAAAAGCCGAGTGCTTTAGACCACTCGGTCACCCTGTTCCCCTAAACTGAAGACGAACACGACCACTGAACCTATTGATGGTGCCAAAGTTATTGTACATTAATGTTGTTGTGTATGTATTGATGCGTGCATTTATAGATGTGGCCGACAATTTAATTTTGCAGGATGATGGATGCAAGGAAGTTAAAAATTAACTATTTCAGCTTTCCGATAACTTTGAAATATTTACTTCATCTAATTTGTGACAAACAAAACCCTGCTACTTAAATCATATAAGTTGAAATAAAGAAAAAAAAATACTTTATGAGCTTCAGTATGTGCGTGTGTGTAAAAGAGAGAGAATAGTATGTATTATTTTAAGCCATTTTATCGTCCATCTCACTCCCCATTATTTCTGTCTTACCAATTGTTCCTTATTTAATCTTCAAAGCGAAGTTCTGGACACGTTGTATCACGCCTATTGTATTTTAGAATGCATTGACCTGATCCTCAATAGCGAAAAGGAGATGGATATATGCAGCAAAGTGTTTACAACATGTATTGTTATGTAGCTCAACACCCCGGGGATTAAAGGGTATTATAAATATCAATATTTCCTGTACATAAATAATAAACAGCTTAATTATGTATTTCACATTTTATTTGATTGTAACGTTTACTATAGATATTTGTAAGATTTATCGCTTTAAAAAAAAAACAAATTTACTATTAAAAAAATCATAATTTTATAAATGAACTTATATTGTCAACCCACATCACACCGATCTATGTATATCACTGCCAATGTGACAATCAAGTTTGTTTTCTAACTAAAACTTGCTATTTTCCAAATATCTGTAAATACAATACTTAGCAAAATGTATGCAAATTCAAAATAGAGTAGTTCATCATGACACACACCTGTACATGACTGTTTCAGAACAGTTGTACATGACTGTTTCAGAACAGTTGTACATGACTGTTTCAGAACAGTTGTACATGACTGTTTCAGAACAGTTGTACATGACTGTTTCAGAACAGTTGTACATGACTGTTTCAGAACAGTTGTACATGACTGTTTCAGAACAGTTGTACATGACTGTTTCAGAACAGTTGTACATGACTGTTTCAGAACAGTTGTACATGACTGTTTCAGAACAGTTGTACATGACTGTTTCAGAACAGTTGTACATGACTGTTTCAGAACAGTTGTACATGACTGTTTCAGAACAGTTGTACATGACTGTTTCAGAACAGTTGTACATGACTGTTTCAGAACAGTTGTACATGACTGTTTCAGAACAGTTGTACATGACTGTTTCAGAACAGTTGTACATGACTGTTTCAGAACAGTTGTACATGACTGTTTCAGAACAGTTGTACATGACTGTTTCAGAACAGTTGTACATGACTGTTTCAGAACAGTTGTACATGACTGTTTCAGAACAGTTGTACATGACTGTTTCAGAACAGTTGTACATGACTGTTTCAGAACAGTTGTACATGACTGTTTCAGAACAGTTGGTTAGAAATAAAGTGGTAACGAAATAGTTATTGCCCTCATTATTTGTATTTATGTATTTAACAAATATTATAAACTCATACAGGTGAACAAGTGACAAGTCATATTTAAGACCAATACATATTTTCAAGGTCTGCATTTAAAAAAATGAAACCTATCAGATCCTTTTTGAATTACATTATCTCCGAGTTTACAACCCATTTTTGACAGGACACTGGATAGATAAGAGCGTGCAATTCTTGTCAAGGGTGTCTTCGTTTCAGTTTAAACAAATAAATTATTAAAAGATTGATATTGATGATGTAAACGTAAAACAATTAGGAATCTAGATTATGTAAATCTGAGGGTGACTATCAAATTTGCGAATGTGGCATTATCTGATTTCTTATCTTTGAGTTTACAATTATTTCTCAGATATCTACAACATCCCTCATTTGTATACCCAAAAGTGACATATTAGTGTAATTTCAAACTGTAATCCTTTAAAGATGATAATAGAGAATATTTATATCTTTAGAAAGTCCAAGATTTATGATACTTCGCAAATGGAAAATATGTTTGGACTTCTGGCAAACAGCAACCCAATTATATTTTCTTCCTTGTCAGAAAAAAAAACACGTGTCCAGTTGAGTGACTTAATCATTGATTTACTCCTATCCTTTCCAAGACGTTTTCATCTAAAAATATTAAAAATATGTGCATCCGAAATTATAACCTTAAAATTTATGATCAAACTGGAGAAAAAAAATAACAGCTATTTTCAATGTTTGTCTTGCTTGCTCTAAATTCCGCCATATTGAAATTTGAGCCTTAAATAAAATACTATCATGCAGTACCGAATTACAAGTATAATGCTGTATATAAATCATATGTCCATATAGAACCATTCTATCCCATACTCACACATCTCGACTCCTACTTCTAGCACACCTTACGGCCGTTAATGAAAAGTATAAGCAGTAATGAACAACTCAAATTTTTCAACTAACTACATGTACTTTCCATTATTAATGTTGTATATGAAAATATCATTGTATTCAAATCATTCTTATTATTATTGTGAAGTGCTATGAAACCTGGTTTGCACGTGTAGTAAAATTAATATAACAATAAATGAGAGAATGAAAGGATAATTAAAATAAAAAAGAGTAGTCACATTATTTTCTGTATTTTTAATGTGTTAAGCAACCCTACCCCTAATTTCTATCTTCCAAACTGTTCTTTATTTATTCATCAGACCGAAATTCAGGACACATTTCATCACGTCTATCCTATTGCATTTAACCAGAAAGATATCTGCAGTAAACTCTGTACATGATACTTCGTCATGTATCTCAACATTCCCCAGGGATTAAGAGGTGTTATCAATAATAATTAACCATATACATTATAAAATTACACTATTAATCCTTATTTTACATTTTATTGATTTTACCACTTAATGTACACTATTTGCATTATATGTCGCTTTTTAAAGTCTAATTATCATCTCTAATTTTAGAAAAGAACTTTTTTGGTAGTCAACCCCCATCTCACCGATCTCTGTTAACCACTGTCAATGAGATATTTCGCTTCGGTTACTAAACAAAACACTTCCGAGTTTTATCAATGTTCTATAAATAAAATACTTAAAATAATTATCTAAGGCTCAAATGACGGTAGATCGTCATGGAAAACACTTTGTACATTACTTTTTAGAAAGAAACAAACAGTATGATATAAAAAGCCCACATTTACTTTCGATCGCTTGTTTTAATAGATTTTACAAATGTTATCAACTAATACAGGTGAACAAAAGACAATTCTAACTTAGTAAAGATCAATATGCATTTCAAAGTCTGCATTTGAAACAATAAATCATACCGGATCCTATTCTGATGTGAATGAAATACGTGTAATTTATCTGCCCATGTACGACGCTTTGTTGACCGAAGAGGGGTTAGATAACAGGGTGCAGTTTATTCCAATAATGTCCTTGTTTCTGTTAAAACCACCCTGTTGTTGCAAGATTGATCCTGATAAGGTAAACTTAAAACAATTAGGACTTGTTTGGTTTATAACGGCCGTTAGGTAGAGTTGTGGTTAGTTGTCACAATAAAGATTTGCCATTCTCTGATTTCTTAGCTCTCAGTTTAACCTTAATCTTCAGAAAACAAGAATAGGTATTGTTTATATAACTAAGCGTGATATACTGGTCTCATTTGATACTTTATCGATAACAGATAATGACACAGAATAATTATATTTTTAGAAATGCAGAGATTCAACTTATCAGCATATCAGGTTCAGACATTTGACAGATACGATAACAGTGGTTTGACTTTGTAGAACCATTTCCTTCCCTTTCTCATGTATTTGTATTCTCTATGTGTGTTTTTCGGATTTGTAACGTATGGCAGTTACCGTCCATTCTAGAAGACATCGATGTGTTACCAAGTCATTTCCCAAATGCACATGATTTTTCCTTTGTAAGCTTCATTAACAAAAATGAAATTAATGGCAGTCACTTAAACATCTCACATACATGACACAGCCACTAGCACCCTTAGCATGTATGGTAGTATGTCAGTGTCAAGACATAATTACTGGCACCACTATTGTGTATTGTAGCACAGTGCTTTGGTGCCTTAGGTTTGTTTGGAATTTGTCACAATTAAATACCTCTGAGGGCTTTCGTTCTTAAGGTTACAATAATGAATTTGTACCGCGTTGTCACTGGCTTTATCCGTCCATTACCACTGCTTATCAAACTGAACAACTCGGATCACAGTAAGTTTGTTACGTTATCTTATCTTAAATTGCATTAGTGCACAGTCTGTATTTAAGTTGGTGTACAATTAGAATCATTGGACGAAAGAGCTAGATTACTCAGAAATGGTTTTTTTTCCATCGTGGTATTGAAGGAATTGTTATATATGCATGCGTGATTTCATAAGAGTTCTTTCTCCCACAATTATTGCTAAGGGCATGATTTTTGACGAAAGTTTTACAGAGCGGGAGAGTTTTCAATAATTCATACCGCACTTTTATCAATGTTCATAGAATACTTACGAAAATTTTAAACCTTTTCTGTCTGACTGCGATACTGACATTAGACAGTACTACGCGTCGTTTATGGTAGTTACAAGTATACACAACAAGGGTGCACAACCCGTTACCCACTGGCCTTATAACGGCCCTCGAAAATATTCAGTTTGGCCCTCAGGGTAAATTAGACCAACACAAAAATAAGATCAGTGAAGAGTAATTATGTTATCGAAATTAGTATTTTCGGTCAACGAATGGTCTTAGAAAATGTAGTATGGCCCTTGGCCGAAAAAAAGGTTGCGCACCCCTGATCTAAAATGATTCGGATAAATAAGGTTTCTATGACATTTATAATTCTAAACATCATAACATCTACACATTGACCGAGTTTGACAACGCAGACTAAGTTGCAGTAGTGCATTATTGATCTTGCTGAGTCAAACCTGCTCCACACAAGTTTCGGTATCGACTTCCTTAGTTGATGAGTAAATTCATAAATAGCTGCATGCCAGGTCTACAAAAATCCCAGTTGATTTACTTAGTTTCAGTGTCTGCTATACATTTTTAATACATGTAAAATATTCAGCATTACTGCCCAGGGGCTCCCGCAGAATATTTTTTGGGGGTTAGACTTAAGTGTGTTACAAAAACACGTAGTGATCAACTATTTAATTTTATGGATGTAGGCCAAAACTTGTTTAGATATAAATTCCAGGGTGGTTGTAAGTCCCCTTACTCTTGCCCCTATATGCGGGCGTCCATGTCAATCCCCTATGTATTAAGACATGCTAATTCAATATCACAATTTCAATTACAATTATCGAGGCAACAAAATCTGTCTGTTACTTTCATTATTACTGCTGAGTCTAGTAATCTACTGTAGAGTTGTTGTTTTGGTTTAACGTCAATTCTTAGCACAAGACCGGCTGCGCAATAATGTTGAGGAGGAACCCGTAAAAGAACCCTGTAAGAACCACTGCCTCACTGGGACAGAAGTGTGATGGCAGTGATCGGTAAAAGCCGAGTGCTTTAGACCACTCGGTCACCCTGTTCCCCTAAACTGAAGACGAACACGACCACTGAACCTATTGATGGTGCCAAAGTTATTGTACATTAATGTTGTTGTGTATGTATTGATGCGTGCATTTATAGATGTGGCCGACAATTTAATTTTGCAGGATGATGGATGCAAGGAAGTTAAAAATTAACTATTTCAGCTTTCCGATAACTTTGAAATATTTACTTCATCTAATTTGTGACAAACAAAACCCTGCTACTTAAATCATATAAGTTGAAATAAAGAAAAAAATACTTTATGAGCTTCAGTATGTGCGTGTGTGTAAAAGAGAGAGAATAGTATGTATTATTTTAAGCCATTTTATCGTCCATCTCACTCCCCATTATTTCTGTCTTACCAATTGTTCCTTATTTAATCTTCAAAGCGAAGTTCTGGACACGTTGTATCACGCCTATTGTATTTTAGAATGCATTGACCTGATCCTCAATAGCGAAAAGGAGATGGATATATGCAGCAAAGTGTTTACAACATGTATTGTTATGTAGCTCAACACCCCAGGGATTAAAGGGTATTATAAATATCAATATTTCCTGTACATAAATAATAAACAGCTTAATTATGTATTTCACATTTTATTTGATTGTAACGTTTACTATAGATATTTGTAAGATTTATCGCTTTAAAAAAAAAACAAATTTACTATTAAAAAAATCATAATTTTATAAATGAACTTATATTGTCAACCCATATCACACCGATCTATGTATATCACTGCCAATGTGCCAATCAAGTTTGTTTTCTAACTAAAACTTGCTATTTTCCAAATATCTGTAAATACAATACTTAGCAAAATGTATGCAAATTCAAAATAGAGTAGTTCATCATGACACACACCTGTACATGACTGTTTCAGAACAGTTGTACATGACTGTTTCAGAACAGTTGTACATGACTGTTTCAGAACAGTTGTACATGACTGTTTCAGAACAGTTGTACATGACTGTTTCAGAACAGTTGTACATGACTGTTTCAGAACAGTTGTACATGACTGTTTCAGAACAGTTGTACATGACTGTTTCAGAACAGTTGTACATGACTGTTTCAGAACAGTTGTACATGACTGTTTCAGAACAGTTGTACATGACTGTTTCAGAACAGTTGTACATGACTGTTTCAGAACAGTTGTACATGACTGTTTCAGAACAGTTGTACATGACTGTTTCAGAACAGTTGTACATGACTGTTTCAGAACAGTTGTACATGACTGTTTCAGAACAGTTGTACATGACTGTTTCAGAACAGTTGTACATGACTGTTTCAGAACAGTTGTACATGACTGTTTCAGAACAGTTGTACATGACTGTTTCAGAACAGTTGTACATGACTGTTTCAGAACAGTTGGTTAGAAATAAAGTGGTAACGAAATAGTTATTGCCCTCATTATTTGTATTTATGTATTTAACAAATATTATAAACTCATACAGGTGAACAAGTGACAAGTCATATTTAAGACCAATACATATTTTCAAGGTCTGCATTTAAAAAAATGAAACCTATCAGATCCTTTTTGAATTACATTATCTCCGAGTTTACAACCCATTTTTGACAGGACACTGGATAGATAAGAGCGTGCAATTCTTGTCAAGGGTGTCTTCGTTTCAGTTTAAACAAATAAATTATTAAAAGATTGATATTGATGATGTAAACGTAAAACAATTAGGAATCTAGATTATGTAAATCTGAGGGTGACTATCAAATTTGCGAATGTGGCATTATCTGATTTCTTATCTTTGAGTTTACAATTATTTCTCAGATATCTACAACATCCCTCATTTGTATACCCAAAAGTGACATATTAGTGTAATTTCAAACTGTAATCCTTTAAAGATGATAATAGAGAATATTTATATCTTTAGAAAGTCCAAGATTTATGATACTTCGCAAATGGAAAATATGTTTGGACTTCTGGCAAACAGCAACCCAATTATATTTTCTTCCTTGTCAGAAAAAAAAACACGTGTCCAGTTGAGTGACTTAATCATTGATTTACTCCTATCCTTTCCAAGACGTTTTCATCTAAAAATATTAAAAATATGTGCATCCGAAATTATAACCTTAAAATTTATGATCAAACTGGAGAAAAAAAATAACAGCTATTTTCAATGTTTGTCTTGCTTGCTCTAAATTCCGCCATATTGAAATTTGAGCCTTAAATAAAATACTATCATGCAGTACCGAATTACAAGTATAATGCTGTATATAAATCATATGTCCATATAGAACCATTCTATCCCATACCCCACATCTCGACTCCTACTTCTAGCACACCTTACGGCCGTTAATGAAAAGTATAAGCAGTAATGAACAACTCAAATTTTTCAACTAACTACATGTACTTTCCATTATTAATGTTGTATATGAAAATATCATTGTATTCAAATCATTCTTATTATTATTGTGAAGTGCTATGAAACCTGGTTTGCACGTGTAGTAAAATTAATATAACAATAAATGAGAGAATGAAAGGATAATTAAAATAAAAAAGAGTAGTCACATTATTTTCTGTATTTTTAATGTGTTAAGCAACCCTACCCCTAATTTCTATCTTCCAAACTGTTCTTTATTTATTCATCAGACCGAAATTCAGGACACATTTCATCACGTCTATCCTATTGCATTTAACCAGAAAGATATCTGCAGTAAACTCTGTACATGATACTTCGTCATGTATCTCAACATTCCCCAGGGATTAAGAGGTGTTATCAATAATAATTAACCATATACATTATAAAATTACACTATTAATCCTTATTTTACATTTTATTGATTTTACCACTTAATGTACACTATTTGCATTATATGTCGCTTTTTAAAGTCTAATTATCATCTCTAATTTTAGAAAAGAACTTTTTTGGTAGTCAACCCCCATCTCACCGATCTCTGTTAACCACTGTCAATGAGATATTTCGCTTCGGTTACTAAACAAAACACTTCCGAGTTTTATCAATGTTCTATAAATAAAATACTTAAAATAATTATCTAAGGCTCAAATGACGGTAGATCGTCATGGAAAACACTTTGTACATTACTTTTTAGAAAGAAACAAACAGTATGATATAAAAAGCCCACATTTACTTTCGATCGCTTGTTTTAATAGATTTTACAAATGTTATCAACTAATACAGGTGAACAAAAGACAATTCTAACTTAGTAAAGATCAATATGCATTTCAAAGTCTGCATTTGAAACAATAAATCATACCGGATCCTATTCTGATGTGAATGAAATACGTGTAATTTATCTGCCCATGTACGACGCTTTGTTGACCGAAGAGGGGTTAGATAACAGGGTGCAGTTTATTCCAATAATGTCCTTGTTTCTGTTAAAACCACCCTGTTGTTGCAAGATTGATCCTGATAAGGTAAACTTAAAACAATTAGGACTTGTTTGGTTTATAACGGCCGTTAGGTAGAGTTGTGGTTAGTTGTCACAATAAAGATTTGCCATTCTCTGATTTCTTAGCTCTCAGTTTAACCTTAATCTTCAGAAAACAAGAATAGGTATTGTTTATATAACTAAGCGTGATATACTGGTCTCATTTGATACTTTATCGATAACAGATAATGACACAGAATAATTATATTTTTAGAAATGCAGAGATTCAACTTATCAGCATATCAGGTTCAGACATTTGACAGATACGATAACAGTGGTTTGACTTTGTAGAACCATTTCCTTCCCTTTCTCATGTATTTGTATTCTCTATGTGTGTTTTTCGGATTTGTAACGTATGGCAGTTACCGTCCATTCTAGAAGACATCGATGTGTTACCAAGTCATTTCCCAAATGCACATGATTTTTCCTTTGTAAGCTTCATTAACAAAAATGAAATTAATGGCAGTCACTTAAACATCTCACATACATGACACAGCCACTAGCACCCTTAGCATGTATGGTAGTATGTCAGTGTCAAGACATAATTACTGGCACCACTATTGTGTATTGTAGCACAGTGCTTTGGTGCCTTAGGTTTGTTTGGAATTTGTCACAATTAAATACCTCTGAGGGCTTTCGTTCTTAAGGTTACAATAATGAATTTGTACCGCGTTGTCACTGGCTTTATCCGTCCATTACCACTGCTTATCAAACTGAACAACTCGGATCACAGTAAGTTTGTTACGTTATCTTATCTTAAATTGCATTAGTGCACAGTCTGTATTTAAGTTGGTGTACAATTAGAATCATTGGACGAAAGAGCTAGATTACTCAGAAATGGTTTTTTTTCCATCGTGGTATTGAAGGAATTGTTATATATGCATGCGTGATTTCATAAGAGTTCTTTCTCCCACAATTATTGCTAAGGGCATGATTTTTGACGAAAGTTTTACAGAGCGGGAGAGTTTTCAATAATTCATACCGCACTTTTATCAATGTTCATAGAATACTTACGAAAATTTTAAACCTTTTCTGTCTGACTGCGATACTGACATTAGACAGTACTACGCGTCGTTTATGGTAGTTACAAGTATACACAACAAGGGTGCACAACCCGTTACCCACTGGCCTTATAACGGCCCTCGAAAATATTCAGTTTGGCCCTCAGGGTAAATTAGACCAACACAAAAATAAGATCAGTGAAGAGTAATTATGTTATCGAAATTAGTATTTTCGGTCAACGAATGGTCTTAGAAAATGTAGTATGGCCCTTGGCCGAAAAAAAGGTTGCGCACCCCTGATCTAAAATGATTCGGATAAATAAGGTTTCTATGACATTTATAATTCTAAACATCATAACATCTACACATTGACCG
This sequence comes from Potamilus streckersoni, assembly GCA_016746295.1. Taxonomy (NCBI): domain Eukaryota; kingdom Metazoa; phylum Mollusca; class Bivalvia; order Unionida; family Unionidae; genus Potamilus; species Potamilus streckersoni. The sequence goes on from JAEAOA010001174.1 coordinate 88,304, forward strand.
AGTTTGACAACGCAGACTAAGTTGCAGTAGTGCATTATTGATCTTGCTGAGTCAAACCTGCTCCACACAAGTTTCGGTATCGACTTCCTTAGTTGATGAGTAAATTCATAAATAGCTGCATGCCAGGTCTACAAAAATCCCAGTTGATTTACTTAGTTTCAGTGTCTGCTATACATTTTTAATACATGTAAAATATTCAGCATTACTGCCCAGGGGCTCCCGCAGAATATTTTTTGGGGGTTAGACTTAAGTGTGTTACAAAAACACGTAGTGATCAACTATTTAATTTTATGGATGTAGGCCAAAACTTGTTTAGATATAAATTCCAGGGTGGTTGTAAGTCCCCTTACTCTTGCCCCTATATGCGGGCGTCCATGTCAATCCCCTATGTATTAAGACATGCTAATTCAATATCACAATTTCAATTACAATTATCGAGGCAACAAAATCTGTCTGTTACTTTCATTATTACTGCTGAGTCTAGTAATCTACTGTAGAGTTGTTGTTTTGGTTTAACGTCAATTCTTAGCACAAGACCGGCTGCGCAATAATGTTGAGGAGGAACCCGTAAAAGAACCCTGTAAGAACCACTGCCTCACTGGGACAGAAGTGTGATGGCAGTGATCGGTAAAAGCCGAGTGCTTTAGACCACTCGGTCACCCTGTTCCCCTAAACTGAAGACGAACACGACCACTGAACCTATTGATGGTGCCAAAGTTATTGTACATTAATGTTGTTGTGTATGTATTGATGCGTGCATTTATAGATGTGGCCGACAATTTAATTTTGCAGGATGATGGATGCAAGGAAGTTAAAAATTAACTATTTCAGCTTTCCGATAACTTTGAAATATTTACTTCATCTAATTTGTGACAAACAAAACCCTGCTACTTAAATCATATAAGTTGAAATAAAGAAAAAAATACTTTATGAGCTTCAGTATGTGCGTGTGTGTAAAAGAGAGAGAATAGTATGTATTATTTTAAGCCATTTTATCGTCCATCTCACTCCCCATTATTTCTGTCTTACCAATTGTTCCTTATTTAATCTTCAAAGCGAAGTTCTGGACACGTTGTATCACGCCTATTGTATTTTAGAATGCATTGACCTGATCCTCAATAGCGAAAAGGAGATGGATATATGCAGCAAAGTGTTTACAACATGTATTGTTATGTAGCTCAACACCCCAGGGATTAAAGGGTATTATAAATATCAATATTTCCTGTACATAAATAATAAACAGCTTAATTATGTATTTCACATTTTATTTGATTGTAACGTTTACTATAGATATTTGTAAGATTTATCGCTTTAAAAAAAAAAACAAATTTACTATTAAAAAAATCATAATTTTATAAATGAACTTATATTGTCAACCCATATCACACCGATCTATGTATATCACTGCCAATGTGCCAATCAAGTTTGTTTTCTAACTAAAACTTGCTATTTTCCAAATATCTGTAAATACAATACTTAGCAAAATGTATGCAAATTCAAAATAGAGTAGTTCATCATGACACACACCTGTACATGACTGTTTCAGAACAGTTGTACATGACTGTTTCAGAACAGTTGTACATGACTGTTTCAGAACAGTTGTACATGACTGTTTCAGAACAGTTGTACATGACTGTTTCAGAACAGTTGTACATGACTGTTTCAGAACAGTTGTACATGACTGTTTCAGAACAGTTGTACATGACTGTTTCAGAACAGTTGTACATGACTGTTTCAGAACAGTTGTACATGACTGTTTCAGAACAGTTGTACATGACTGTTTCAGAACAGTTGTACATGACTGTTTCAGAACAGTTGTACATGACTGTTTCAGAACAGTTGTACATGACTGTTTCAGAACAGTTGTACATGACTGTTTCAGAACAGTTGTACATGACTGTTTCAGAACAGTTGTACATGACTGTTTCAGAACAGTTGTACATGACTGTTTCAGAACAGTTGTACATGACTGTTTCAGAACAGTTGTACATGACTGTTTCAGAACAGTTGTACATGACTGTTTCAGAACAGTTGTACATGACTGTTTCAGAACAGTTGGTTAGAAATAAAGTGGTAACGAAATAGTTATTGCCCTCATTATTTGTATTTATGTATTTAACAAATATTATAAACTCATACAGGTGAACAAGTGACAAGTCATATTTAAGACCAATACATATTTTCAAGGTCTGCATTTAAAAAAATGAAACCTATCAGATCCTTTTTGAATTACATTATCTCCGAGTTTACAACCCATTTTTGACAGGACACTGGATAGATAAGAGCGTGCAATTCTTGTCAAGGGTGTCTTCGTTTCAGTTTAAACAAATAAATTATTAAAAGATTGATATTGATGATGTAAACGTAAAACAATTAGGAATCTAGATTATGTAAATCTGAGGGTGACTATCAAATTTGCGAATGTGGCATTATCTGATTTCTTATCTTTGAGTTTACAATTATTTCTCAGATATCTACAACATCCCTCATTTGTATACCCAAAAGTGACATATTAGTGTAATTTCAAACTGTAATCCTTTAAAGATGATAATAGAGAATATTTATATCTTTAGAAAGTCCAAGATTTATGATACTTCGCAAATGGAAAATATGTTTGGACTTCTGGCAAACAGCAACCCAATTATATTTTCTTCCTTGTCAGAAAAAAAAACACGTGTCCAGTTGAGTGACTTAATCATTGATTTACTCCTATCCTTTCCAAGACGTTTTCATCTAAAAATATTAAAAATATGTGCATCCGAAATTATAACCTTAAAATTTATGATCAAACTGGAGAAAAAAAATAACAGCTATTTTCAATGTTTGTCTTGCTTGCTCTAAATTCCGCCATATTGAAATTTGAGCCTTAAATAAAATACTATCATGCAGTACCGAATTACAAGTATAATGCTGTATATAAATCATATGTCCATATAGAACCATTCTATCCCATACCCACACATCTCGACTCCTACTTCTAGCACACCTTACGGCCGTTAATGAAAAGTATAAGCAGTAATGAACAACTCAAATTTTTCAACTAACTACATGTACTTTCCATTATTAATGTTGTATATGAAAATATCATTGTATTCAAATCATTCTTATTATTATTGTGAAGTGCTATGAAACCTGGTTTGCACGTGTAGTAAAATTAATATAACAATAAATGAGAGAATGAAAGGATAATTAAAATAAAAAAGAGTAGTCACATTATTTTCTGTATTTTTAATGTGTTAAGCAACCCTACCCCTAATTTCTATCTTCCAAACTGTTCTTTATTTATTCATCAGACCGAAATTCAGGACACATTTCATCACGTCTATCCTATTGCATTTAACCAGAAAGATATCTGCAGTAAACTCTGTACATGATACTTCGTCATGTATCTCAACATTCCCCAGGGATTAAGAGGTGTTATCAATAATAATTAACCATATACATTATAAAATTACACTATTAATCCTTATTTTACATTTTATTGATTTTACCACTTAATGTACACTATTTGCATTATATGTCGCTTTTTAAAGTCTAATTATCATCTCTAATTTTAGAAAAGAACTTTTTTGGTAGTCAACCCCCATCTCACCGATCTCTGTTAACCACTGTCAATGAGATATTTCGCTTCGGTTACTAAACAAAACACTTCCGAGTTTTATCAATGTTCTATAAATAAAATACTTAAAATAATTATCTAAGGCTCAAATGACGGTAGATCGTCATGGAAAACACTTTGTACATTACTTTTTAGAAAGAAACAAACAGTATGATATAAAAAGCCCACATTTACTTTCGATCGCTTGTTTTAATAGATTTTACAAATGTTATCAACTAATACAGGTGAACAAAAGACAATTCTAACTTAGTAAAGATCAATATGCATTTCAAAGTCTGCATTTGAAACAATAAATCATACCGGATCCTATTCTGATGTGAATGAAATACGTGTAATTTATCTGCCCATGTACGACGCTTTGTTGACCGAAGAGGGGTTAGATAACAGGGTGCAGTTTATTCCAATAATGTCCTTGTTTCTGTTAAAACCACCCTGTTGTTGCAAGATTGATCCTGATAAGGTAAACTTAAAACAATTAGGACTTGTTTGGTTTATAACGGCCGTTAGGTAGAGTTGTGGTTAGTTGTCACAATAAAGATTTGCCATTCTCTGATTTCTTAGCTCTCAGTTTAACCTTAATCTTCAGAAAACAAGAATAGGTATTGTTTATATAACTAAGCGTGATATACTGGTCTCATTTGATACTTTATCGATAACAGATAATGACACAGAATAATTATATTTTTAGAAATGCAGAGATTCAACTTATCAGCATATCAGGTTCAGACATTTGACAGATACGATAACAGTGGTTTGACTTTGTAGAACCATTTCCTTCCCTTTCTCATGTATTTGTATTCTCTATGTGTGTTTTTCGGATTTGTAACGTATGGCAGTTACCGTCCATTCTAGAAGACATCGATGTGTTACCAAGTCATTTCCCAAATGCACATGATTTTTCCTTTGTAAGCTTCATTAACAAAAATGAAATTAATGGCAGTCACTTAAACATCTCACATACATGACACAGCCACTAGCACCCTTAGCATGTATGGTAGTATGTCAGTGTCAAGACATAATTACTGGCACCACTATTGTGTATTGTAGCACAGTGCTTTGGTGCCTTAGGTTTGTTTGGAATTTGTCACAATTAAATACCTCTGAGGGCTTTCGTTCTTAAGGTTACAATAATGAATTTGTACCGCGTTGTCACTGGCTTTATCCGTCCATTACCACTGCTTATCAAACTGAACAACTCGGATCACAGTAAGTTTGTTACGTTATCTTATCTTAAATTGCATTATTGCACAGTCTGTATTTAAATTGGTGTAAAATTAGAATCATTGGACGAAAGAGCTAGATTACTCAAAATTGGTTTTTTTTTTCCATCGTGGTATTGAAGGAATTGTTATTTATGCATGCGTGATTTCATAAGAGTTCTTTCTCCCACAATTATTACTAAGGGCATGATTTGTGACGAAAGTTTTACAGAGTGGGAGAGTTTTCAAAAATTCATACTGCACTTTTATCAATGTTCATAAAATACTTAAGAAAATTTTAAACCTTTTTTTGTCTGACTGCGATACTGACATTAGACAGTACTACGCGTCGTTTATGGTAGTTACAAGTATACACAACAGGGGTGAACAACCCTTTACCCACTGGCCTGATAATGGCCCTCGGACGTATTCTGTTTGGCCCTCAGGGTAAATTAATCCAACACAAAAATAAGATCTGTGAACAGTAATTATGTTAACGAAATTATTATTTTTGCTCCACGAATGGTCTTAGAAAATGTAGTATGGCCGTTGGCCGAAAAAAAGGTTGGCACCCCTGATTTAAACGAATCGGATAAATAAGGTTTCTATGATATTTATAATTCTAAACATCATAACATCTACACATTGACCGAGTTTGACAACGCAGACTAAGTTGCAATAGTGCATTATTGATTTTGCTGAGTCAAACCTGCTCCACCCAAGTTTCGGTATCGACTTTCTTAGTTGATGAGTAAGTTCATAAATAGCTGCATGCCATGTTTACAAAAATCCCAGTTGATTTACTTAGTTTCAGTGTCTGCTATACATTTATAATACATGTAAAATATTCAGCATTACTGCCCAGGGTCTGCCGCAGAATAATTTTTGGGGGTTAGTCTTAAGTGTGTTACAAAAACACGTAGTGATCAACTATTTAATTTTATGGATGTAGGCCAAAACTTGTTTAGATATAAGTTCCAAGGTGGATGTAAGTCCCCTTACTCTTGCCCCTATATGCGGGCGTCCATGTCAATCCCCTATGTATTAAGACATGCTAATTCAATATCACAATTTCAATTACAATTATCGAGGCAACAAAATCTGTCTGTTACTTTCATTATTACTGCTGAGTCTAGTAATCTACTGTAGAGTTGTTGTTTTGGTTTAACGTCAATTTTGAGCACAAGACCGGCTGTGCGATAAGGTTGAGTAGAAACCCGTAAAAAAAAAACCTGTAAGAACCACTGCCTCACTGGGACAGAAGTGTGATGGCAGTGATCGGTAAAAGCCGAGTGCTTTAGACCACTCGGTCACCCTGTTCCGCTAAACTGATAACGAACACGACCACTGAACCTATAGATGGTGCCAAAGTTATTGTACATTTATGTTGTTGTGTATGTATTGATGCGTGCATTTATAGATGTGGCCGACAATTCAATTTTGCCGGATGATGGATGCAAGGAAGTTAAAAATAAATTATTTCAGCTTTCCGATAACTTTGAAATATTTACTTCATCTGATTTGTGACAAGCAAAACCCTGCTATATAAAATATATATGTTGAAATAAAGAAACAAAATACTTTATGAGCTTCAGTATGTGCGTGTGTGTAAAAGAGAGAGAATGGTATGTATTAGTTTACCTGAAAAACAGGTGAATGTCCGATTTGTTTCCTAAAATTACCTGTTTTGGCTCTGTTTTGGGAACAACATGAACAACTGTTGTAAGTCAAGTGGTTTTAGGAAACAATTACTTTCTATATTTGTTTCCAAAATTGCATGGAATCAAGGTAGCTTGGGCGGATCGACAAGACACAGCCAACACACATGCAATGTCATTACTTGACATGTATGCGGCTAGAATTGCGTATGCCAACTAGTATGTGTCACGCCATAACAAATGGATAACAATGGCATTTGGTCATTTAAACCTGAAAACAATGGCATTTGTTCATTTAAACCTTGATAGCAATGGCATTTGGTCATTTAAACCTGAAAACAATGGCATTTGTTCATTTAAACCTTGATAACAATGTCATTTGGGCATTCAAACCTGGATAACAATGTCATTTGGGCATTTAAACCATGATAACAATGACAACTGGGCATTTAAACCTGGATAACAATGGCATTTGGGCATTTAAACATGGATAAGAATGGCATTTGGGCATTTCAACATACCATGCATAGTCTATTCCAAGTCACAAATCTTCGTGTCATGGATTTCAAATTTCGACTAAAATATTCTATTTTCCATTATTACATACTAAACTATCAAACCTTGAATGTAACTATATATAACTACGTACAAGAGTCTGATAATTTTCACTAGTCAACATCAAGCTATATAATATGGTGTCGTTCTTTACTCACAGAAATCTGTTCGTAATTAATAGCAGTATTTGATTTGGTTGTATGTCACTCAAATAAAATATAAATATATCTATATTTTAGTGGACAAGAAAATGGTACAAAACCACGGAAGCACAACGCAGACTTGTTATCAAAGCTAGTGGTTCTCTGAGAGATATTTTTAACAGATTTTAACGTGTGTATCAGCTTCACATATGCAATATAACGTTGTTATAAATCAGCATTTTCATACGGGACATCATGAATGTGGCACGCTTGATTAATCGCATTTATTGGATACTCTCTAGGTCTTGGTTAGTTATATGCGTCATTTTTTTTATATCAAGCTGGATTCTAGGACCACACTAATAATATCCATGATGATTGCTCCTGTGTATTTAGCCGATGGAGTCCCTGGTAATTTTCCCAGTGAAGCAGTGATATCACCACCTGTCTTCGTACAAGACGAAACAAATCTGTATTTCCTTGTACCACATTTTATACACTTGCCTGTGAGCGCAAGTGTTTTATATCTTGTTATTTTTGTTGTTAATCCACTGGATTAATTTGGACCCTACCTCCCCGCATTTTTCCAAAATCTTATTAAAGAATCCGAAAAATATATTATATGCAAGTCCACACATTGTGTTTTTTGAGGCTCTTCCGCAGGCCTGCTCACTTCGCCTAACGCCATATGATATAGCCCTACGTCGTCCTTGTCTCGTACCTCTTCCATGCGTGGAATTACCTGTAATGAAAAAAAAAACAAAACTTATTAATGTGTAAAATCTATCATATCCTACAGGTTTAAAGGAAGTTCATGTAAGCTAATTTAATTTCCTTATACTAATAATTTGTCCGCATCTTTTCATAGTAATGATTTCTCGATTACCAGTATACAAAGCAACCTACGGAGATGGACTAGGTGATATTGTTCAGGGTCTATTTAGAAGAATAGCCCCAAAAGCAATACCCATTGCAAAACAGCTGGGTATGAAATCTATTGATGTTCGTGAAAAAGATATAGACGGTGCTGGTAACCTTGCTAGCAAAGCATTCTCAGCGATCAAAAATAGACTAACGCGATTAGTACGCAAACCACAACCCGTCCGACCTCAACCAGTGAAATTGCCTAGCACTGACGTGATGCCTGCAAGTGTAAGTAAAATAATAAATCAAGCCGCTAATCAAAAACTAGCGTAGTTATTTGATGTCCCAGTGTCGGAAAAAGAAAACAATATAACCGCTAGTCTGATAGCAGGAAGTGGTCTCACATCTCGAAGTGATCTTCGTGTTAGACGAAGATGATAATAATAATAAATGATGTTCAAGCGCGTATAAGTTATCCTGCATTTGACATGGACGCACCAGTTCTCAAGGATGAGTCTGTGATCGATTATCAGTATTATTCTTATGACGCAAGAATTCCAGATCAGCGTGGACGAATCGAACTACATGTTCAGGATACAAGTATATATTTCTTACCCGCTAGAGCAATTATTGAGATTGAAGGTGAAGTTTTAAATAACGCTAATCCTGCAGCACCAGCAGCATATGCAGACGATGGTAGTGTTGGTTTTGTTAATAATGGTATTATGGCGTTGTTTGATAGCGCTACGTACATGATTAACGGAAAAAGTATAGAATCAATTCAAAAATACCTTGACGTTGCTACAACAATACTTGGTCTTGCAAGATACAGTGACGATTACTCAAGATCAGCTGGTCCATCAATGATGTTTGTAATAGACACCTATAATTCTCCAGAATACCAACAATAAGAAATAGGACGACCAAGAAATTTTGCCAGAAACGCCGATGTGGATGTAGAGAGAATGATTATTAATGTAGATCCAGATTTCAATTTAGGATTTAAATCACGTCGAGCGATGTTAAAAGGAAATAGGAGCGAATTTTCATGTGCAGTTCCACTGTCAGATATCTTTGGATTCTGCAGACCTGTACGAAAGGTTATTTTTGGAGCTCAACATACAGTTGTACTCGTACGAAAAAGTACAGACGATGAAGCAATATGGAGACCCGCTGATGATCCTGGTATTGTAGTACTAACAAAGCTTTCTCTGTGGATGTCAATAATATCCCCCTCGATATCCGAAGAACAACGGTTACTTTCTTTTATGGATTAAGGTGGTAAATCAGCGTTATCATGGTTAGCAATGACCACAGATGCTATCCAGATTAATATCAACGGTTTATTTACATGGCAGATAGCCTCTCAGCAAGGTGTTTCCGCAGCGTGACACATATTTATTGCATTTCAAGATACTGCACAGGTAAAATGATCAAACGCGTAGTATTATGGTACTTGATAATCTCAGCTTCTCAGCAAGGTGTTTCTGCATCGCGACATATATTTATTGCACTTCAAAATACTGCACGAGTAAATAATCAGACACAAAGTATCATGATATTTGATAATCTCGTTGTTTCTGATGTTTCACTAAGAATAAATGAATATCAAGAACCATCTGAGGATATTTTGTTAAATTTCGATCAAAATCATGTAGCACGTGCGTATCATCCTCTTATGTCGTTCATGGGGCGTGATCAAAATGTTGATACTGGATTACAAATATGTATCCAATTTATTACCTTCCGCTGGAACATTTAGATTTAAACAGACAAATTGTTGTAGATATACATTTTCGAGCTCTTGTCATTAGAGATGTTAGAGCTATTCCTAATTACAGAAAAATTGCTGTTTTACTCAGTGATAAATCAATGTTACTCGAAGGTGTTGGTGGATGAATGAGAATCATTGATGCGCCAGTAGAGAACATGTAATTAGATCGCTCATAATATTAATAATGTCATATCATCAGGTTAGTGTGAGTCTGACTCCTGGTCAGGTCAAAAGACTGCAATCAGCATCAAACAATAACTGTGGAATAAAAATATCTTTGAAAAAAGAACAGATGAGCAGTTCAAATAAATTATCGTTTACCGATCGACATTTCAAAAACTTTAATGAAGCAAAAAGATCAAATAAAGGCGTCAAACTTAGTCTTTCTGCAGGCGCCATAAAAAGACACTTTTCAAAAGAGTGGTATATTTCCCCTTCTCGCAGCTATACCAGCATTAATAGCCGCTGCAGCCCCTGCTGTTACAAAAGCTTCTGCTTTAGGCGCTGTTGGAACCGCTGCTGGAATAGTATTAAAGAAAGCAACCGGAAAAGGAATCAAAAAAAGGAAAAGGTCTCAGATTACCAGGAACCCCGACTTCATGGTACGGAAAAGGTCTAAGACTAGGAACAGTTCGATGATTTTTCCACTATCAAATTTTGATTTACTCGATGCTGCTAAAAAATTAAATGTAAAAAACTTTAGAGGAGTTTTTATGCGCGATCAATTACCAAAACAACCTAACAATAATGAAACTGGTATTACTAATCTCGATAAAAACTCTGGACCTGGCACGCATTGGGTAGCGTATGCAATTGATCCACGTGGAATTATCTATTTTGATTCATATTGATTGGCGCCACCAAAAGAATTTCTTCATTATGTCAGTAATAATTTCTTCCTTTGGTATTCAACGCTACCAACACAAACATTAACTGATCCACCAATATGTGGTCGTAAAGTACTTAATGTGCTTGATGTTGTATCCATGGCACCTCAATGAAACCACCTCATAAAGTCGTGCATGAATATACCACACTGTCACAATTGAACAGACATCAGTAATTATAATGGTAGATATTTACGGAAGATATGCTCATGGTAAAGCTCAGCAGCAAGGTGATTTATCTAAATATGCAACCCTCGATCAACTAAAAAAAAATGAGATTGATGATTTATTAAATATTACAAGTGTGGATCAAAATGAAGTAGTTGTTTTGCAGGACAAGCAAGGACGATTAAAGACAGCCAATATACAATTACCAGACGTACTTATACGAATTCCTACTGCAGTTGTTGATAATATCGTAACTTACTGATCAGGGTAAAATACAGGTTTCTGGTAAGTCAGTTAACGATTATGTCAAGACGACTGGCGGTGTATTCAGTGGAAACGTTGTTATGAATAAAAATAAAATTACAGATCTTGGATATCCTACTACAGATAGTGATGCTGTTACAAAAAAAATATGTTGACGATAAAGAAATTCCAATAACGACTTCGTTAACGACAATCAATGATGGAGTTGCTACATTTAGAACTGATTTTTCTAATCACATACAAAAGTTTCTAAATTTTCGTAGAAATATAAACAAAACTAATAACGAATTTTTTGGAAGCCCACCAAATGGTGACATAAACTTACTGATATTAACACAAAACTCAACGGTATTATTAGTGAAAACTTATTAATGTGTAAATTCTATCATATCCTATAGGTTTAAAGGAAGTTCATGTAAGCTAATTTAATTTCCTTATACTAATAATTTGTCCGCATCTTTTCATAGTACTTAAAATAAACCTTATTATTTTCATATAATCCAATTTGTTGCATTCAATGTCTAAGTACAATGATTTTTCTATTTTAATAAGCCCATACTTTTTATAAGATTAATAATTTCTTCTCTCTCATTTTTAATCACATCACAGTATATAATGACGTGTCTTTTGGTAAAATCGTAATTTTTGCATAAGGGGCATTTTGGTATGTTTTTAATCATATGCCTCCTTTTTGATCCCGTTAGCATTATACAGATATTTAAAAATTATGCTTTGAATTTTTATAGATTTTATACTCTCCCATGATTTTCATATATTTTTCCAATTAATCCCCATACTTCTGTTTCTATTTTAGATCTTTTATTTTTTAAAAAAAGTTCTCTTATTACGTTATAAATTTTTCCTTTATCCCCCTCCCATAAAATATTAACATCCCTGTATTTAAAAATTATGTCTTTTATATGTTGTAATTTCCTCGGTACTTCTAATAACTTAATCACTTTGTTGTTTCTATATATCTCATGATTATTTTTAAGTATTTATCCAAACCAATATAAAGATAATCCTTCCCACGGTATTCCTTTTGTAGATTTGATTATTTTAAAACGCTCTATTATATTTGAAAATTTCTTTAATACAGGACTGGGTAAATTTAAACCTCCATTATCCATTGCTATATATCAAGTTTCCTTTTGGATGTAATGCGTTTTAAAATTCCATATATACTTAATAATGTCATTCTCAATGTTTTCTAAGTCTTTGTTATTAAAATCAACGGATTTCGTAACGTAATTTATATTCGAATATAGATATGATTTTGCTACTTGAGCTCTTTCCATAATATTTAGTGGAGTTTGTGCCCAGATTTAAAGTGATTTTTTAAATTTTATTTAATATTTGCCAATGGGTTTTTTTAACTTCGTTTTGCCCAAAGTATATTCCTAGAGCTTTTACTTTACCGTTTTCTCTATATATTGGGGAGGCAATCCAGGGTGATTCCCTCTCCAGTTTCCTATTTTTAATATTTCTTTGTCATGGTTAATCTTTGACCCCGATGCATTACCAAAAATTTTCATATTCTTTCATTAAGTGCTTGAGAGAAGGGGAAATATACTACACGTTTTAAAGGTATATGTCATAGCACCAACGGAAAGACTACGTTTAACGCCTTTATCTGATTTTTTTTTGATTCATTGAAGTTTTTGAATTTACGCTCGGTCAACCATAATTTATTTGAAACGCTCATCTTTTCCATCTTTAGCGATATTTTTATTCCACAGTTGATGTTTAATTCTGATTGCAGCCTTTTGATCTGACCAGGAGTCAGGGCAACATTAGCGTGATTATATGACATCATAATATTCATAAACGATCTAATTACGTGTTCCATATTTTCTACTGGGTCATCAACGAATCTCATTCGTCCACCAGTACCTTTAGGGACCATTGATTGATCGCTAAGAATTACAGAAATTGCTCTGTAATTTGCAATAGCTCCTATTGTTACACTAGCTCGAAAATGTAAATCGACTACCGATTGTCTGGTCAAATCTAAATGTTCGAGCGAAAAGTAATAAACCGGATATAAAGTTGTAAAATCTAACTGTGATATTTTGATCGCGCTCCATAAACGTCATAAGACGATGATATGCATGTGCTACATGATTTTGATCGAAATTAAGTAATATATCCTCGTATAGTTCTTGATGTCCATTTATCCTTAATGAAACCTCAGAAACGCCAAGATTGTCAAATATCATTATACTACGCGTTTGATCATTTACTCGTGCAGCATCTTGTAATGCAATAAATATGTCGCCTTGCAGAAGAGCCTTGCTGAGAAGCTATCTGCCATGTAAACAAACTATTAGTATTACTCTGAAAGGCATATGTGGTCATTGTCAGTCATGATAGCACTGATTTGTCACCTTGAATCATATAAAATAGTAACCGTTTTTCTTCAGATATTGATGGAGTTATGAACGACATCCATGAAAGCTTAGTAAGAATTGCTCTACCTGCATCACCGGCGGGTCTCCATATTGCATCATCGTCTGTAGCCTTTCGTACTAGTACAACTGTATGTTTGGCTCCAAAAATAATCTTTCTTACATTTCTACAGAATCCAAAGATATATGAGAGTGGAATTGCACATGAAAAGACTCTTCTCTTTCCTTTTAACATCGCTCGACGTGATCTAAATCCTCAGTTGAAATCTGGATCTACATTACTAATCATACTTTGTACGTCTGCTGGGGCGCCTCTAGCAAAGTTCTGTGGTCGTCTTATTTCATATTGTTGATATTGTTGCCTCCAAAGGCAATCCAAAGGGCCAAACAAACAAACCGTGATGACCTACTCAGATATGGACAGAAAGAAAAGGTTGATAGGATACCATTTATTCTGACCTATCACCCAGACAATCCCAAAGTAGGTAAAATCATCGCAAACCACTGGCCAACCGTGCAATCGTCAGACATACTAAACCTAATACTTCCGAACAAACCTGTAGTAGCTTACCGGAGACCAAAAAACCTAAAGGACATCCTAGTCAGGGCCAAGCTAACAACAATCGCTAGTCAAAACCAACCTAGTCAATCTGGACCCTGTGGCGATAAAAGATGCAAAACCTGTCAACATATGATAGAGACCAAGACATTCACTAGCACAGTGACTAAAGAAAAACTAAACATACATGGTCCAAACAAAACGTGCAAAACAGAGAATGTGATTTATCTCATCACATGTAAGATCTGTGGCCTTCAGTACGTGGGAGAAACTGAAAAGCTACACATAAGGATAAACCTTCATAGATCTGATTGGATGACAAAAAAGCTGTACAGAAGCCCGGTCGCAAAACACTTCTCCTCCCCTGGCCACACTTTCAGTGATATAATACTTATCGCTATTGCCAACAACCACAGCTGGAGTTCCGAAACCAGGAAGGAAAAGGAATCATACTGGATACGCCGCCTTAGAACATTGAAACCAAGCGGTCTAAACCAAGAAGACTAGAAAATGAAAACTATGCACTAGTAGAATTTAACATTTTCTAAATCTTCTTATCCTTCAATTTTTACTATAAGAATAACCGGTATAGAACCAAATATCCGGGATATAATCTGCGTTACATATGTACACAAAGTAAAAATAGATGTCGCTTTGGCTTGTAGACTTTTAGGGAATTATACAACGTTTTCAGTTTCCGCAACTAGTTTATACAAGCTGGTTGTATTTATAGTTTTAGCACATGTGAAGATAGAAATGTAGAGGTGAAGATAGAAATGTAGAGGTTTACAAACGCAACGTTTTTGTGTTTATTTGTTTGTCGTAACTATGTTTTGTATTTGCCTTTGAAAAAGACTCATTAAGAGTCGAAAGCGCTTAGGCTAGTTAGTTACTAGTTTCGTACTGTTCGTCGTCAGTTTATTGCATCTATATATATATATATATATATATATATATATATATATATATATATATATATATATATATATATATATATATATATATATATATACAGATAGATAGATAGATATGAATATGCATATATAAATATATCTATAGATATGCATCTGTATATAATCATTATATGTAACCTCGAACCTTACTAAGATGTTGTTTGGCAACTTTGGATGTCACGTGGGTTTGTGCCGTCTGCAAAAATCATCATATTCATCTGTATATATTCATATTCATACAATCGTTAAATATAACCTCTGGTCTACTAAGATGTTGTTTGACACCTAAGGGGATCACATGTTGAACTTACTAGCATGTTATATGACAAATTGGGAGTTCATTTATGGTTGTCTTGTGATAATGTTTTGTAATTATCTATAAATATATATATAAAAATATATATATATATATATATATATATATATATATATATATATATATATATATATATATATATATATATATTGAACAGTGAAAATATTGCTGATATTATTTCTGTTATTATAAAATTAAAACAGGACGGAATACAGATATCTGATCATTTTGATCCTGAAAAGTTTTTGTGATATTTTGAATCATTAAAGCAGAGATAATTTCAAAGTAAATTTACATTGCTTCCAATTACCGATTCGTAAAATCATTTTATAATTCTATGTTGGAATCTTTAGCGATGGTAAATGACACACATGGGGAGCTATTTGATCTTTTGCGTTCAATCAAAAAGATTACTTATGGACGGTTTGAAAGACATTTTTCAGAAAAATGTTGGATTCCAATAGTGTTATTAAGATATATGCTTGATGCTGAAATTTTAATATCGTTGAAGGTAAATGAAGCAATTATATCTTATAGTCCACAAAAGCAGGTTTGGTTACCAGAGCGGATAGATTTAATATATACAGGAAAGAATTTAAGTTTTTTAAGATTTTATAATCGTTTATACAACGGAGAAAAACACATTTATAAGCTGATGTAATGCTTATTTATCAGATGGGACCAAACTAAGTACCATTCTGAGCTATAATGAGGGCGACTCACTGCACTTTACTCATTTAAGATCTTCGAAGCTAGCCTATGTTTCTATAAATCTACTGTCGATGATAAATAGATTTCCTCGTTACGCTGTTAGAGTCGCTACAGATCCATTTTATATACATAAAAATTATACAGATTTATTAAAACCGCTACTCGGTAATGGTTATTGGGGGGACATAGAGGACAAAGCAAGAAAATATACTAAGATCTTTTGAATTTGCAGACGTTGAATTTAAAGAAATATATTACATAAATAATAACCAAATATCAAAGTCATCTGCACCATCTGTGTACGATCTTGTGGTTAGGCATTAGACTGTTTATCTAAATGGGTGTGGAGGGTCAGGTAAAACATGTCGTGCGATTAAATTATTTATGATCATCCATTCAGATATGATTGTTTTAAGACATACACATAACTCGCCAGAGAGATTAAAAAACGGTGAGAAAATCATGCACATATCAAAGTTTCTTTATATGGTGCGGAGACACATGGACTTCTGAGCAAATGGGTGAAAAATATATACCTAAATATATTATATGGAAAGGGAGAGACACGGTGTCGTTAGAAACACCAAAAACATTTTTTTAATAGTTATTAACAAAAAAATATTGCTGTGATTATGTGTGATTATGCGATTATGGTCAACCACCACAATTTTTTGGACAGTCTCCACATGAATGGCTAAACAATAATATAGATTATTACGAGGAAATGAATGACGATCATAGAGCCATTGATGGGCCGCTAAAAGAGTTTAAGAGATTAATCAGACTACAGCCAGATAAAATACTATGTGAGATAATGAGTAAAGTAGTTTCAGAGACAACTATGAATGATTTTTTGGACTTTATGGTGACCCACTAATTTGATAGTCGCTATTAGAAAGATAGTTCGCAAAAAAAATTAGTTACGTTACAAAAGAAAAGTTTTCAAATTGAAATTCCAAGTGGAGACACTGAATGTATCTGTGTAAGAAATCTTGTACTAAATGACATTGTTTTGGTCGCTATTAATGATGCTGAAAGCGCATTGAGCATGTATAAATCACCGTGGACGTTAGGATACGCTATAACGATTCACTCGTCGCAGGGATTAACCATCTCTGATATAAATGTCTGGATTGTAGATGATCGGATCGAATGGTCAAACTTAGTCTATCTTGCAGTATCTCACATCAGAAGAATAACTTAACTAACTCCTGAGATTAATAATGACCTTGCTGCTGTAAAAAAGAACAAAATTAGCGTTTTATAAGCAATGTGACAAAAAATAAGCGTGATTTTGATATTGATACTGAATTTATTATGACACTAAAACAACTACAGAATAATCACTGTGCAAGCTGTAACACAATAATGTTATTGCTATATTCAAATAGTAATCCAGGACAATTTACCGTAGACAGAATTATTAGTGATCTTGGTCATACGCATGAAAATATAATGCTGATCTGTCTTGAATGTAATCGACGCAAAGGAGCCAATTTACATAATTAGTGGTAATTGTGTGTCAGTAGGAATTACCTGCAATTGTTCACGCACAAATCCTCGTTGAGGGGCAGTATAATCTTGTCTGTATATGGCAGGTCTTCCAGTGGATCTAACCATGCCATAACTTATGTGTGGTCACACTACAGATAGGGTCAGTACCTCGTTTCTTTCCACCCTCAAACTTCGCTGGTTCCTATAAATAATTCATAATTACATTACCTAATACTGGTTGTTGACCTCGTTGACCGTATCCTTCGCTACGTTTTATATATATATTTGTGTTATTGCATTATGAGGTATCATGGAAGTTGCACGAGTAATTTCATTATTTATTGCAGATAACACACTTTGTAACCTTGCAACCCATTCACGATATCTCTCACCGGACTTAAAGTCAGTAAATTTTTCCTTCGCGTATTGATATCCAAATAACCGCTCAGCAAGTGTTCGATTAAATCGTTCAACGATTGCTTGTTCACAATGATTTTCAGTATGTCCTCATCTGATTTTAGCTTTATGTTTTTTCATCAATGATGATACTGCGTCAAGAAATTCTTTGCCAGGATCAGCTTGTAATAGCTGTGGCCATCGTAGACCACCACGATGATAAGTTCGTTCAAAAGATGTACGTGCGTGACTTTCGTCCACTTTCGTCCACATGTTTTAATAGTATCGTGTGATAAAAAAAATATCTGCTTGATGAACTTCGTTAGGAGCACTGACATCAAAATGTGCGTATTGAATTGTTTTTGATGGTGGTGGATAAATTTGCCATATTGCCTGTCGTGCTGACCAATTTGCAGCACGTGAGACTTTTGCTGCTTCAGACAGTTTAGTGATCGCTGCTTTGCCTCTCCAATACCCTCTTGAGCTATAATAAATAGATTCCATTATAACAATTATATAATTAATTACCAGCTCCTAACATTATTTTACATTTCATAGCGAATTTTATTTGAAGTTTTTCTCTGAGAAAAGGCAAAGAATTTTATGCATGAATCAATTTTACATCTGCGAGATGCCGCTGCTGCAAATCTTTAATTTTATAAGCAACGTCATGAACATAACATGCTTGATCAATCTTATTTACTGGATACTCTCCTAGTCTTGGTTGATCTTGATCATCAAACCAGATATCAAGTCTAGTTCCAGGACCACAATAATTATATATAAGAAGGTGTTTCTCACTAACATATTGCCGTTGTAACCCAGGTACTTTTCCTAAATAAGCAGCAATATCTCCACCAGTCTTTTTCATTGGATCAGACATGGAGATAAATTTAAAATTTTGCTTGCCGCATTTACCTGTTAATGCATGTCGTTTATTTTTCGTTATTTTCGTTGTCAGTCCAGTAGTGGGTGTAGGTCTCTATCTTACCCAATATAGATTCTTGTTATTAATAATATGGATACAATGATTGACTTTTCGGCCACATGAAAACAGGAACCAGTAAAACACCATCCAGCATTACGAAACTCGATAAGGATGATTTTTATAGGTCCATGTGGATCAGGTAAAACACAATTATTATTATTAAATATAATAATAAGATGGTTGAGATAAAGCAACTTATATTTAATAGCATCGTCTGTATATGATTAAGATTGCTAAGAAGTACTAAAAGATTTTAACGAGAAATCGAAATCAGTTAATAAAGACGGTGACGATATTATTGATTTTATAACAAATATTGATGAAGCCCCATCTATAGATTGCTTAGATGGATTCATTAATAATCTCGTAGTGTACGATGATGTGATGGTGGACAAACAAACAAATCCAGCTAGAACATTTTTTCGAGGTAGACGTAAAAACACAGACGTGATTTATGTTACTCAGAGATACACAAAGATACCTAAAGTGATCAGAAATAACTGTAATATTTTGGTACTGTTTAATAGGGTAGATAATTATGCTTTACAGAATATTTATTATACTTGGTGTTCAGGGGATATGGACATAATCCCGTTTTAAAAAATTTCTAAAGCACAAGCTCTTCCGTTCGGATTTATAACAATAAATCTACATGACCCAATATCCAGATAGCGTATTGGACTGGATAAAATCTGTTGTTAATCCACTGCAGCGGGGGGGATGTGAAGGAAAACAATTGAGTTCCGCTTCGCAAGTAAACAAAATTGCATTGAAATCGTGAAAACTGCGTCTACAATAGTGTAGAAAAACTGAGCTAACATGACTTTGTCAGGCGATTTATTATCGGTTCTTAACTGTATGGAAATATATTCGGTAAAAGACTTATATTTAGTGTTATTTACCTTTTTGCAACCAGTTGTATGAACCTTTTTTAGGTCAGGGCTCGAGAAAAAAGTTGTGGGATTCACCCTCCCTGCTACTTAGATTATATCAGTTATTTCTTTGTCGATTTACGTATTATCGTTCCCAGCTTCTTTTGATGATATAAATAATATACACGGTCGACCATTTCCGCGTTTTTAAGTAAAATCTCTAAAACTAAAACCAAGTGTTTCATTAAGAGCATATTTAACACAGTCTCTGTCGTGTTTGTTTAGAACAAAATAAAAAATTTGTTTATGATCTTATACTTTCTTTCGGTATTGATTTGTTAATTTTTTTAAGTACAACTGATGCAATTACTCCACTGTACATTTTACAAACATTTTTCAGCAAATGCGGAACTTCATCATCATATGTTAAATTTGATTTGCGACGTTTGTTTGCTGATTATTATATTTTCAGTGTTATCAAACCCCAGCCCCACAGCATAACAAATTCAATAAAATTTGCGTACTCATCATCACTAGCACCACTCTTTGGTGAACCTGCTAATTTTTCTTTATTTTTTTTCTCAATCATTTTAGCAAATTGGTTCATTTTTTCATCAGGTATATTCCAATATTCTTGTCTTTTGATGTAGTCAATGATTTCTTGTGTTTTTTCTTCTACTTTTTCAAATTTGTTTTAATTGTTTCGTCTATCTCTATTTGATATTGGTCTTTTTACTCTCACAATATATATATATTTTTCTTGCAATGTTTTAAGCTCGTCTGTAGATAATGCTGATATATCTGATTGCTTTCCAAGTTTAGCTTCAGTTAACGGCTTAAAAGGATTGGCGGTTATTTCTGCCACAGCGAGTTGTCCTTCACGTTCTTCTTGCATCTTCATTGTAAATGCCGCTAGCGTCGCAGCAATTTTTTTAATAAATCAATTTTTATTTATTCATTGTTATTCTGTACGGTTTCAAAATTTGTCTAGAGAAATTTGTCAATACAGCAACTAAACATCTTCGCAAGATCAATGGCAAGTTTATTAAGTAAAAAAGTTATATTTGTCTTTTGGTTTCTTGACGATACACCTTAATAAACTTATAATTGGTTACACCTTAATAAACGTATAAATCGTTACATCACCGCATTGATCGTTTGCAATCTCTCTTAGTTCAACATTGTCAAGTCTAGAAAAATGTCTTGTATTTTGCGGAATAAACATATCAACGCTATAAAACACATGCGCAAGATAAATAACATTTACACTTTCAGTTACGTGGCAATGAAAAAGATCGTATTTTGTTCATTTCCTCGTTGTTTAGTGGAATATCGTCAATTACAATTATTTTATGGTCCGTCGAATCAAGTTCGTATAAGAGAATCAAATTCTCCGGTTGATTGATTAAAAGTATGTCTTCGCTAACACCAAGTTCATCGCGAAGTTTATCGTTGAATTCATATAACTCGTATTGGTCCTGCTAAGGGTTTATTGTTTAAATATACACCCAATCGTAGTTAAATTTGTCGCTGAGCAAACCATTTAGTAAAATATTTGTTTTGCCAGATCATATCGTCCCAATGAAAAGATAATGAAAATCTGGAAATTCGTTGTTACGCTTGTACTTAACTAATCGTTCGGTATGAAAATTTAGTATGATGACGTCGTCATTCTGTTATACTTTTTGGCACAAAACTCTTGTCGGGCGATACAAAAGAAGAAGAGTCATTACAAAAAGTTTGGAACAACACTTAGCGAATCGGTTTCTCTGTACAGAAATGTAGCAACAAACGGTAAGGTTGGACTATCCGCATTCGTCAAAAAAATTGTTGATACAATGACAGGAAACGAATATGTCAAATTACCGAGTGCTGGATCTTCTGTTACGTATATCTGATTAAATAGCGTATGTGCAAAGTTTAAAATAATTTTTATTTTTTGTTTAATTGAAATTAGTTGCAATGAATATTTTTCTCGGATTCGAGATTCTATTTTAGTAGTGAGATATATTTTAGCACAAAGTTTGTTTATTCAAGACGAAAATGTAATATGCGAGATTTAAAATTTAGTTCGTCTTACCCTGGTAACAATATCAACATGAAGTTAAAATGATTTGTCAGTATTACGGACATACTTTCTTCGCTTGATCACCGTTTGTAAACATTCTTTTTATGATTAGTTTTTAAGTGGAGTGCCATTGGCCTACCTGTGAAAATTAGCATAGATAGAGATCACATGACCAATCTCTAGAGACTTGAAATGAAATCTGGGGTTCTAGATACGGATTCCTTATATATATATATATATATATATATATATATATATATATATATATATATATATATATATATATATATATATATATATATATATATATATATATATATATATATATATATATAGATATATATATATATTTTCAATTCAAAACCACGAAGGAACAAGGAGTATTACTTTTACTTTATTGCCAGAATATTTTATTCTTCGTCCGACTTTTGGAATCAATAATTTATTCTCGTGAACACTCAACAAGTTGAATTTCTTATAATACAAATTCTCAAACATATTCATGGAAGTTTATTCTGGAATTATTTGGAAACAAAGATTGTGATTCAAGTGAAGAATTGTTGATATTCATACATTTAAATACATCTGTCGTCCTCTCTCTCCATATTCGTACATTGTCGGGACTCGAACCTGGATTGTTATATGACTATTTAGTGATAAAACTTGTGTTTTTATAATTTGAATTATACTTGGATTATATTCACAAATTGTAAGTCTTATTTTCCAATTTTTACATTGTTGTCTAGGGATATAAAATGTTTTGTTAAAATTTACAAAGCTTGTTGGCTTTCATTCTATTCTTTGTTACTAAGTACGAGCCCTTGTTACGTAACACTAGAAACATTATTTCCGTCAGTGTGTATAACACACAAGCTGTAGGTTATGCTCAGCTAAAAGTTAAAGATGACAGCAAGCTTGATAAGACATGTGGAAAAGTAACTGCAAACATTGACATATTAAGTTATCGGATTTGGAAACTGCATATATGCCAGCAAATTTGAATCAAATTCAATCAGTAAGTTATCTGCAGTTGAAATACGTAGATAGCAACAAGCTTGATAAGACAGGCGGTATAGTGACAGGAAACATTGACATGTCTGGTAAAAGGATTACTGAACTTGAACATGTTTTATTACTAGTTTTTGTCAAATACCAATTAAGCAAAAAGTTATATTAACGAAAAATCTGTATGTGATAAGAAAGAAAACTGGCGACATAATGACCGGAAATTCAACTTTGTCAAACAATGTAAAAGTAAGTGGACTTTCAATAAATTCACCACTGGATGATGACAAAGAAACAGCAGGTTTTCCTCAATTAAAAGACGCACTTATTACGTATTTAAAACCAGCTGGCGAATCAATGACTTGTAGCATTGATATGGGTGTGAATGCAAATCTTGCCAAAGAGGATTGGCTAACCGATATCAGATTTGTCAAAAGTAACTTTGTTAAACTAAACGGCAATACAATGTATTGAACGCTAGATGTAGAAACCAAAAAATAACAACAAATTATACACCATTTAATCCCACTGATCTAACAAAATAAAGTTTACTTTGATTATGTTTACAGAGCCACAGTACCGGTTGTATAAAACGAAACAAAAGCAATGTCGGATATATTCCAACACTTTTTAAGACATTTGTTAACTTAGTTTGGTTTAAGGTACGTGTCTCAACACAATCAACCGGCAATAATCCGACCATTCTCTTCTTTATAGCTCTGTTGTTGACGGTCAAGAAGAATCGACTAACGGAGACACCGCAAGTGTTTGTTTTAAAGTCAAATGTCCGGTGACATTTGCTATTTACAAATTTGTTTTTTCGCGGCAGATTAAATTCTAGTCTTGATCGAATTTTAAGTGGCGCTTAGAAGCATCAAACGATGATATTAACTGGGCCAAATTGTACAGTACAACAAACATGTATATAACAGCAATACTGTACAATTACATCAGCAAGTACTATTAACAAGTACTTGTATTTTTTAATCTACGTTGTTTCACCAGAAAATACGTTTCCAGGATTGCCAGCGTTTTAAATATACACATTTGATAATCAGGTATGATTATTGCGATCTATTTTAATCTAACATTATTGAATAGTCAAAACCATCAATCATAACCCTCACAAAAGAATTGTACGATAATGTTTTAAATCAACAAAGATGTTTCTGCAACAGGCGATAGTGATAAATCAAGAGCTGTAAGAAAATACATATGAAATATATTCACATTTACTCGACAACGATCAAACACCGTCAAAAAGCGAGGATCATTTTGCTCACGTTATGCGAGGACCATAACTAATAGAAGCAGAAAAAACGACTTTGATATTTTAAACAGATACTGTCATCCTGATGATTGTCTAGACATACAAAAACAAGTTAAAGTCCTGCTTTAAAAATTTTCTCGAGCTCATCAATGAAAACATTGATACAATAGTTCTATTAGATCTGATAAACGAACGTTCACATGGAGAAAGAAAATAAGAGGAAAAAGGAATAAACGACATGCAAACTATCAAAAACTAAAAAGAAGAAAATTGAGCATAAGCAAAAATTTATGAAATAATTATTTAAAACTAGAAATATTTCAAAATCTCGGAATATACTACCATGCCAGGCAAACACTACTTAAAATTGTTGATGCATTGGAGGAAGCCGTACTGTATATAAAAGCATTCTCAATGGCGATTTTACCAATGGTGTTTTATAAACCATAATTTGATCCAATTATTGTTAACAAATCTTTGGCAATAATGAAAAACGAAGTTGATGCTTTATATGATGCTCATCGAGAAGATTGAATTTTTTGAAGAAACTTAATCAGCAAGTTTACTTGTAAAATATGATCAATACTATGATATTAGTGAATAGGATGATGTTCGACTGCCATCACTCCAACGATATAGACATTTGTCAATGCGAAATTGTTATACCGAAGTTGAGAAAATATACACGCAACCCTACAGAAAATTATTTGGAAAATTTGATGTATTTGTTTTACCTAATAGTGATAATAAAAATATGCTCCGGTAAATATTGTTGTCAATTTTCATAACATCATACGCAATTATCAGGCAACATCTTCCTCTTGGATCAAATAAGCTTGGTACTCGGGTTTATGGATGAAACAGAAAGCGAATACAACGGTTTGGTATAGGAAACAAGTTTGTATGAGCGTGAAGTAGGAATCGTGTTTAATTTCTACAGATGGTTAAAGAAAAATGAAGTATCAAACAATAAATTATACAAAGATACGTCACCGGTTGTCTACGATAAGCAAAGATATTTTCTGGATGATCCTGATGATGATAGATTTTGTGAGGTTCTTGATTTAACTGTCGGTACTATAAATTTTACTCATGCGTAGCAGTTTTAATCTATCGTAAAAATATCATGGAATTCAGTCATATTTCAGGAGATATTCCAAAATCAGATGTTGACGCAATAATGTAATATAAAAAGTTTTGTCATAAAAACCTTAAGTGTGTAAAAAATGCTACAAGTATTATAGTAGAATACTTCGAGTAGTGTCATATTTACCACTGCTAATGACCGGTTCTGGTACAATTTCAAGCGGTGCATCATTAAGCAAATTTTTTTTTTAACGATATCCGGTGTTGGTGCTTCTTTTGCAACAGCGTGTACTAAAAATCCTCAACTTGAGAAAAACATGTTTTGTAAAACAGCAAGCATCACTTATAAAATTATTTATCAGATACGATATTATCTGCGCTGTGTAATATACGATATGGATGATTTAATACGTGAGTTTCGTATTATTGACAGTATGTTCAGATATAATATTATTGACAGTATGTTCAGATATATTCTCCAGATGAGAGTTAGGAAGTATGAACAACTTATCAAAAATGTATGGTGATAATAGAGTATGAAATTTTGTCTAAACTATAAAATATTTTTTTCTAAACTTTAGAAATAAAATAATTACAAAAGTGAAAAGCATTTCGGAAAAAGTTTTGTCAAGCCAAAATAAATAAAGTCAGTCTCACTAACTCAATGGACGTTGTCAGTGGGGTACTTACATTAAACTTTACTTGCCGAAAACTGATTTGTACAAAATCCATAATATACCGTTCCAAAAAGTTTTGATAGAGTGTATGTTCTTGAATGTAAAATTTAGGAAATGATATTCGGATACATTAAGCAAGTACTCCATTAAAAAGGAAAACGCTAAAAATATTTTTTAATACTTTCAAAATAAAAGTTGTATGCACTGTTTGTTGCGATATAATATTTTCAAATTTATCTTCGGATAAAAAAGCAAACTCTCTTCAATTTTCTTATTGTCTAAGGTAGGAATAACATTTGGTTTTGTTTCACTTGTGACGTATCAGAGAGAAAAGTTAAGCCGAGGCAATAAATACTAATAAAAATACAGGTAGTAGATTCAACAAAGTGAGTAGTGTTAGTTTCAGCTAGAAATAGCACAATTTGGAATGAAAAACGAAACCATTGAAAGCATAACAAAGGAACACTTCTCGAAACTGAATCCAACAGAGATAACTCCGGGTCAATACATAACATCTACAACCATTACAACCATTACTACTACTGATTGGAGGCCCCTGGTGGCTGAGTGGTCTAAAGCGCTCTCCGTTACGGATCATTGCCATCTCACCTCTGTCTGCATGGGTACATGTCTAAGATTCGTCGAATGTAGATATGTGTGAAAGCTTGCCAGTAGCTTATAGTAGGTCGGTGGTTATTTCCGTGGATATCCCGGTTTCTTCCTCTACCATTAATATTGGCCGCCATGTATAGCCAATCGTGTGCTGAAAAATGGCGTTAAGTCCCAGAACAACATCAACTACTACTGTTGGTGCTTATACTGATGATATTATTTGTGTAGTTTTCTTCCTATCTACAGCTTTTTATTTCACAGACAGTACTCTGATAATAAAATAAATCCGATAAAACCTTCATGTAATTAGTTGATTTAGACAAATATTACTTCTGCTCAGAGATATCACAATAATAGCTATACTTGAAGAGTATTTTTTTAAAAAAAGATGTAGTACGCATATAGCGATCATAACTATGACAAGAAAGCATTCATTTGTGAATCAAATGAGACATACATTATCTTATATAAAGCAACTTTAAGAACAAACGTAGGATCAATTGAGAACCTAACAATTTATCTCATATAAAGGCCAACCTAGCCACAAATCTTGAGATCTATTTATATGGAGACTAAAAAATAAAATCAAATATATATTGAAGTAATAAAATACCACCACATTGGATTTTGTGATGTGATGTGATGTGATTATGATTTTTAACGTAGATTTAAAAACTTTTCAGTCATATCGCTACGATGTCTGCAGTGTGGCAGGTTATAGTGATGTCTAGCACTGGGGCATCATGCCGCAGGCATGTAGCATTATGTCCCTCCCAGTCACATTATCATGACACCAGGACGACCAGGCTGACCAGTCCTAACACTAACCTCTTAATGCTGAGCGTCAAGCGAGGCAGCTATTAGTACCATTTTTGTAAGTCTTTGGTATGACTCGACCGGGGATCGAACCCATGACCTCCCCGCATCCGAGGCGGACGCTCTATCCACTAGGCCACCGGAGCGGTTCATTAGGGTTTATTGTTACTGCTGCTGCTGCTGATGATGATAACAGCGATGATCACATTATGCTATATTGTGAAAAGCATGAAGAAGAAATAAATTGCAAATGTAAAAGCAATGCGAAAGGAAAACATAAAACAATCTACAAAGTTGTCTTCAGTACGAATTGAATCATATATTCACTTCCCATTCAAACAATTAGTTGAGGACATTCAGTCAGTTTTACCAAGTTTTAGAAATGCTAGCGGTTGAACCTATTCAACTTTATAAGAAAATTTCATATTTCTTTAACTAATTAACCCCTAGCGCCGCGTTTACGGGGCAGGAGGTGGTAGCCTACTTCTGAGCTCTGTAGCGTTAAGGCTATGTGCGACACAATAACGTGGACGGTATTATAGAAAAGTAGACAGATGTAGCTTTACGACGGTACCAAATAATATGGATGTTCTTCTTGCACTACAAAATACAGAGGGGAAAACGTCACTTTTGGACCCGATTTTTTTCCAGCCGAAATTTTCTTGAGCTCGTGATCCGGTTTTGTGTCCGGATTTGGGCATTTACAATGTAGAGTGGTCTCGACACGAAAATGATGAATCCGTTTAGCAAAAGAAAAAAAAAAAGGATCTTCCGTTTTTACCCTTCTGCTCATACTCAGGCGAAAGAGCCAATGAAAATCGACGTTTCTAACACAAATAGGCGTCAAGTAAGCTAGAAATGGCTTCCAAATTTGATGAATTTTAACGTATTTAAAAATATCTCCCAAAATCGATTTCCTACTCGCATTTCAGGCGAAAACGACAAAAACCTCCAGTGGATAATGGGTTAAACAGTGCATTTTGGTAATGTGACAAAATTTGAATATATCTTGCATATTTGATCTCTTGTGTATTAATATTGCACATAAATTACAAATTAGGCCATTCTATGACAATTTGTAAAAATTTCCAAAATTCTTCTTTAAACAGTGCATTTTGGTGATGTCACAAAATTTGAATATTTCTTGCATATTTGATCACTTGTGTATTAATATTGCACATAAATTACAAATTAGGCCATTTTATGACAATTTGTAAAAAATTCAAAAATTCTTGCTTAAGTGAGAT
The DNA here is from genome assembly GCA_016746295.1 of Potamilus streckersoni. Taxonomy (NCBI): domain Eukaryota; kingdom Metazoa; phylum Mollusca; class Bivalvia; order Unionida; family Unionidae; genus Potamilus; species Potamilus streckersoni. The sequence goes on from JAEAOA010001174.1 coordinate 116,913, forward strand.
CAGTAAACAAGTAAAAGGTATTTTCTTAAATATTGCAAAGCATATCGTTACATATAATGAAAGGGCCTACATCAATGACAAACTCCCAATAGCTTTGCTATATAAGTAATTTAGCAGTGATATTTTTAACTTTATCAGCACAGTGGTCATGAACAAGAACAGCAACAGCAGCAGCAACAACAACAACAACAACAATAATAATAATAATATTAATAATAATAATAATAATAATAATAATAATAATAATAATAATAATTATTATTATTATTATTATTATTATTATTATTATTATTATTATTATTATTATTATTATTATTATTATTATTATAAGGTAAAATCCGGTACAATAGTAATACGTAGCGGAATCATTAATGCTTCGACGCAAAAGTTAGGTAAAGCCATTAGTTCCCTACGCTGATGTTACGTGGTTCTGAGCACAGATATTTGGGTTCCACTAGCTAACTTGAGCTTCAGAACTCTACAGGTGTACTGCAAGAAAGTAGTCTTGGCATTGTACGTTAGAATAGCGAATTGGATACTTTATAAGATGTCTTGGAGTTTCACATTTTAATAATAACACGGTAAGAGATGAGAGTTTGGATAACACACACACACACACACACACACACACACACACACACACACACACACCTCCCTCTCCCTCTCTCTCTCTCTCTCTCTCTCTCTCTCTCTCTCTCTATATATATATATATATATGCAATAAACTGACGACGAACAGTACGAAACTAGTAACTAACTAGCCTAAGCGCTTTCGACTCTTAATGAGTCTTTTTCAAAGGCAAATACAAAACATATATACGACAAACAAATAAACACAAAAACGTTGTGTTTGTAAACCTCTACATGGCTGTCTTCACATGTGCTAAAACTATAAATACAACCAGCTTGTATAGACTAGTTGCGGAAACTGAAAACGTTGTATAATTCCCTAAAAGTTACAAGCCAAAGCGACATCTATGTTTACTTTTTGCGTTACATATGTACAAAAGCGACATCTATTTTTACTTTTTGCGTTACATATGTACAAAAAGTAAAAATAGATGTCGCTTTGGCTTGTAGACTTTTAGGGAATTATACAACGTTTTCAGTTTCCGCAACTAGTCTATACAAGCTGGATGTATTTATAGTTTTAGCACACGTGAAGACAGCCATGTAGAGGTTTACAAACACAACGTTTTTGTGTTTATTTGTTTGTCGTATATATGTTTTGTATTTGCCTTTGAAAAAGACTCATTAAGAGTCGAAAGCGCTTAGGCTAGTTAGTTTTTAGTTTCGTACTGTTCGTCGTCAGTTTATTGCATCTATTTTAATTAATTCCTGACACACGTGATCCCTTGGTGGATCCAGTACGCTTGAAAGGGTTGTTATTCGCCATATGATTTGTATTCTTTATATATATATATATATATATATATATATATATATATATATATAGGGTGACTATAAACACCGAAATACTCTAATAATTGCATGTTCCCGGTGAATATATCGGTGTCCAAAAAGGAATTATGATTTGATTTTGTTTTTGAATAATATTAAAGATAAAAATAGAATATGATTGGAACGATTTTGATACGAATTATTTGGTTTTTCCCTCGTTATTGCCAACTTCATGCAATGTCGTCACTAGGTCGTACTTGATTCGACAGAAACGATCAACTGACCATAGTACATAATTAATTTCACTATATATTCTCTACATTTGTTTCTTAGTACTGAACTTTCCACTGTGTGACAATCAATACAAATCATATGTTAATCTAAAAAACCTTCAAAGATGACTTTACGGTTTAGTTCTTGTCAAGGGTTAACCTGCATTTTTTTGAGAGGCTGAATTGTAAACAAAACACCAGGCAACGGAACACAGAATTCACTTCCGGATCATCACTATGACCTTATTACTCAATGTGCACTGTCGCCGAAATACACACAGACAACCACACCATAAGCTTACATTTTAAAGAATAAACAATTGCCTTTAAATCCTTACCAACAATGCCAAAAGCTGACTCTAGTATCACCACCAAATTTAGACCGGAAAAAGTGATCTAAAAATAGACTGGGACTACATTCGTGGCTACTGAACCGGATTTTATTAATTGTGTACTGATTCCAACTGAAAATCTTAGTAATACATACACAGATTTAAAGTGAATAGAATCAAAAGTACTCTTCGACGTAAGTTTATGTGTTCTTTAATTTTAATGATACAATTTGTGAAAAAATAAATAGCATTTGATTAAATTGTTGTTTAAAAGAATTCCCAATATTTGGCAATAATGCAGCGCACGTATATGCTACTTTTGTCAATATGACCGTTGATTGTAAAGGTGTTTAAAATGATCCGGATTTGATGAAGTCGAATGCTGGATTAATTATACCTAATCTTATATTCCCAAAAGACTATGATGCAGACAATGTGCATTTTAATGAGAAAGGGCTTTTGGGGGAAAACGTTGACTTCTTTGAGAATAATAAGTGTATGATAAATAATAAGTCGAAAGTCTGTCGTTAATCATGTTTGTTGTCAGTGATATATTTCAATAAATCCAACCGATAATAATCATCGGCCTGATTCCCATTCAAAACACCACATCATGTTTATAATAAAATATGTGCAGTATTTTCAATGATCAGGTTCTGATCTTTTTGAATAATAATAAAAAACACAATAAAATTTGATTCAAATTTATATGAATTTTTTACTCTTTACGTGATTGGATAAATATGATAAACGATGACTCAAACTCTATATGCAGAATGAAAGTGAAAAGTAGCAAAGTACCAAAGTTATCAAAGAGAGTATTGGCAAAATGTAATAAGTACATTTAATCACCTGCATAATGTATCAGATTTAAATGAATGAATTTGAGCACACAGATGATTTAATTAATCCATTAGTATTGAAGATTCTGTTCCTATTGAAACTCGGCCTATAAGTCATGTTACACAAGGTAAAATAAACATAACCGAAAACAATAACATATAGCATATTATGATGAAATCTCTGGTTCATGTTTAGATTTTTTTTTGCATTCATTGTCAAAGTACGTACATTGATGTTTTGTTTCCTTTTTCCAGATTTTCGTCCGTTAGTCATTGGTGCAACAATAGTTGTCTGACCGTCCGTATATGTTATGCATTTTGTATTTATGTCAATGTGGCATCTAAATCGTTTGCACAAGTTTGTGCGTTGTTGCTGTCATCTTTATCCATGTTGATTGTTTTGACTGAAATTGTTGGCGACTGTCTGCAAGTCTGAATTCTCCAGTGCAGACAAGAGCATTCTTGAGGTTTCTGAATTGTCCGGTTATTAATTCATGTGTCAGTTGTACAAATTCCGTGAGCGCTTTAGTCTTCCAGTCAACTGTCTTTTTAAGAATGTGGTTCATAGACTCACAATTATTATTTTCCCACATACGGTCAATTTGATCGTTTTTTAAAGGTTTGTTTTTAGTTTGATATTAGTCTTTAATTTACCCTGAACCCTGAAAGTAACTAAGAAATTTTTTCTGAAATTCCAGCACAACGATTTTCCAAATCTTCACGTATGTCGTCAAAGCAAATATCGTCAAAGCAAATACTGTCACGAGCGTCATCTGGTCCGTTTCCTCAAAAAATTCCTTTCAAGATAGTGCTGCAGTCAATCACAGTAACTGCGTCGTCTGTCATAAAATGCTTAATATTCTCTTGTAAGTGGCGTGTGCATTAAACGTGTTGCTTCGGGCAGAACTACTGTAATGCCATTGACTAGAGCCTTCTGGTCATCACTTCCATTTACAAGGCTCTTAAGATTTGAATCCATAAGTTTTACTTTCAGATGATGGAAAAAATGAATAAGTTTCAAAATCGCTATTACCATGAATGAAGAGAGGTCCAAGAAATATTGGTGGTTCACCTGTTCTGACTCGCTTTACCGTAAGTTGTTTGTAACATGTTACCGTCACATGCTTTTTACAAAGCAAAAAGATTTTGTCAAAGCCATGTACAGTCTGCCCGGAGCTTCAAGATTCTTAATGTCCGTTATTTGTTCGTCTGTGTACAAAATGACACAAAGGGATTTATCACTGGTCCTGATAACTGATCGTACGTACGGGTTATTTTCAGTTACCAAATGTTCAAGGTGTCTGATTTGATTTGCAATATTGTTGGAGTGTCCTGGAGCTTTTCTGTACTTTGATTTTTATATATTTTTTTTGTCGTACATTTGTTGAAGTCCCTTTGGTTGGGACAGTTCATCATAATTGGAAGATAGTTTATTGAATATCTGTTGCGGTTTTATTGTTTCAATCATTGCTGCGGTGTCATCGAAAAGCATAGTGAGGCGTCCGCAAATATTATGTTGCTTGTCGCGAGTTTCCATGCGGCGTTAAACCAGAAAATGTCCCTTCGTATTCAACCAGTGACAAATTACTGTAAAGACCACCCTCCCCTAGTCATAAAAAATAGCGAAAGAATGAATTTTTTGGAACCTTTTGCGTTTGAAATTTCGATTGCGGTTAAATTTCCTTCTGATTTTGGTTGAGGAAACACATTTTCTTGTTAAACATTATCAACAGTTAATGTAATTTAATCCATATAGTTTAGATTGTATGAATAAATGAGAATAACTAATCATATAAAAACAAGTCTTTGTAATTTGTATTAAATTTCACAAGTTTTTTTCGCCAATATTGTGTAACTTCTCTAAAATTTCGCAATATTTTGTTAATAGATGCATTTTTTGTAACATGTCGCACTCTAATCATACCATTTATCTATCTATTGATAGAAAATAGAGTTGTATTACCCTTGTTATCCAGGTTCGAGTCATACCAAAGACTTACAAAAATGGTACTAACAGCTGCCTCGTTGACGCTCAGCATTAAGAGGTTATTAGTGTTAGGACTGGTCGGTCTGGTGTCAGGATAATGTGACTGGATGGGACATCATGCTACATGTATGCAGCGTGATGTGCCAGTGCTAGACATCACTATATACTGCCGCACTGCAGACATCGTAGTGATATGACTGAAAAATTGTTAAAGCTACGTTAAAAATTATAAACACCACACCACCCTTGTAAGGCTTTTCCCCGCATTATACATGGAAAGAAGACTTCGTGTAAAGAAACTCCAAATAATCGCGAGAACATGATCTCAAGTCTTTTGCACTCATAGAAATACATTTTCTGTGGACCCATTGCCTGCAGTTTGTGCATTCCAGAGTGTCAGTTGTACATTCACTGGAACAAATAACATATGGATATGGATCCATCCTTGCTGCGTATGTCTGTGTATGTGATAATATCGGTATCATGTGGAGTTTTATATCAAAACATTTACTGCTCATTTATGAACTGTGTGCATAATCAAAGTCGGTGAGCACAATTAGACAGCGTTGAGAAAAAGGTGCCTGACATTCTTTTAGCTTGAGCAAGAGAATACCTCCATTCCGGAACTAACAGACTTTTATCATACAAGAACTTTCAACTTTAATCAAGTACGCCCGCTTGACGAGTGTTATAACAAGGAAAAAAGTAAATAATTCCATTCAAAATCGTTCAAATCATATTTTACTTTGCTCTGTAATACTATTCAAACAAAACCAAATTATAATCCTTATGTATACAACAAAATATACACAGAAATCATGTAATTATAAGTGTATTTCAGTGTTTTTCGGTGTATGTCGGTTTTTCAGTGTATACATACATACATATATATATATATATATATATATATATATATATAGATATAGACATATATATATATATATATATATATATATATATATATATATATATATATATATATATATACACATACACACACACACACACACACACACACACACACAAACATAGCTTTATATCTCGTGTACTTTTTCAGAATTAATAACAATATGGATACATTCATGGTTATTTCAGTCCAGTCATGAAAGGGAAAATACATTAGTACCTAGTCGGCCGAGTAATACTTATTGCAATGTTAGTCTAATTCGTGCTTTGTTCCGTAGGTCTCTCAAACACCAGAGTCTGAAATTTGTTCATTTATTTAGTTAAGAGTGAGCTTTTCGAGACATTTTGAGCACAAGGTGCTGTAGTCCTACAATGTAAGTCGCCTTACACAATATTTTTGTCGCCCCCCCCTACAAAAACAAACAAAAATCCATACTAAATCCAAGTTAACGGGTTAGGCATCTTAGATTGCAGGACTAAGGGGATCGTATCGCTGCTTACAAAGTACCTTTTTGTCACACGGACAGGCACCTGATTCGGCTGCTAGATTTCGGGGTAAATTGGTGAATATATACATTAGTTTACCCCAGAATCAAGTAACAGTGGTCATACGTGCGCAATAAAAGCTTCATCTTTAAGACTTGACTAATGATTACTTCAGTGAAGTTTGTATTCAAATATATAACACTCACTCTTCTAACACTTTGGCAGCCTGATCCAGGTATTATATATATTTAATCCACGGTGTATGCTTGACCATTGCATACATACCATATTCCCACTGTTTGGTGGGGTTGAGTCTCAAAAAGTGTTTTGAGGACCCATTGTGCATGAGCAAAATAAGAGCGGTGAAGATCAACTGTGAATAAGCAGTTGATATATACAGCAGGTGTGCTTTTCTGACTATATAAGGCTTCCATCACCAATATTGGCGCAAAACACGTATTAAATTTGAACAATTCCTGAAAATAAAATAGTTCAGTGCTGACCGTTTGAAAGGGGTAATAGCCATCGGAACATTCTGTTCAGAATAATACTAGATACACAAGATATAACCCGTTTTTCATGACCTCAATATGTCGGCCTGTTCTGCTCATGTCTTAGAAAAGATGTAATGTTTATATATCGGGCTAAGGAAATTATAGACATTATTATGGACTACTTCCGTTACCATGTCAATAAAAAGTGCTAGGCTATATATATATATATATATATATATATATATATTTATATATATATATATATATATATATATATATATATATATATGTGGTCGGTTTTAAAAAATTCAACGTAACAATGTCACTGAAGTTGCATATTGATACAATGCATTGTTGGTGTGTAACAGAATGATTGGAAATTCCGATCTGAATAAACAAAAATTAACTTGTTTATTTTTTAATGCATTCAGTAAACTTAATAGCAAATAAATAGTGGAATTAGCATTGTCAGATATGAATGTCATACCTGTACACCTATTCAAACATTCTCATAATCACAACTACATGGATATTAAATGAAAACATACATCAAGCTTTTGTCATTAAGTCCATTGTTTGGCGGATTATATGCTTATTTTGATGCTGTCTTTCCTGCTGTTCATCGTTCAGTAGGGAGTCTGAAGGTAATGCAAATTTCATTAGTGTTTATCTTTGCTTTTGCTAGAAAACAGATGATACTGCTGGATTCAATGAGAAATCTTGTTCCGAACTTAGTTGCTTATGACAAACAAATTAATAGCATTGTTAGAACTGTCCCTGATGCAGTTTTATCACAAGATCTATCACTTTTGCAAAGAGAATATCTGTCACATATTACTTAAGTCTTGTGATTCCTGAGCTCGATTGTGACTTCATAGTTACCACAAGTTAGCACATTATGCTAGCATTATAATAGTAGTAGTAGAGATGAATTGATGTTTCTTTCTCAGAGACCCCTGCCCCCCCAACGTTATACGTTAACATCTTTGTCAGCAGCCTTAGCTAATAAAGATGACTTTATTATGATAACACATTTTCTGACAAAATATGTTTTATCGGGGCAGGGTTATCTCCAAGATAGGATACAGCAATCCTCTCAAGTTCTATGACAGTCTTTCATACTTATTAGTCAAACTGTTATATCAAATGAATGAAATATATATATATATATATATATATATATATATATATATATATATATATATATATATATATATAGTCTTATTATAAACCATTAATCAGACATATTGGATTTTATCTAACCAACAGATTTTGTAAACATTTAATTCAATCAAAGCAGCGTCAGCATATACCGGTAAAAAACCTATATAAAATGTAGGCTTTCACATATCGCCGAAATATGGGTCGGTATGGTTATTCGCAGTTGAAAACGATACAAGAATTGTCGGCTGGGCAGATGATGTGATGACATTTATCGATATATTCGTCGTTATATTCGTTATATTATTTGATAAGGATATTTCTAAAGCTACACAAAATTAAACATCTACTTTTTATTATAATCTTTTTCGTATTTGCTAACTCTCTTTGGCAGAATATCTGTTAGCATACTATCAATAATGAGGAATTCGCCTATTAGATCGTACATATCATATTTTATACCACGCAAATAAGATCGAGTCTGATCAAGTAATTTTTTTATAAGTTATACATGCAGTTTTGGAAAAATTGCTTTTTATTCGCGAGTCGAGGCTTAAGTTTTTTACACGCTGCTGCAAGAGAAACACCGACACCAGATATTATTAACAAAAATGGATTTAATGATGCGCCACTTGAAATTATACCAGAGCCGGTCATTAGCAGCAGGAGATATGATATCAGTCGCAGAAATTTTGCATAGTATTTGTAACAATTTTTGACGCACCAGAGATTTTTATGATAGTATCTGTAATATTGCCATCGAGCGTCAAAATCTTGTTTTGGAATGTTTTCTAAAATATTATTAAAATCGATTGTATTTTTTTCATTATATGATATTTGTTTACATACCATCATTTAAGTAACTGATTCTGGAGTTTCAGCTACAAATTCAATACACCACCAGCAAGTAGCTGCGGTTAACTTTTTATCATCGCTATCAGCATAAACGTTTCCTTGATATCTTTGTTTAAAACAATAGACAGTTCCAGAAATATCTTCGGTTGAATGATGCCATGAAATTGTTGTAAATATACTTAATTTTGCGCTACTAAATACGGACAGTCTTTATACACCAGTGACTTCTGCGGTGTGTTTAAGAGTGTTATTTTGCTGCCACCATGTTGCTCTTTCTGATGCTACCGTGTACACGATATTGTTTGCTCGTCCGTGAGAAACTTTAACAAGATTAGTTTTTTTAATAATGCCAGGAATACCACTAATGATATCGTTAAGTATTGTGTTAATGTCTGCGAGATTAATAATTACATTTGGTGGAGTTCCAAAATATTCGCTAATAGTTCTGTTTAAATGTCTACGAAAATTTAGATACGTTTGTATGTGATTAGTATACTCAGTTTTAAATGCTGCAATTTCATTATTGATCGTCGTAAATGAAGTTGTTATTGGAATTTTCTTAACGTATTTTTAGTTGCAGCGTCGAATCTATTTTTTTATGCTTTTAGATTACTAATGCCATTATTGTTCATTTTGAGATATCCAAGCATAATACCACCGCTCACGGAGACGTACTTGGATCCTTAATCATCGACAAATTGTTTCTTTGCTGCATCTGTATCTGCGAATGGCTTTCCAAGATATGTATTTTTTTCCTGGCATTATTATGTCGCCAGTAAATACATCGCCAGCTTTCTTAACATAATCGATAACGGACTTGCCCGAATTTTGTTTTTTACCTTGATCAGCAAAAGTAATTATATTAACGGCCGCGGTGGGAATTCGTACAAGTACATCTGATAATTGTATATTACTCGTTTTTAATCATCCTTCTTTATCTTGAAAAATAACTTCATTTTGATCAACACTAGTAAATATTTAATAAATTAATAATATCATTTTTGAGCTCTTCAAGAGATGCGTATTTAGATAGGTCACTTTGCTGAGCAGACGATGAATCTCCTACTAATGTTCCAAATTTTGAATAAAAACTCATTATTTATGTACTACTTGATAAAATTATATACCACAAAATCGTATAACAATAATGGCAAAATCGTCCATATTAAACTTTGATACAAAGCGGTTGGTGAAACATAAACATAACAATGATTTTCCAGATTGTCATTATCTTATCGTTGGAAGAACTGGATCGGGCAAAACAAATTTGCTTATGAATTAGCTTCTCGGAGATAATTTTAACTACGATCGCGTTTATATTTACACAATTAATCCGCAAGAAGATGAGTACGAATTATTTAACAATTATATTGACAAACTCAGTGACGATCTTAAATCTGGCGAAGATTTCTTTATTATCAAACAACCGGAAGAACTTGTTCCAGTTAATCAATTCGATTCTTCCGAACATAAAATAGTTGTTTTTGATGATATTCCGCTAAACAACGAGGAAATGAATAAAATCAGATCGTATTTTTCGCTGTCGCGAAATAAGAAATGTAATTCTATTTATCTCGCTCATGGATGTATTATGTCGACAGATTTATTAGGCAATTTACTGGTTGTATTATATTATTTCCAGGACTTAACAATATTGACGTTAGAAACATCTGGAATGAACAAATCGGCGACATAACAAAAGATAAATATATTGAACTATATCGTCAAGCAAGAGCGAGTAGATATGATTTCTTTTTGCTCGATAAGTTAACGAATGATAGAGTAAAATGTTTCGATGTTGTATTGAAACTATCTACAATATATTTTTTTTTCATAGAAAATACTGTATAATTAGTGGAAAAACAAGCAAAGTACAGAAAACATCGAAAATCTGAAAAAAAACTAAACTTGCGCAATCTCAGGCGAAATTTAAACAACCAGTACAGCAATCACGATGTAGTCAAGCTGCTGCAGCAGAATCAGCTAGTTCTCAAAGCAGTTACTGAGGCTTTACTTGGAAAACAACCTGACGGTAATATATTATCAGACGAACCTTAACACTTAGGAAGAAAAAGGTCTAATTGGATTATTTAAAGAAGAACAAGGTAGATCTGAAGAAGAAGAAGAAGAAAAAAGAAAATTAGCTGAGGCACTTATAGCAAATATAGCTGATCCTGCTGCGAGACAAGCTGAATTATATCGGCTAATAAATAATCCGCTGGAACTTGAAGGAAGATTAGCAGAGTTAACAACACAAGAAATTAAAAATATTCTAACAAGTTTGCCAGGAGAAATAAAATATTAAAGAAGAGCAAAAAAGAGTTGGCGAGTTGACTGTAAAGTTTATGGAGGTTGGGGAGCAAAGACAATGGCATATTAAAAGAGCAAATGATGGGATAGTACATAATGAATATAATGAATTTTTAGAGAAAGAAAACATAAAAGATATTGATAATATAAGTAAGTGGACAGATGAAGAATATGACACATTAATAATGCAGCGCACGTATATGCTACTTTTGTCAATATGACCGTTGATTGTAAAGGTGTTGAAAATGATCCGGATTTGATGAAGTTGAATGCTGGATTAATTATACCGACCCGCAGACACATTAATCGATAAATTAGATAAAATAATAAGAGACTGAGCTGCTGTTAAAAATGAGTTAACACAGTCAAAGAAGGTACACGTATGCTTCCACTTTATGATAGAATAATGTATAGTGTTATTGCTCTCATGTTCGGAAGAGCAGCAGAAGCTATTAAAACAAAACCTTCAGGTACGGGTTGGTTTTTTAGAAGAAAATGTTTTACATTTGATAAAATTCGTGTAAAAAATACATACCAGAAAAAACAGGAACTGGAGTCAGAATATTCGCATCATTTACTGAAATGATCGTGAGATTAATGCTATTGATATTAGCAAAATAAGCAGGAAATGTTGGTGCTGATATGGACAATGAAATTATTGACATATTTGATAATTTAAGATCGAGAAATTTATTAGCATTTGACGAATACGATACTTTGCACTGCGACTTAATTTTATAAAAATAAAATAATAAAAGTCAGCAACATTATTACTCGACTCTAGCCAATCTGATAAAGATAGCGCAAACTTTTCATTAAAGTATATTCGGCCATAGAACTAGATCGTAAAAAACAATACGAAATTAGATTAATTTAATGCACTTGCTGGAATGACATGGCAAATGTTAAAACTGATATCAATGATATGTTTGAGTTTATAAATACTCTCGATAATAGTTGGAGAAAAGCCAGAATTCTGAAGAATGGCGTAGAGGTTTCTCGGGTGAATGTTGAAGATGTTGTTTAAAATGTCAGCGAAATGCGCGCAACAGTCTACAAACCTTTATTTGTTATTGATATTAAATATCCACCAAATACTGCTCCGTTAACCACATTTAAAATTCCACAAGGCGCTTATAACATAACTGATCTGAATAAAACGATAAAAGGAACTTAGAACAGCTAATAAAGGATCCGCAGACGATTTTGAGCTAGCACTGTTTATAATACATTGCGAGCTAGAATAACAGTAGAAGGTTTTATAGCTGGTTTTATGTCACCAAAAAGCATTACATCGTTGATAGGATTTAAACATTAAAATTGTGATTCTGCTCGTAATGAATCGGTTACGTATGACGGTAAGCTGCCAGTAAATATAACCGAAGTTAACACAATATTGGTAAATTGCTCGATCGCGTCTGGTTCTTATTCAGCTAAAGGCAGCAAAGAGCAAACCATATACAGTTTCTCACCAGAAGTTCCACCAGGTTCGTTGATGCAAATCAATCCACGTCATATATAGTATCCGTTAAATGTTGAAAATCAAATAAATTAAGTATGCATGAAATTAACGGACCAATCAGGTCGATAGTTGGGTTTGAATAATGAAGTTTTTACTTATTACGTGCACCTACGCGTTGCGTAGGCGAACATCAGTAAGACAACAAAATTATACAACCTCAGACATATAATGAAGCAGAAAAAAGTTTACAGAAGAAAATAGTCGGAGGATTTTTCGGAAATATATTTACTAAAATTGTTGGGGCCCTGAGTGGCCGAGTGGTCTAAAGCGCTGTCCGTTACGGATCACTGCCATGTCACCTCTGTCTGCGTGGGTTCGAGTCTAGGATTCGGCTAATGTGGATATGTGAGAAAGCTTGCCAGTAGCCTATCGTGGGTCGGTGGTTTTTTCCGGTGATTTCCCGGTTTCTTCCTCCACCATTAATACTGGCCGCCATGAATAGCCTATCGTGTGCTGAAAAATGGCGTTAAGCCCAACAACAACAACAACAACAACTAAAATTGTTGAAAATGTTCCAGGACTAGCTGGTAAAGTTGCGCCAATTGCACTTGACGCAGGTAAAGCTTTTGCAACTGAAGCTGCATATACTGCTTAAACTGCTTTGGGACAAAAAATATCTGATAAAATAAAAGGCGAACCTAAGGCGCATGCTGCACCTTCAATCAAGCAAGTTATTTAGCTCCAGTTATAATAAGCAAATATGGTCTGGACTGTCTCGTTTATTTTTGTCCAGATAATCTAATACAGGTGGGCTTCTTGATAAGAATGCTGTGCTAGTTTCTTTCTTTCCTTCCTTAATATTCTTGTAATTTTGCCCCTTTGAAGTTAGTATGTGTGGTTGGGGTAACTCTGCAGTCATTGCATCAAAGTTTTGCTTTACTGCAGCTTTGGCTACATCAATACAATTTGAAATAATCTCAACCGACATGCCGGTGTCTCTATTTCCAATGTTTTCATTGAATTTAGCCAGATTGTTTGACTTCTTTGACTTCCTCAATTGCCACTGGCAAGCGTGTAATTGTCTCTGCAATTGCCATATTGGATTCTTAATATCCTTGATACCTTTAGCTATTGTGTAAATTTGACCATGCTCTTCTTCTGTTCCTGTTACCACTATCAGTTTCACTGTTGCTCAAGTTGAAGTTTTCATATCCTCAGCACATTCCGCAGCTTCCTCTGTTGGTTTAATCAGAGGTGCGAATGTTTATTCAAAGCCTACCGCAAGATCTTCTCATGCAGTTTTTATTGACTATAACATATATTTGACACTGAATGGCTTTATGACTTCTTTTTTTTCATGCTGAGATATGGCAGTAAGGTATTATATTTGGTTGTTAGGACTGTTAAATTGTCACATATGACGCGCGCAAATCTGTGCAATATTTTTTATTCATGTTAACCTCCCAATATTTAGTGAGGAAACTATATTGGTTTATATGTATATCACCAAATTCACTCAAGAGTTGTCAGTGGCCAAGTTAAATGTTTGCAAGACCATTATTATTAATGCCACAGAAGATCATCATGATAAATTTGTCATTGATTACGTTATGCATGTTTATATTTCATTGAGTCAGATCACATCAGTGTTTTGTGTCAACCTATTGAAAATATTCTTGTGGGGTTTATTTGATTTTCAAGCATCAGATCATCATGCATGACAAGATTGTTCTCACTTGAATCAAAATCAAGCAATGGTACGAAGGTGCTTCTTCGTGTGTGGAAAAAAAAACAGTTGTGGGCAATGACAATTTTTATAATGCCTTTTTTAACTCTTTGAGTACTTCCCTACATGGTTGATCATCGGCTGATAGTGCAATCACGTACAACTAATCACATTTCAATGATGGTAAAGTCATATTCAACAATGGTGGAGTGTTTTCTGGAATCAAGCTGGAAGAAAATGATTGTCACGCTGAGTTTGGAAACACGGACCTTTAACAGTTGGAACTATTTTTTGGTCATGTAGATGCTGCTTGTGCAGAGAAATCAGTAACATTGAATTTTGTTGTTTGTTATGCTATTGAATAATACAATTGTTGTTTCTTAACACAAGGTCTTGATATGGGAGGTCGCGGGTTAGAACCACGGCTTAGTCATTGTTATTTTTTGTTTTAAAAAGATACTAATATGAAAGGGTAATACATCATAATATAAGTCTGGACATGATGCTACTGTGTTGGACATCACTATAAACTGCCACGCCGCAGACATCCTAGAGAAATGACTGAAAACTTGTTAAATCTACATTAAAAATCAAAAACACACAAATACACACACTCATATTGTGTGCTATGTCAAATGCAAACTCGTATTGCAAATTCAACTCGAGTTTAGTTGTAATGCAGAGCAGCGATCTCTGGAACTTGTGTTAGATGTTGTGCAAAGAAGTTCAGTTTTGTTTTGGGTGAAACCATCTCACTTTACGTTTTAAAAATGTTATTGGCGATGATGTCACTACTTCATTATTGTAATTACCAGGAATACCTTAGAATACATATCCTAGTAAAATACACATTTAGTTCCCCCAGGGACGCACTACACAGTTAGATATAATTTTATTCTAACAACCAAACAATGCCTGATAAACTATCCATAAATGACAATGATTCTGCATGTTACCAATATAATCTTGTGTACCAAGTATTACACTATATCATGCATATCAACATGCCAATATTAATCACATCCATGACTTAAATGCAATTAATGCTGCATTGGTGTCCGTTAGAGGTAAAATATATGATGAAGAAACAAACATTGTTTCTGAGCTGCTTTTATCAGAATTATGTTACAATCTTCAAGGTGATTGGAGAAGTAAAGCCACTGTTGAAAAATTATAAAGTGCAGCATAAATCATCAATGGTGCAGCAAACATGGATGTGGTTGGTTTGATGTCCAAACACCGAATGAAGTTCATCAGGTCGATCTCTTTATTTCCACATGATCATGAATATGATTACAGCATTCAAGTGTTCACATAAATATGTAGTGCAACCCCACTAAAGCAATCTTTTTTATAATGCTAATTTTATGGCTTTGTATGCTCAATTTTCTTCAAAGTACAAAAGTAAGGTGTAAATTGATCAATATCATTTTGGTGAGATCATTTATGCACATGAATATAACTCGTTCATGGGGTGTGTTACAATAATTTTGCTAATTTATTGTAAGTGTTGTGCCAAAATTAAAGTTAGTTATGTTTAATAATTTGTCAAGATGCATTATATACCTTAAGAAAAAGTGTCTTATGATTATACATTTCTTTATATTGATTTACCGTCAGTGATCTTCTGTCCACAGCATTGTGTATTTGCATTTTATTGCACAGTCTCAACTAATGACTTATAGGGATTTTTTAAAGATTTAACCAAGCTCACATTTTTGTTGTTCCACAAATAATTCTTAAGTTAGTTTATCAATGTGTTCCAGCTATATGCTGGAAAATCCATGAAATATCTTTTGGGCTGTGAGCATTCAAATGAAGCATTTAATCTTTACTGTTATGTTGTACACACACCAAACATCTGGTAAAATAATACCATAATTCGATGTCTCCTTAAATTCTCCGAAAATATTGTAAACATCTGTGAAATTTTCACTATTATAAAACACGGCGATTTTTCTATGCAAAATATTTTCTGCTACAAAAAGAAAATATTGTGTGAAACAGAAAATATTCTCTGCAACAGAAAATATCCACATTGTGTAGTAGCAGTCGATAATCATATCTCTGTAGCTGGCTTGACATTTGTGTAGTATAGCCACAATCAGTAATACTTTAGAATGCGGATCATTGTCCTAATAAACAATTGTGTTTACCATAGTAGTTTGAGTGGATGATTTATGATAACGTTAATAGTAGTCTCACCCTTCTATACTCCATGAGTGTTCTCTTGTAAAATCGCATATTTGGTCACTTTGTGTAGTTAGACTGTGTATGTGCTCATAGATAATTGGAGTATTTCAGTAACTTGAAACATACATTCCCACACTAGTTTACTATAGCTGACAAGCAAAGATTTATTTTATTTTGATATTTAGATTCTTTTAGACAAAGTAGTATTGTTACTTGTTTAGGCTCATTCAAAAGTAACAAAGGAAAGAGTGAAGCCAACAAGATTTGTAAATTTTAACAAAAATAATATATTGCCCTAGAAAACAAGTTAAAATATGAAAAATAACTCATGTTAGAAATGCCAATAAGTTGACAATATTTGGGACACCCTTGCAACAGTCAGTTTCAAAATGATAAATTGATAAAGGTAATGACTAAGTTGTATGCATTTTAAATAGCTTTGATAGTTTTCGTTTATAAAATTTGTAAGAAATGATGAATGTTGTTAGGATACACATATTTGGGCCATAGTTTATAACATCATCAGGGACTCTTATTAAGATGAGATATAGCATAAAACTTGTGATTTTACATTTCTAAATGCATAGTGCATTAAATATGGCAATAATAATCAATTTACTCAAACATATTCATTTATCCTTAAATATATGCTTGAAACAAAGGACTATAATGACCATTATGTAAGGAAATGGTTTAATAAAAACTGTGTTTTCTAAATTTTTGTTTCTTTTGGCAGAAGAAAAAATTATGTGCCATGACAAACATGCTTGTGTGCATCCTCACATTCTGTGTTCTACAGATGATAGTTGGTGAGTAATTTGCATATATGGTATGAACAGAAATATATTTACAGTACATGTAACATGATGTATAATGCAGAAATGTGTAATTGTCCCACGCCCACCACAATGCCCCTTACTTCAGAATGTTAAATCCAAGGCATATGCCAATATATTTACACAGGCTTTGTTTAATTGTTGTATGCCAGGAAAAGGTGTGTGGGATTATTATATAGCATATATTGTTACTAGTAGTGTACGCCTTAACTTAATCAGCTTTAAAATATCACTTAACAGTAAAATCAGACATTCCACACTGGATTAGAACTGATACCCACCAACAGCAGGTTTATATGTTCACAAGGGTTTAATTTCCATGTGAAAAATTCTTTTAAGGGTGTCTTTTCTCCCCTTCCTAACTGTAATGATGTCTTGTATTTAATAAATAGTATAGAATGGCTTCTGCAGTTATTCTTCAATGGCAAATTATGGAACGCCACAGCTGTCTTAGGATGACAACCTGTATTATATGATGTGCAAACTTCTTTATATGCGGTGCTTTTGTCCTTATATGATGTGCAAACTTCGTTATATGCGGTGCTTTCATCCTTATATGATGTGCAAACTTCTTGATATGCGGTGCTTTCGTACTTATATGATGTGCATACTTCTTTATATACGGTGCTTTTTTCCTTATATGATGTGCAAACTTCTTTATATGCGGTACTTTCACACTTATATGATGTGCAAACTTCTTTATATGTGATGCTTTCGTACTTATATGATGTGCAAACTTTTTTATATGCGGTGCTTTTTTCCTTATATGATGTGCAAACTTCTTTATATGCGGTACTTTCACAATTATATGATGTGCAAACTTCTTTATATGCGGTGCTTTTATCCTTATATGTGCAATCTTATTTAGATGCGGTACTTTCGTCCTTATATGATGTGCAAACTTCTTTATATGTGGTGCTTTCGTACTTATATGATGTGCAAACTTCTTTATATGCGGTGCTTTCGTACTTATATGATGTGCAAACATCTTTATATGCGGTGCTTTTGTCCTTATATGATGTGCAAACTTCTTTATATGCGGTGCTTTCGTCCTTATATGATGTGCAAACTTCTTTATATGCGGTGCTTTCGTACTTATATGATGTGCAATCTTCTTTATATGCGGTGCTTTTGTCCTTATATGATGTGCAAACTTCGTTGTATGCAGTGCTTTCGTCCTTATATGATGTGCAAACTTCTTTATATGCGGTGCTTTCGTACTTATATGATGTGCAAACTTCTTTTTATGCGGTGCTTTTGTCCTTATATGATGTGCAAACTTCTTTAAACGCGGTACTTTTTTCCATATATGATGTGCAAACTTCTTTATATGCGATGCTTTTGTCCTTATATGATGTGCAAACTTCTTTATATGCGGTGCTTTCGTACTTATATGATGTGCAAACTTCTTTTTATGCGGTGATTTTGTCCTTATATGATGTGCAAACTTCTTTAAACTCGGTACTTTTTTCCATATATGATGTGCAAACTTCTTTATATGCGGTGCTTTAATTCTTATATGATGTGCAAACTTCTTTATATGCGGTGCTTTCGTAATTATATGATGTGCAAACTTCTTTATATGCGGTGCTTTCGTACTTATATGATGTGCAAACTTCTTTTTATGCGGTGATTTTGTCCTTATATGATGTGCAAACTTCTTTAAACTCGGTACTTTTTTCCATATATGATGTGCAAACTTCTTTATATGCGGTGCTTTCGTCCTTATATGATGTGCAAACTTCTTTATATGCGGTGCTTTCGTCCTTATATGATGTGCAAACTTCTTTATATGCGGTGCTTTCGTAATTATATGATGTGCAAACTTCTTTATATGCGGTGCTTTCGTCCTTATATGATGTGCAAACTTCTTTATATGCGGTGCTTTCGTCCTTATATGATGTGCAATTTTCTTTATATGCGGTGCTTTCGTACTTATATGATGTGCAAACTTCTTTATGATGAGAAACTTCATTATGATGAGAAGCAAATACGAATCTTGCGCAGGCGCGCGAATGGTCCAAGCAGTCTGTTGACAAAAGGAATTTGGTCGACTTAAACTGAGTAATCAAATTTAGGCTCCGTTATCATCACCCTGTCAAGCAGATTTCACATTACATCCAATCTAAACAGTGTTCGTCTCCAGTTTTTGTATCAAGATATCTACACATATGAAGAAAGAAAGTTTATGTAGGGAACGCCAAAACTTTCTTATATTCTATGGAACGTCACGCGCGAAGAGGATTAACGGGATATGTTGTCTTACTACCCCATTAATGTTTGTAGTGACTAAAGTGAAATAACTAATATGGCAGACTCATGTATAATGTTCTCAAACGACTGAATTTAGATTCTTCATCAGGATATTTGAAGAACAGAAAATCTCTCCCGATATTGTGTGCAAGCTAAACACCTAAATTAATTTGATTTACAGGACAATGCTAAAATACGACTTTCAATGTTTGGGCCTAGTCAGTAGGTCTGACAAGATGCTGCGGATAGAATGCGTCAAATACCGAAGCAATCACCTCGGCCGCCATGAATTTAGAATACCAAATTTACTATTGAAGGTCTTCTCGAGACATGATTTACGGTTATGGATATCAGCAACACACAGTCTGTTTCAGAAACTACTATATATCGCAGAATGAGACAATATAACCTCATTAGATTCAATTTCTCGGGTATTAGTGATGAAATACTCGACTTTTCTGTTAATGAAAAGAATAAGAGAATAACACATTGTGGTGAAGCAAGGATAAGACAGATATTGTATCATAGAAATATCAAGGTTTTGTTTTGTTATTTAATATTGTTTGGATTACATTTACACTTATAATAACCACATATATACGGGTACTCTATAGTAAACCGTTTCTTGTGTTTAATTGTTAAAATCTATTTATCTCAAAGAATGACGAAGAACGAATTGCTTTCATTGTCATTTGTCATTTTCATCTTTAGGTTTGCTTTACCTTGAACATGAAATCATGTGTCTTGTTTTACCTGGACGGAATTAATTATCTCACGACATTTAGTTCCCAAGACCAATTGCAAAGGATGTTTTGCATTGCCTTGAAAGTTAAGAGACTTAGTATCTTAGTCATTTACTACCTAAAACACCTAAATAAATTTGATTTACAGGACAATGCTAAAATAAAGGTTCGAAGTACGTTTTATTGAAGGTAATAGTGATAATTCAATATCAAATCGTTCAGTGGTCACGTTGTAATTGTAGAATGCATTCTTTCAAGAAAAGTAAATTAACATATCTAGTTTTTTTTTTTAGCTTATACTGTCTTATTTAGACCTCTTGTTTTATTTCCTGAATTTGATTAAAAACTTTTGCGAAACGTTGTTTGCAGATTAAAATTAACGGCAGCCACGTAATACTTTTTCAGATTAGGTATATAGCCTCCGTGTAACTTTTCACGACATGCCAATACATTACAATTAAAATTAAGAATTAAATCTATGGGCAGTCTTCACCGCCAAAATTACATTAATAAAATGATATAGTATGAAATCAAATGATTTAACCCAGGAAATGAAATGATAAATCCAGATTCCAAATGATGTGGTGTCGCATGAAATGATTTAACCCAACAAATGGAATGATGAATTCAGATTTCAAATGATGTTGTGAGATATGAAATGATGTAGCATGAAATTAAATGATTGAAACCCAAAAATGAAATAATAATTTCCGATTCCAGATGAACTGGTATTAAATGAAATGATTTAGTAAGAAATGAAAAAATTTAAAGAACAAAACAAACTATTTAAAACTCGTACAATACTAAAAGAAAAACAAAGGAAGCAGAATGAAAACAGACAGATGTGAAAAGAAGCAAACAAAACACAAATGAAACAATCAAACATCAAAATAAATAACAGTATCTAAAATAATAAGATGATAATTAAACAAACGAGGCAAAGAAAAACAGATAAATATAAAAAGAATCAATGAAAACACAAATAAAACTAATAACACGTATGTGATGAGTGATTAGATTTTTAACGTAGATTTCACAATTATTCAGTCAAATC
Organism: Potamilus streckersoni; assembly: GCA_016746295.1. Lineage (NCBI taxonomy): Eukaryota > Metazoa > Mollusca > Bivalvia > Unionida > Unionidae > Potamilus > Potamilus streckersoni. Next base: position 138,226 of record JAEAOA010001174.1, read on the forward strand.
GTTCGATGTCTATAGTGTGACAGTTTATATTGATGTCCAGTATTCGGGCATTACGCTGTAGACATGTAGCATGATGTCCCACCCAGTCACATTATCCTGACACCAGGCCGACCAGTCCTAAAAAGTAACCTCTTAATGCTGTGTGCAAAGTGAGGCAGCTGTTAATATCATTTTTAAAAGTCTTAAACAAGCAAATGCTAAACGAAGTTACGGGTATATAACATAATAGGATAATAATAAAACAAAAGAAGAGCAAACGAAACAGACAAATGTCAAAAGAAACAAATAAGTAACAAGCCAAACACCAAAACGAAACAAAACTTAGCCGTTAAGCAACGCAAAAATGAAACAAAGTAACAACATAAAGGTAAACACACATTTAACACTATTAAAAATAAAGAAACACGATAACACAATGATCAACTTTATGAACAATACTGAACTTTGTTCCCAGCCAGGGTCTAACAATAGACGTAGCAGATTAAGTGAAACTACAAATTATTAATGGCATTGGCATAGCGGATAGACATAATAAAAATAGAGAGATATTCTAATTAATAATTTTGGTTATGCAAGACAAATGAGACGAAACGGCAGTCGACACAAGAGTTTATATGAGAACATAAAGATTTCAAAACCAGTTGTGTGTGTTTATATATATATATATATATATATATATATATATATATATATATATATATATATATATATATATATATATATATATATATATTGTTACGTGACAAGGGCTCGTACTCAGTAACAAAGAAAACAGTGAAAGCCAACAAGCTTTGTATATTTCAACAAAACAATTTATTTCCCTAGACAACAATGTAAATTTGTAAATAGGACTTACAATCTGTGAATATAATCCAAATATGATTCTAAGAATAAAAACACAAGTTCTATCACTAAATAGCCCTATAAGAATCCAGGTTCGAGTCCCGACGACGTTCGAATATGTAGGGCAATGACGTCAGATGTAGCCAAATATATGAATAGCAATAATTCCTCACTTGAATCACAGTCTTTATTTCCAAATAATTCCAGAATAAATTTCCTTGAATATCTTTCAGAATGTTTTATAAGAAAGTCAACTTCTTGAGTGTCAAGGAAAATAAATTAATGAATCCAAATATCAGACGAAGAATAAAATATTTAAAATAAATACACCTTGTTCGTTCAAGGTTCTGAATGAATCTGGCCAAACCAATATTAAGAATGCATATTTACACTCAAAACATCACTTGAATTCTCGCGAGATTGGTTATGTTGTCTCGTATTACGCTAAAAATCACACATAGACCAATGTCACTCCACTAAAAAAACCCAATCATAACAAAGGTTGTTTACAAACATTGATCACGCGGGAAAAATATGTCCGTGATGCTTACCAATCATTTTAACTTCCTGTTGATTTATTACCAAGGTAGGACGAACTAAATGCCAACCATCAAGTATTACATCTTCGTCTTGAATATACAAACTTTGTGCTAAAATATATCTCACTGCTAAAAATAGAATCCCAAATCCGAGAAAAATATTCATTGCAATTAAATACAATGCAACAAAAATGAAATATTTTATGGTACTGAAGGGTGACACTTTCATTTTTGCATGAAGGAAGATTAGAAAGTACATGCATATAATTATGGCGGTAATCCCCCCTCCATGAATATAACTGCTGATTTCTAATACTTCCAATTTGTGTCAAGTTGAAAATTATCAAAGAAAGTTCTTTGATGGAAAATTCAACAATTTATGTCTTACAAAACTGAGACATATTGATAAATTACAAAAATCATCTTTACTATTAGGTTTAATAAATGATAAATCTTAACTTACATTGGTGATATATAAATATATTATGTGAATATATACACACAACAATGCGCACACGAGCAGTTATCTTGTAAACCGGATTAGGATTCTCTCTCTCTCTCTCTCTCTCTCTCTCTCTCTCTCTCTCTCTCTCTCTCTCTCTCTCTCTCTCACACACACACACACACACACACACACACACACACACACACACACACACACACACATCAGTGATTTCTGGGAATATGTCATCCTTTATAAAGCCTTAAATCATATACAAAGACCACTTATATAACACGAACATTACTGAACTTTGCCAATTCAGGTCTAACAACAGACGAAGCAGATTAAGTAAAATTACAAAGTATTAATGGTATTGGTATAGCGGATAAGCTTGATGTTGGTATAGCGGATTGACTTGGGGAAGATAGAGAAATATTCTGAGCAATAATTCGGCCATACAATACAAATTAAGATGAATCGACGGTCGAATCAACTATTAAGAGTCTACATAAAAACATAGCGATATCAAAATCTCTCTCTCTCTCTCTCTCTCTCTCTCTCTCTCTCTCTCTCTCTCTCTCTCTCTCTCTCTCTATATATATATATATATATATATATATATATATATATATATATATATATATATATATATATATATATATATATATATATATATATATAATTTTGTACTTTAGCATGTCAGTGATTTAAATAAGAAATTTCACAAAATGTTTGAAAACAGAAAAGTAAGTGATAAAAGACTGTGGGGCTACTCGGAGATACAAGAACTAACATTTAGTACTTAAAAGTGATAAAAAGCTATGAGACTAGTTACACATACAAGAATCAACACATAACACCAAATGGGTGATAATATGGGATTAGTTTGCACATACAACAATGAATATTTGACATTAAATGGATGAAAAAAGCTGTGGGACTAGTGGCACATATAAGAATCAACATTTAACATCAAATGGGTGATACAAGAGCTTAACATAAAACGAAATTAAGCAGCGAATTAATGGTATTTTCCAAGTATAACTATTACGTTGATTACATAGATGTAATTTTGTCCATGCATCGATGAATAACAGTTAATTTAATTACCGATGTCTGCAAGCTCCCTCTCTACTTTGAATAATTTGATAATTATCAATAAACACATTTAAACTTCATTTGGGGAACATTAATGTCTGCACATATGGACAATGGTGTGTGTGTGTGTATGTGTGTGTGCACTTGCCCCACCCTCTGATATCACCTCAAATATGTTTTGGTCTACATACTTAAAATATTATGACCAACCACTACATGTATGTTTTGGTGCCACAGACGAAAAGGTATATTCAAGCTGAAGAAAATAGACACAGATGGAAAACTTGATATAAAAATCTTCACGTACTCAGAACGTTTTATGTTCACCAATATCATGGCTAGTACATGGGACAGTGAATGAAATATATTTTTAGTCATATTTAAATGGTCTTCCAAGAAAAGTCATGTTTCTTCCAGTGGAATATTTAACAATGTCGGTAAGGTTCTCTATTAACCAGAGACTATTGTACAATTAAATGATATTGTTACAAGCCAGGGTCGTTGCCTGACCGAGCGGTGTCAAAACCCTGGCGCGAATCCCACTAGAAGTCATAAGTTTACCCCAAATTTCTAATGACTTCTATACAACTTCAATTGTAAGTTGGAAAGTCCGACCTGTCCATTCTATATCTAAATTTTACTTTAATCAATGCAAGACCACATTATTCACAACATGTCAAATATCCATCAACCGCACATCCGCAAAGTTTCTTTTCATCAACTTTCAGTATCGTCAACAGTTCACACCCTAAAAACTCTACAATCATCCATAACACAAGAGACTATTTTAACTACGCCACATCAGGCCAGTCACTCTACCGTTTCAAGGCACATCACACCAGTAAAACTACATCACATTTGCCACCATGGCGACATTAACGGTATCTTCCGAGTCCCTTCTCATTTAATCCATTGTGTTTCCTGACGTAAATACTGCCACTGCCGTCACAACACCAATGTACACCACTACATATTATAAAGTACAACATCACTTCTGGATCACTCACGCGGATTGGGTCTGAATTCGCTAATCAGTGACCATGGCATCTTGAAAATTCACTAACACTTTATCTTCGTGATGTTTGCTCCTAATAATTGGCTAATTATTTCGGGCTAATGAATATTTCCCATTACACCGAATTCCAATAATAAATCAAGGAATCACACAAACCTAATAATTGCTTCAAAAATAATAATAATAATAATAATAATAATAATAATAATAATAATAATAATAATAATAATAATAATAATAATAACGAGGACTTTATATAGCGCCTAATATTTAGAAGCTCTAAGCGCTTTACAACATATGACAATGCTTAAAAAAAACATATAATGAAATGATTGAAAAAATAAAAACAAACACTACAAAAATTTAGAAACAGAATAAAACATGCTGTAAATTTTTAATGTAAGGATACGTTAAAAGGATACATTGTTAGGTTCTTATTGTCTGAGGTAAAGGATGTGAATGAGAAAGTCTTTGTGTTGTAATCAGGTTTGCTTCAGTTTTATCGTCATTCATCTGCAGCTTGTTACATGTCATCCATGATTTTACATCAGAAATACACCTCTCTATGCTTTGGATTGTAGCTTCATCTTTAGCTCGATGGCTAGATTTGTATATTTGTGTGTTATCAACATGCAATTGGTGAGACACTGGATGATGATCTATGACACTTGAGAGTGGCTGAGTGTACATAACGGAGAATAACCAGATGCTCATCACCTTAATTTTATTACAATATTCATTAAGAAAATATTTTGCGATAATTATATTATTATCAGATCCAAGACATCTTCGTCAGTATAAACTCTCTCTCTCTCTCTCTCTCTCTCTCTCTCTCTCTCTCTCTCTCTCTCTCTCTCTCTCTCTCTCTCTCAGAATGATCCGACATAAACTTTTTTCTTAATGTGTTTTTTGTTTTAATGTGTGTAGATGTATTGATACAGAAACTGGTGGTGAATACTGTTTAGATTGGATGTAGTGTAAAATCTGCTTGACAGAGTGATGATAACGGATCTTAAATTTGATTACTCAGTTGAAATCGACCAAATTTCTTTTGTCAACAGAATGCTTGGACCATTCGCGCCCTTGCACAAGTTCCGTGTTTGCTTCTCATCATAATGAAGTTTCTCATCATAAAGAGGTTTGCACATCATATAAGTACGAAAGCACCGCATATAAAGAAAATTGCACATCATATAAGTACGAAAGCACCGCATATAAAGACGTTTACACATCATATAAGGACTAAAGCACCGCATATAAAGACGTTTGCACATCATATAAGTACGAAAGCAGCAGGGGGGGTGAACCCTACAAATTTTTGCGACAAAATCGATTAAAGCCTCAGAATGCCAAATGGAGCCTTCCTACGAAATCTCATATTTTAACAAAAAAAAAATAAAGACCCCATTTTACAAATGGAGCCTTAGCGGTTTTGTCGTAAATACATTGTCATAACCACCCTCAAAATTGCTGCCAATAATTGCTATTATTGTTGTCATAACCCTCCCTGCTGCTAAAAGGATTTCAGGGTTAATACAAATTATTTAACCAAATATTTGATCAAGTCCAATACGATATCGGGACAGAGGGTCGTGTAAATTTTTTGTTATAAATCCATATGGGACTGACTGAGCATGACTAAAGTAATTTTTAAATCCATTGAAGTCCATATCGGAACACCATGTCTGCCAAATATTTCGTAGCGTATGTGTATCAACGCCATTGAATACAGCAAGAATATTGCGGTTATCGCGAATCACTTTTGGAATTTGAGTGTAGCGTTGAGTGACATATATCACGTCAGTGTTTTTATGCCTACCTCGTGAAAATATTCTAGCAGGGTTCTTTTAATTATCTAACATTACATCATCGTACACTACAAGATTGTTTATGTCTCCGTCGAGATATTCTATTGATGGTGCATCATTAATATCAATAATAAAGTCGATTACACTTTCACCTTTAATTTCTGGTGCATTTTCATTATAATCTTTTAGCACTTTATAGCACCGTTGATCATCTACGGATGGGGCAACTAAATATAATTTATCCCACTTCATAAATCGCATTATCAAATTAAGCAGCAATTGTGTTTTACCCGTTTCAGATGGTCCGATTATAATGGCACGGATAGAATTCGGAAACGCTGCGTGGTGTTTTACTGGTTCTCTTCTTTTAGTCGCTGAAAAATCAATTATATTCATAACTCTATATATAAATTATGGATTTATATTGTGTTAAATTTAAACAGCGTACTGATACAACCGATCAGACAACCATTACAACTAAAAACAATAGACTAGCGCTTACTGGTAAGTGTGTAACATGTGGTACAAAAAAATTTAGATTTTTTAAAAAAAGCAACTCGGACGTGTATTGCCGCAAAACTTGGAAAACTCCCCGGAACCCCATAGGCAAAATACCCCGGAGAAAAACACCTTCCAGGATATAGCTACTGTGGTCCCGGAACGAGATTAGATCTCAGACTTGATGATCAAAATCAGCCCCGGCCTGGTGAGTATCCGATAAATGCTATTGATAAGGCATGTCATGTCATGATGTTGCATATAAAAGCAATAATTTGCAACAAAGACATCTCGCGGATGTAAAATTAATTCATGCGTTAAAATGCCATTCCCGATAAATCCTTCAAAGAAAAATTGGCTTCATGGTTGGTCAAATCAGCTATGAAAGGCAAATTAGTGTTAGGTGCTGGTAATTAAAAACACCAGTGTTTTTATAGTATGGAATCTATTTATTATTCTCCGAAAGGATACTGGAGGGGTAAAGCAGCAATTAGTAAACTCGCTAAGACTGCAAAAGTGAAAAAGTCCACTGCGAAAGATTGGTTATCCAAACAAGCTATATGGCAAATTTATCTACCACCGCCTAAACAAATTAATTATTCTCATTTTGATGTTACCGTACCCAATGAAGTTCATCAGGCTGATTTATTGTTTTTACCACATGACCATGGTTACAAATACGCGCTAACTGTAGTTGATATTGCGAGTCGATTTAAACAAGCAGAACCATTGAAAACAAAGTCAGCTTCTGAAGTTGTTTCTGCATTTGAAAGGATTTATCGACGAGGTCCTCTAAGATGGCCAAATCTATTACAAGTTGATCCTGGCAAAGAGTTTCAAGGTGCTGTTCTATCAACAATGAAAACTCATAATGTTACAATACGACGGGGACATACTGCGTTACATCGTGATCAGGCAATTGTAGAACGATTTAATCGAACTCTTGCAGAACGGTTATTTGGATATCAATATGCAAAAGAATTCATCCAAGAAAAACGATCTCGTGAATGGGTCCAAAGGTTATCGAGTGTAGTTGCAGCGTTAAATAACGAGATTACTCGAACTATTAATATGAAACCAAATATTGCAATAAAAAAATATATTCCCGAACAACCACAGCGGGTTAGCACTCAGCCACTTCTCGGTGATGTTACTGTGAGATATTTATACGAACCAGGAGAACTTGAAGGTGGTAAAAGAAGAGCTACTGATCCTATATGGAGTGTTACTACGCATAAAATTTCAACCATAACGCGATCAACTGGTGGACCTCCAATCTACAGATTGGATTCAACTGCACCTCAGCGTGGTTTTTACACGCGAACAACTACAAGTCATTACGGACGATATTCAATTACCGCCACATGGTCTTAACTAGCTCCGTTACGTCTATTACACTCAAGACAGGTCAACATCACATTGTTTCTGACATGACCAAGACTGTTATTTTTTCTGTCTACAGTGAATTGTCGAGGGTCTTTATCCGAATACTGCCAGTGCATTATACAATTGCAACTGGCGCAGTGATTATTCTGTTGTTCTTTTAATGCGATTATTACTTCAGCATCAATATCAAATTCTCGTTGTTTTTTTTTTTGTCCTGCTGTTTGTAACCAGAGAGTTTTTTTTATTAATGATGCTAATATCAGTGTTATCATCGTTTGCATTAAAATCATCATCGAAAACAATCCTTCGTAGTTGATTTATTCGTCGTACTCTGCACACTGTGAGATAGACTAAATTTGACCATTCAATGCGATTATCAACTATCCAAACAATTGTATCCGTGATGGTCAATCCTTGTGACGAGTGTATTGTTGTTACATAACCAAGCGTCCATGGTGATTTATCAGCGCATAATGCATCTTTTACAGTATTGATATCAACTAGCACAATATCATTTAACACTAGAATCTGTTTCTCCGTCTGGCCTGGAATTTCAACTTCAATATTCTGCTTTCGTGTATCCAATGGTCTATAACACAACGGTACTGGAAACGTTGGGAATTTTTTCTTGTGTAGCTCAAACAACTTTTTCTGAAGTGCGTCTCTGACTATCTTTCTACTTACTACTACAAAATCATTTGGTCTCCATGTTTCCCTAAAATCATTCATAGGTGTTTCAGAAATTATTTCACGCGCTACTTCACATTGAATTCTATCGTGTTGTAATCTAATTAGTTTTTTAAACTCACGTAACTGCTCATCGAGTGCTCTATAGTCAGTATCAATTTCTTCGTAATAATCAACAAATCCTTTTAACCAATTATGTGGACTTCTACCAACAAATGGTGGTGGTTGACCATGATCGCCGCACAATATAACTTTTGTATTATTTTGCAATAACCAATCAAGAAACATTTTTAATACATCTTCTGAAACAGTATATGCTTCATCCCAAATAATAACCGCTGGAATAAATTTCTCACCCATTCGCTCAGGAGTCCAAGCATCGCCCTTGTATAAGAAAAAAACTATGATACGTGCAAGCTTCAACGGAAAATCCTTTGGATTTTTGTCGTTGTTTTATCTCTCTCGCTAGTCTATGGGTTGGTGTGAGTACAATCATGGACGTTCTCTCTCGATATAATTCTATCACACGTGTTGTCTTTCCAGATCCACCACAACCGTTTAAATAAACTGTTTTATATCTACAAATTGGATCTGATATCTGTGGTGCTTTAGACATAGAAAATCCTTCGGATTTTTCACTGATTGAATTATCGTTCTTCAGGTAACTGCTTTTAATCTCAAGGTCTGCTGATTTAGAAAAATTGCATTGTATTTCACGTTTAATTCGCCATGTTCCTTAAGTCTCTTCGCTATTAGTAAATTTAGTTACCTCTTTGATATATTTTTTATCGACATACATTGAATCAATTGCAACTCTAACTGCTATACTGGGAAATCTATTTATCATTGCAAATAAATTGATAGATGCATAACCCAGCATAGAAGCCCTCAAATGTAAATATGCAGAGCTTTCTCCATCACTGTAAGTAACAATTCTACCTAACTTTGTTTTATTGGACAAGAAGGCTGTTTTACAATTTGCGTATCTATTTTTCTCTACTGCATCTTTAATAACAAAGTCGTATTCGGCATCATCTATAATCAATCGTAAGGATTGTCTTTTAAAGTTGAACTTTTTAACACCTTGTGTAAATTTACCGATTATTCTTCGGCCGAGATCTTTTGCTTCACTATTTCGTTGATTAAATATCTTTTTTGACCATTCAATGATGTACTCCTCGTCAGCATCAATATGTTTTCTAGACTTATCGATTATACTATCAAGACATTCTGGTTCTGGTGACCAGACATTGGTTTGTTTTTGATATGAGATAATCGCTTCGCTGACAATCAACGAAACTAACATTTTACAATCAATCATATATCGCAATAACACTATTGGTAACCAAATCCTTTCAGCCATGTTTCTACCAATCCAAACATAACAACACGGATGAAGTCCTTCAGCGAATTCAAATGATACTACGCAAGCAAAACCGGTCAAATCAAAATCAGGCAGTGGTCCATTAATAGCAACACGAGTCATTTCATGTGTGGGATGTCCAAACCGTTTAAAATACTCACCAGCGAATCCATATCCTAGAAAACTTCCTGGATAACAGGCAACGATATCAACTGATATCATACTTTCACGATTGTACTTAACGTTCCATAGACCGCCATGATAATATTCCAGACAGCTGGATTGAACATCCTGTAAAATCTCTTTTCGTGTTGGTTTCCAATTATTTTTCTTTCTTGCAAAATGAGCTGCAACTGATGGAATTGTAAAACAATTTGTAAGTAACTGTTCATAATCGTCGGATTTTCCATTAAAAACGCTAGCGTTTTCACTGAGACTTATTGCTAGATTTTTCATCCTATTATGTAGACTTTCAGTACGATATAATTCACCGTTAGGTCTCACAAATTGATTGAATTGACATTCTTCATCTTCAAAACTATGAAGTAGCCATACTGATACAGGGTCGTTTTTACACAAACTAGCAATAGCATCGAATAATCTTTCTTCAGTGAGAATGCCATCCTTGGTGAATTCTTCTGGGATATATTTCACTTTTCTGTCTCGCGGGAATATTGTAACCGCGGATGTCCATGCGTGCTTGTTATGATCAATAATTTTGATTGGAGCTCCGTTTTTATTGTATTTCGATTCGTATAATACTTCGCCAGTTATCGTTGAAACGGTTATCGGAAATCTCAACGACTTTTCCAATCTAGCTATATCGGAAATAGTTGCTCCCTTCTCTTTCACTGTTAGCTCCCATTGACCTATTTTTTTACGTCTTAGATCGGTTAATTTATTCCCACGGAGTGCATTTGTAAAGTGTTCTATGACACGTTGTGCCACACAATTGAGTGGTTTTTCTACTGACGTTGACTGTTCCATTGGTGCTAGTTTTACAATGTCAGGTTTCTTATTTAACGGATACATTCCATAAACAATTGCTGTTTCTGGATACGCTTTTTCATAGTATGGTTTATCAATTCCAGTTAACAGCCCTGGTCTGCAATCACGGCTAACAATGACTGTTGTCCTATCTTTGAGAATTGGAACAAATTTGTCTCTTATAACCCAATCGTCCGATTCTAACTCGATAATGAATTTCACTCTGAGAAAATAACGTTTATTGTCAAGTTGTGATAGTATCATAGCTGCTGTTTCATCATTCATTCTAGCATCAACAACACCATCGATTTTAAATGTTGACCAGGTGTGTGATGCGCCGTCCTGTTTAAACTCATTAACACAATCTCGTATTTTTCTAATCAGACTTCTATTATATATTCTCTCTTTTGGTACATCTTCGAGAGTTCTATCAAGATTGAATTTAATATTTTACCAAGGCTTGATTGTCGATAATCTCTTGAATTCTTCATTCATATAAATAAGACAAGTATTTAAATAGAAAATTTTGTTTATATATAATGAATCACTGCAAATGGCTTATGATTGGATCAGTAACTCCATGTAATAAATCGTGTAGAGGTGAATTCTGTGGACATCACTTACAGAGTGTCAGAAATAATTCGACAGGCCCGGCACCATGCATAAATTGTGGGGTGGGTGTGAGAGGAAAATCACAATTATGTATCAATTGTGGGGGTAAGCGGTTTAGAGAATTGAAACGTTATTATGATAAACGAATAAAAAACGCTATCATTGACCCTAACCATGACTCTGTCAAAGACAAAATCATAAAAAACCCTCAAGACTACATTAATAGATTTATAATTAAAGCAAATGATGAATTAGACAAATAGTATTATTATATTCAAATGGAGCAAGAATTCATACCACTTCCAATACTTGTTAATTATGAAATATCTGCTGATGGTGATGTTAGACACTGTAGACTGAAAAAGCCAATTGGTTTTGATAATAATCAAGGATACTTGAAACTTACTGCTGGAAGAAAGAACTATTACGTTCACAGAATTGTATATGAAGCATTTTATGGATTGATTAAAGATGGTAATGTTATTGATCATATTGACTCTAATCCTTTAAACAACGCGATTTCCAATTTACAATGCATTTCTCAAAGAGAGAATACAAAAAGAGGAAAGACAGGGAAAAACTCAAAACGACGCAAGGGAGTTAAATCATTTGATACAACGACGAATGAAGAAAGAGTTTTTCTATCAATGAATGCTGCGGGAAAATATTTTGGAATATGTATGCCTTCAGTACGAAAAGTTGCTGAAGGGATTTATCAAACAGCTATCTCAAAGAAAAATGGACATAGAATAAAGTTTTCCTATTTACAAGATAACTCTCAATAGTGAGTTATGCTATTTTAGTTGTTTTTGCATGATTTTACAATTCAGATCAATTACCATAGGGCAAAACGCTAAAAATGTTTCGCGTTAATATCATTGTGTACATATATTTTTTTTCTCAATACTTATTCGCAATATCCACGTATATATGTATTAAAAATGTAAATGACAGTAGCTGGAACAGCCGGAACAGCCACATAAACAAATAGTAAATATGGTTATTGTACCGAAACGCGCGTGTGTAACACAAGACACTGGGTCAAGGTTCTATTAATAGATTTTTTAAAAATCCCAATTACGTACGTTAACAGCGCTGTTTAGATTTTGTATGAAAATGAAATTACTTTGTAATTACAAATAAAATAGATTGTATGTGAGGTCAAAATAGTAAAGCGCATTACATGTAATTTAGTTTTTTAGTCTGGTAGCGCTACATGTAATAAAATTATCAATGACACAGAAAAATATCCTTCTCGAACCATTCAAGAAATAGCAGGTCCTGAATTAACAGGGATCCCCCATGACAGAGTTATCTCATCATGTAAATCCATTATTATTACGATTATTTAATCGTAATATTATAGAAATTAATAAAAAATTGCTATTATTTAACAGTTGTATTTCTTGTTTTAATGTTTTATTTAAATATTTAGTTTCCATTGAAATTACTACACAATTTTCACTATGAAATGCTAGGGAAATAAATACACACTCGCTTATCGATACTGGTCTTATTATCACCTTATATATAATAAGAGCCGTAATAAGTTTGGGGCTTTAAACGAAGCCCAAATTTGCCAATCAAAACTCCCACGCCATTGACATGGTGTGGTTGAATTTTTTCAACTGCAACCATGGTTAATTTCTTGGGTTGCTTTTGATTGGTAGATTGGGTGTAGTAAGTCCGCCCCGTCGTTTCATGTTTGTATCGTTCTGTACTGTCCCTATCATCTCATTGTATATATAACCATCCTATCATCTAATTGTATATATAACCATCCTATCATCTCATTGTAAATATAACCATCCTATATAATCTCATTGTATATATATCATCCTATATGTAATGTACTGTCCCTAGTATATATAATATCATCCTATATAATCGCATTGTATATATATCATCCTATATAATCGCATTGTATATTTATATATATATCATCCTATATAATCGCATTGTATATATATCATCCTATATAATCGCATTGTATATATATCATCCTATATAATCGCATTGTATATATATCATCCTATATAATCTCATTGCATTATATCATCCTATATAATCGCATTGTATATATCTAAATAAGTTCCAAGTTATATATGTTCAATGTTTTTAAAGGAAATCACTTGGATTTCACGTCTAATACCCATATAACCCGCCCCTGAACTCGATTGGGGGGTTAGGGTATTGTATAAGTCTTTAATGTATGCCTTTCTTGCCTCGAAACTCGAATGAGGAAGGGATAGGCATTGTATATGTTTTTTTGTTTTTTTTGTATATGAATATCTTCGATAAAAATATTTAAAAGATAAGAAAATACATTAGTAATAATATTCAATAAATGGAATTTCAAAATTTTTAATCTTTTCATCACAGAAAAATAAAACAAATTTTAAGGGGAAAACAAGGGAAACGTACCTTTTCGGAAAAATTTTTGAATGGGGAAAACAGACTTTTTTAAAGAATTTTTTTTTAAACAAATTGGGGTAAAACAATTTTTAAACATGGAAATTTTGTTTCCTACCTTTTAAATTATTCACTTTTATAAAATAAATAAAAGCCCGGGAAAAATTTTTTTTAAAAAAGGTTTTTTAATTAACAATTGGCATTTGTTATTGAACAATTTGAAAAAAACTGTGGGAAAATACCAAGTTCTGGTTTTTCTTTAAAAAAATTATAAAAACGTTTTTGGGTTGTTTCAAGCAGAACCCCAATTGAAAAAACTTGGGATTTCCAAAATGGCCCCAGAAACATTTAATCCCAAAACTTTTGCGCCCCAGAAGGTTTTGCAAATGAAAAATTTTATACAATTCCGGAAAAGTGAATTTTAAACTAAAACTTAAAAAGGCAAGCGAGATGGAACTTTTTATTTGGGGTGAAAACCTTTTTGCCCCTGTAACCTAAAGGGATTAAAGGTTAAAATTGCAATTTTTGAAAGGGTTATTTTTTAGGCACAAATTTTTCCGGGAAAAATTAATACCCTTTTTTTAAAATTTAAAAGGATTGAAAGTCCTTTCATTTAAACTAAAAAACCAAGGGGGTCAAATTTCAGTAATTTAGTTTAAAACTTAGCGAGGAAATTTTCAACAAATTTTTTGAAATTATTTAATAACCCCTTTTAAAAAAGAAAAAAGGACCTTTTAAAGGGAAATAAACTATAATTAAAAATCAAACAATTTTAATTTTTTGGAAATTTAAGGGTTTTTGTTTTTATTTGAATTTTTTTGTGAAGTTTTATAACGGGAAATTTTTAAAAAAGAATTTTTTAAAAAAAAAACAATAAAAGGGTTAAAAGGAAAATTGGTTTTTTAAAATTTAATAAAAATTGGGGAAAAACCCGGCAAAATTTAAAAAGGAATTGGGGTTTGGGGAATAACCTAGTTTTTGGGGGTTAATTTTTATGGTTTATAATATTCAAAACAAGGGAAAAGTAATTTTTAAAAAAAACAAGGGAAAAGACAAAACAAAAATTTTTTTGTTTTTTTAAATGGGGAGGGGAGGTTTTTTTGGGCGAGGTAAGGGGGGGAAAAATTTTTTTTGGAAAATTTAAAGTTTGAACCCGTAGGAAATAAATTTGGGGAAAAGGGGGGTTTTAAAAACGGGGGGTTTCGGTTTTAGAAAGGGTTTTTTTGGGGAAAGGTTAGGAGTTTTTTGATTTTTATAAGGGGTTGTAATATTATTATTCGGGGTTATTTCAAGGGTTGGGGGGGGTTTTTTGGGGGTGGGGGGTGGGGGGGGGAATTTAAATATGGGGGAAATTTAAAGGGGAAGGGGGTTTTTTTATTGAGAACAATTTTTTAAAAGGTTTGGGTAAATTATTTTTATAAGGTTATGAGGGTTTTTTTGGATGTTTTTGGAGGGGAATTTGGGGGAAAATTTGTGGTTATTTTACGAATTGAAATTTTTTTAAAAATTTATTTTAAAATTTAAAAAATTTTTAAAAAAGGGATTGGTTTAAAAAACACAATAAAACCCGCAAAGTGAGGTTTTTTAAATTTTAAATTGCCGGTTTTTTTAAAAGGCAATTAACAAAGGAGACGGCCTTTGGGAAATAAATCGGTTTTAAAACAAAAAAATTGCCCCAAAAAGAAAGGCCCCCCCAATTTTGCTTTAAACAATTAACGGATAAAAACCAATTGATTTTTATTCCCCTAATTTAAAGGGAATTAAACCCCGGGGTTGGAGAAAAAGGGGAAGGGGAAAGCCCTTTTCTTCTTCCCGGGGAAAAGAAAAAGAAAATTTTAACGCATTGGTGAAATCAAAAATGGAAAAGAAAACACCACAAATATTTTCAAACCCCCTTTAACCCTTAAAACTAATGGCCTTTTTTTGTTTTAAGTAATAGTTTTTTTGGAAAATAAAAAAGGGGGGGAAAAAAACTGCTATTTACAAAGGGCCCTTTCAACCAGGTTTAAATAATATTTCAAGTTAAATAGCCCAACATTCTTTTGGGAAAAAAATCCCAAAAATTTTTAACGAAAAAGAAAATATTGCAACTAAATTTTAAAAACGTGTTTTGTTTGAAAGGGTTTTTAAAAAAATTTTTGCCCAACGTTTTAGGGGGCAAAATTTAATAAAGATTTCTAAAATTTTAACACAGTTTTTTATGGCTTATCCGAAGATAGTAATCCCCAAGGGGAGAGTTTCAAGTTCAAATACAAGTAATAATTTTTTGGTTGACAAATTTTAAAGGAAATAAGAAGGACCAAAACTTTGGGCCCAAATGTTGCCTGAAAAACCCCCTTGGAAATAAACCCAAATATTTCCGAATTTTTCGGGGGGAATAATGGGCAAATTTTCGATTTAACGTGCAAGATTTTTGATTAAAATTTTATGAAAAGAAATTTGAATAAAAAACAAATTTGGGAAAATTGCCAACAAAATAATCGGAATTCAAATAAAAATTCCCCATGATTTAAAACAAAACCTTCCCATATTTTGTGGATACCTCGATAAAACCCGAAACCAAAATTTTAATTTTTTAAAGTAAATGAAGTATGCAAACCTGAACAACAAAAGCCGTAACCAGATCGTGAAAATTAAAAAAAGCCCAGGCAAATTTTCCTTCAAATTTTTAAAAAGGGTCTGCATTTTAATCAATTTTGGTAAAGGAACATTTAAAAGGACAAGTAAAAGAAAGGGTTTTATTTAAATTTTTCCCTTTAAATAAAATTTGGTTTTTTGGAAATTTTCAAAAAGCAAACTAGGCAAGCAAGGTTTTGTTTGTCAAAAAAAGGACAATGAGGAATCGGGTGTTCCTTTATAAAAAAACTTTTAAAAAAAATTGGTTTATGGGGGTTTTGGGCCCTGCACCCCAAAATTCAATGGGGCAAACTAAAATTACTTCGTTTTTATGGAAAGGTTTAAAAAATTTGGGGGGGGTTGGGGAAAAAAACGCTTTTTAAGGGAAATGGACAAAATTTTAAAGGAAATTTTTATGGAACTTTAATAAAAAGGGGGGTTCCGGGGTTCCCCGTTATTCTTTTAAAAAGGTTTACCGGGGGGGTTGAGGGTTCGTCAATTTAATCTACCCTATAATTTGGGTAAATTAAAAGGGGGTAAGTTAAAAATTTTTTGAGGAAAAAAGACAACAAAACCAGCAAAATTGGAAAAGGGTTTAAAATTGAAAACCAAAATGTGGAAATGGTTTTTATCCCAATTGAATATTTTCGGGTTTGGGTAAATGCAAAAAGTTTTTAAATTGGGTTTTTAAAAACGCAAAAGATTTTTAAAACACATCCATTTTTACCTTTTTAGGGCACTTACGTAACAAACGTTTTTGATATTTAAAAACCCAAAAACCTTACCCCAACTGGTGCTAATTTGTTTAAAATTTTAGAAAACATTTTGTCATTTCTAGTTTTTTAAAATCAATTTTTGTGAAAGGAAATGGTGAACAATAACAAGAGCACCCAGGGGAAAACATTTTTGGGGAGGTTTTTTTTCCAAATAAATTTTAAAATGTAAAATTTCATTTAAAAATTAAAAGAAAATAAATATGTTTTTGCCCTTAACCATGGGCCCCAGGGCAAAAATTGAAATCAAAGTCCGGCTTTAAACCCAAGTTGGAAACCCCAAAAACGCTTAAACCCATTTTGGGTCCGGGGGGGGGGGGGGGTGGGGGGGGGGGGGGGGGGGGCCCAAAATTTTAGGGGGGAACGGGGGGCCAAATAAACAGGTCCCAATTTTTAAAAGTCGCTTTAAAAAAAAAAAAAGAGGAGTTTAAATTGAAAATTTTGGGGTTTTCTAAAGCAGAATCCCATTTGAATAATAAAACAGGGGGGGGGGGGGGGTATATTTCCGGTGTTGGGTCTATTCTAGGCCCTTGATTGCAAGGGTTGCCCCCCCGGTTTGGAAACCGGCAGCTTTGGGGCCGTTTACCGGGCTGCAAATTTCCCCCCTGAAAAAGGGGGGGGGGGTTTTGGGAAAGGTTTTTAAAAAAGGAAAGGGGGGTTTTTGGGTAAGGGGGGAAACTCCAAAAACCAATTGGTACAACAAGGGGGCCCAAGAAATTTTTAAAAGGAAAACGGCTTTTTTATTAGTTTAAAATTTTAAGGAAATTTTAAACCCAAGTAAAAAAATTTTGATTTAATTTAAAGCTTTTAAACAATTTTCATTAAAAAATTAATAGGGGGAAAAATTTTCAATTAGAGATCTATTAGCAAAACCAATAAAAAAACTTATTATGCTATCATTCCCTTTGATAAAGGCGGAAAAAGGGGAATATTGTGGGCCGGGAAACCATTTATACTGGAATTGCTATTTTGATTCATATGGAAATTAAGCGGGACCCAAAAGAACATGGGGTAAGAATTCCCCCAATAAAAAAGGGCATCCTCCCAATTTTTATTTCCACGCACCAAAACAAAGAAAATTTGAAACCGGGGTTGCCTCCGTGAAGTATTAAATTTGCAAGATTTCAAATTTAAGGAAACCCCACCAAATTGGGGGTTTGTTAATTTTAAAAACTGCCCAAAACAAAAACCAAAGCTTTTGAAAAAAAAACTTATTTTGATAAAAAAAAATTTGAAAAAATTTGGGGAAAACCCGGGGCAATCAAAAAAATTTTCGAAACCGAAGTTAAATACCCGGCGAAAAATTTTAAAAAAAATAATCCGGTAAAACGCCCCCAACCCTTAAAAACCCCTTTAAATTTGACCCAAAATTGGGGATTCAAGGATTCGCCCAGGGGAATTCAATCTATTGGGTTTCCCCTTGAAGGGATGTTTTAAAAAACAAGACGTTACGGCGTTCCAAGATACAAAAGCGAACCCAAAGATTTAACTCAAACCAAGTGAAAAAAGGCCCAAAAAAATTCCAAAAGAGGATTAAAAAATTTAAATTTTTAAAGACCCTTAAAAACATATAAAAAACGTAAATTTTTTGGAAATTTTACTTTTTTTTGGAAAAAAAGGAACCTCTCCATTCTGTGAAAAAAATCCCATTTTTGGATGAAATTTAAAAAGAAATTAATTTTAGGGTTTTTTGGAACAAAACTTTAAAATCCCCTTCCTTTAAGAAATTCCAATTTTAAAGAAAATTTAAAAACCACTAAAAATATAATGATTTTTGGGTTTGTATTAATTAAAATACAATTTTGGAAAATTAAAAACACGAAAATTTTTAAAAAAATTAAACAGCCACTTCCCTATTAAAAATAAAGGATTTTTCATGAAAAAGGGGGTTTTTCTTTAAAAAATGGTATCACGTTTTTCCCTATCCCTTAGATTTGGGGGTTTTAAAAAAAGGGGCAAAAAGTACGTTAAAGCCCGGGGGAAATTTAATGGGTTAACAAAAGGGGTACGGGGGAAAAACCCGTTTTTAAAATAATCATATCGAAAAATTCATGGTACAAAAAGTTTTTATTTCAACGAACCCCAATTTTAACGTGGTGGAAAACAAACCGGGGGTTTACCCAATAACGCCTTCCAATTTTAAAAGCTTTAGTTGAGGATTGTAAAATTTTTTTAGGGGGGTTGGGGGGGTGGGGGGAAAGGAATTTTTAAAAAAAATTTTAAAAAAAACCTATTGGAAATTAAAATAATTTTTAATTTTCCCTCCTCGCAATACGCAAGGATTTTCCGCCAAAAGAATTTTTAACCCAAAAAAACACTCATTAAAAAGTATTGGAAAATAAAAATTTTTAAAAAGTATTGCGGAAATTAACCGCTTGGGGGGAAAAAAAACATAATCTTAACTGGTAAAGGGGGCGGATTAATATCTTAGTCTGGACCCGATTTGGGCCCAAATTTATTCTCCCTGACAAAGTTTGCGGAAAAAAGGGAAAGCCCAATTTAAATAAAAAAATTCCCTGCCCCAAAAAAACTTAACGACCAAAAGAAAAACTTTTAAAAGCATATCTAAGGTTAAAACCAAATTTAATTTTCCCCCGATGTCACATTGAAATTGGGTGATAAGATAATTACCGGGCAGGAAAAATTCCGGATTATATATTTCAGGGGTTTTAACCCCGGGAATAAAAAGCTTTGCGGGGGTTTTTTCCATTTCCTTTTTTTGCAAAATTAAAATTGTAAATTTTTAAAAAATAATGTCGCAAAAATTAATTTCCTTAGGGGGAAAAAAAACCCAAATCCCCGGAAAAAAATTTTTTTCCAATTTTTTCGTTTTAAAAAATTTAAAAAAAAAGGGAATTTTTTCCCCTGTTTACCAAAAAATGCCCTTGGGAAAATTAACGGGGGTGAAAATTCCCTAGGGCCCAATATGATGGTTTTAAATTTGGGGGCCAAAAGACCAATTTCTTTTATTTCAATTTTAGGGAAAAAAAAAAGAGCACTGGTTGGGAAATTTTTCAATAAAAATTGGTCCTATCACTTGGGAAAATTAAAAAATGAATTCAAAGTTGAAAATAAAAAAAAACCAATTTTGAAAAGAACAAAAAAGGGGATTTCCAAGTTCCAAAAAAACACTAAACATCTTTTCAATTTGGAAAAAGGTCCCCTTATGTTTATTATTTTAAATTTAAAATTCCAAAAAAGGAAAAAAGAAATTTTGGTTAAAAGGCCCGGAAAACCAAAATTTGAAAGTTGCTTAATTCCAAGGGCCCGCTTTTTAAAATTCTTTTTTTTAATTTTGCCTGATGGGAAAAAAAAGGGGCCTGGAAAAACCAAAATTCGAAATAATGAAATTTAGGGAATACATTTCTGATTCCCAAACAAAGGGGACGAAAGTCGCGGTTAGTAATTTTTTTTTAAAACAATAAAGGGAAGGAAGGAAGTGTTAAAAGGGGGAAAAGAGGGGTGAAATTTGGGGGAAGAAAAAATTGAAAAAAGGTTAAAAATCTTTAATGAAAAAAATTTAAAAACGTGTATTAACCTATAAATTTAAAAGTAATTAAGGTCTTTTAAAACTTGGGGTAATATCCAAAAATTCCCGGCTCCATATTTGGGACGAATTATTTAAAGGGGGTACCCTACCCTTTAAATAAAATATGATGACGCCGAAAATATACCCCCGGAAAATTCGAAAATTTAAATATCCAAAAAATTAAAAACATTTTTTGAAAAAAACTTAAATCCCGGGTTAAAGATTTGTTTTAAACTAAGGTTTATAACTTAAAAGAAAAAATTAGAAAATCTAAACCGGGAACAGGGAAATTTAAAATAAAATTTAGGCCCCCTTTGGGGAAAATAAAAACCCCAAACAACCCCAAGATCAAATAATTCTAAAAGGGGACCTGAATAGTTCGGCCCAAAAAAATTTTAAAAAAAACAAGTGATTTTTTTGTCAAAATGATCCGGGGCCTTAAATTTAAAGTGTATTTTAATTTGGAAAGGAATTATTAAATTAATTGGAACCCCGTCAAAACAAGTCCAAAAATTTTTTTTTAATTTTAGCACCAAAACCCCCCTATTTTTTAATTGTTTGAGAATCCAAAATAATTTCCCCAGTCCCATATTCAATTTTTCCAAAATTATTGCTAATTTTGGGGAAAAATTTTTTTTTTACATACCAAACAGCAAATAATTTTTTAAATTAAACTAAGTGGTAAATTTTGGAAATTAACTGTTTTTGGGAAAAATTTATTTGGTTAAATAAAAAATTTTTTTTAAAATCTAAATCCTTTAACAAAAGGGGGGGTTAAAAACAACATTGAACAAAATTGGGAACAATTTTGGGGGGGGGGAACCCCAAATTTAAAATTTTCGACCCAAAAAAAAGCTTAAAGGTATTTGGTAAAAAATTTCCTTTAAAAAATTTTTTTTTTTTTGGTTTAAAAATAAGAAATTTCGAGTTTTTAAAAAAAAAACATTGGCCCAACCCAAAGGCCTTTTTAATCCGATTTTGACCCCCAAAAAATTTAGGGTTAAATCCGTTTCGAAAGGGGACCGGATATAAAAGAAGTTTTGCACCTCCTTAGGGGAATTTAAACCCCAAAAAAAAGGTTTTTTCAATTTAGGTTTAAGGGGGGGGGGGGGGGGGGGGGGAACCGGAAAACAGCTTTTAAAAGAAATTTTCCCAAAAAATAAAAACGAAAGGCATAAAAAGGAAGTTTGCACCTATAAAAAAATACTTAAAGGGGAAAATTGGGGTTTTCCCTGGAAAAATTAAATTACAAAAATGGGGCGGTTTCAAAACACCATATTTTTTAAAATTTTCCCGGTTGAAAAAACATCAATTCCTTTACAAATCCCTTTCAAATTTGGTTTTGGGTTGCAATTTGAAAAAATGTTTTATAAGGGCTTTGAAGGCCTTTTTAATTCAAGGATCCAGCCGAAAAAAAAAAAGGAAAAAATTTAAGTTGGAAAAAAAAGAGGAATTTAAATTCTGTTTTAAAGATTTGATTTCCCATAATGAGGGAATTACACTTTTTGGTCTTTGTTCAATTTAAGGAAAATAAAAAAATTTTTAAGAGAAGTTGGTTCCCAGTGGATATTTAATTCCATAAAGAAAGGGGTAAATTTTTTAAGGGTAAAATTTTTAAACAAATAAACCAGAAAAAAAAAGGGTAAAAGTGGCAATTTTTTAAAAGGTTTTTCAAAAAAGATTAAAAGGGATAAGGGGGAAAAAATTTGGGGGCCCCACTTTTAAGCCCTTTTCCCAGAAGGAAACAATTGGGAAACTTTGGGGGATTCCAAACTTCAAAAAATTCCCCAAAAACTAAAATCAAAATCTTAATTTTTTTGTTTGTCCCCCAACTTGAAAAAGGGTGGAAAGCCCCAATTTAAAAAAATAAACAAAAGAACAAAATTAAAAATTGTTTAAAAAAACCAAATATCGTTAAATAGGCTTGCTGAAAAAAGGGGGCAAAAACATTTTAAAATTTCAAAGGGCAACCAAATTAAAAATTTTTAGGTTAAAATATGAATGGGAAAAACATTAAGGGCTTTTTTGGCCCAAAGTACAAAAAACTGAATTCCCCCAAAAGAAAAAGGGGAAACCTTCAAAATTTTTTCAGATAATATTTCACAAATTAGGGGGAAACCCCAAAAATTAACCAGGGTTCTAGGAACTTTTAAAAAAAAAAATCCTTAGGGTAACGCCCTTTATTGCACAAAATTTATTTTAAAAGAAATGATAAAACGATTGATTAAAAAGATTGGGAAAAAACAAAAATTGGAAAAATGGATTAACTGGGGGGTTTCCCCTTTTACTGTCCTCCGCCCAAACAACCCCAAAAAATTAGTTATTTTCCGTTCCCCTTGGATAAAATTAAGGGCCTAAAAACACCAAAATTCATTAAATGGCCCAATCTAGAAAAACATTTTACCTTTTTGATCATTTAATGGGGGAACAAAACTGGGGGGGTTAACCTGAAAAATTCCTAAATTTTAGTTATTGGGAAGCTAATCTCAAAAAAAGAAATTTTGGTGGTAAAACAAACCAATTAAGAAAAATTTTTTCCCAAACATTAAAAATTTTATGCCCTCCCCCACCCTTTTGAATCCTGGAAAAATTTTTGATAAAATGAATATCTTTACAGTTCCGTTTAAAAACCCCCTTTCCAAAACCAAAAAATTTTTACCAACAGCGTTAGTTTTCAAAAAAATTTAAGGGGAAATTAATTTAAATTGGTTTTTTGGATGAAAAAGGAAAAAAAACAATTTTTTGAAAAAGGGAAAAGCTTTTAAAAAAAAATAAAATTTTTTAACTCACCTTTAAAAAATTAAAAAACCCCCCCTTTTAAAAATATTTTTAAATTTCCCCAAATTTTAAAAAACTATTTAAAACGAAAAAGGGGAATTTTAATTTTTAAAAAGATTTTTTTTATTGCAAAAAAATACAAAAATTTTAATAATTTAAAAAGTGATTTAAAAAGGCTATTCCCCGGATAAAATTGGTTAATAAAAATTGGTAAAAAACATTAAAAAAAGAATTTAGGAAAACAGGACTACTTTTTAGTTTGGGTTTTTTACAAATTTAAATTGGCCAGGAACAAATTGTGTTATTTGGCTTTAAAATCTCCACTTACGGAGTTCCCCCAAAAATTATTTTAAAAAAAAAGATGGAAATGGAAAAATTTAAAATTTTGATTTCCCAGTAAAATTATGATGACATTTTGGCCCTTTTTAAATGTTCCCAATTCGGGAAATTTTTTTTTCCCTTAAGGGTTGGGGGCCTTGGAATTAACCACGCCCAAAAACCTTTTTAAAATTGAATTTAACCAAAGATGTTGTGAAGAAGACATCAGAGTATCTAAATGGTGAACAGGTTTAGCTTATATTTATAAGTATTATTTTCTTGGATTGGCTTAGAATGGATTTTAATTACATGTATGCTGGTATTCACTGTGAGCCATATTAATGCTATAATTAGTTGACTTAAAATGGATTGCCACCCTACATTAGCAATTATGTAGATTGACTTAAAATGGAGTGTAATTACACTAGCTTTGATACATCTTGTTTCATTTCAATAAAACCATAATGAAGTTTCTTTTCAACAATAGGGTAAACAAGCACAGTTTTAAATATATTTTGACTGAAATATCGCACTTGATTGACTTTGAATAGGCATCTTGTTGGCTTGTATACTGTCCAATTCACATTTTTTGCCTCATTCAGTCATTTCAACTGTAAATCTTCAACTCAACAAAATCTGATAATATTAGAGATTTTGTTATTTATATCATTGTTATTTATATCATTTGTTATTTATATCATTGTTACTGCTATTTTTAATACTTAACTTGTTCAGATGATCATCCAAGTGGCTTGTGAACACTTGAGTTTACAGCTTTTACTAAGTAGGAATAATGCTCTTATACTACCCATTGTGTTGGTATCCACATACAT